>CM042332.1:3080710-3568210 GCA_023566125.1 Zingel zingel
CAGGTTGTTGTGGCCTGGAGTCGGGCTCTGTCTAAACTCTGGCTTCTGCCGCAGATTCTCTGCGTCTCTGTGGCCTTTTACCGTAAATTCTATGATAGAGACAGCCGGGGACGTGGTTTACTTCTATACATGCAGCAAGGGTAATTATGCACTTAGGCAGGCACGTCTTTTCTCTATGGGCTCACTAGGCGAGCTGTTTTTATCTTTGCTGACTTTTTTTTTTTGAGCGTGCTCTCTCATTTCAGCTGACGTTTTAAATTCAGTGCACATTTACATGCGCATTTACATGCGTATTTACGGTGGATTCAGCTTTTCAACAGATGTTGCTCTGGTCTTGGATGTATTTGCTCCATGGATGTATTAAGGTGTATTAAGATTTGCTCTGGAAGGTGACAGTGAAGTATGTTAGGGCTGAGCACTACTGCGCAGCTGCAAACTGAGCTTGCCTACGTAGTTGTGGTATGAGCAGCCTGTCCGAAGTTGTAGTCTTCTGGTGGCTGTGCATGAGTAAACTCAATCGTTTCAATCTTGCAGAGACAGAAAGTGAGTATATGCTAGGAATAATGTAGGCAAGGGGTAATTGTTGCTAACTAGAAGCTAGTTAACATTAGTTATTTATCAACAGCTAACGGTAGCCTTTTTACTATAAAACGTCTGTATGGAGCACACAGTGAGATACAAGCTATGGAGCATTTATACATTGTTGTGTTTCTTTAGATTAAATGTACGAATTAAGTCTTTAATGCTTCAGATGTAAGTATTGGTGTCAAGTCACTGTCAGATATGGCAGTCACTGGAATGCTACGGCGGGTGAATGCTTGTTAGCATCGAATGGGCTTAGGTGGTACGTAAGGGTTTTTGTCCCATATGCATTGATGTTTCTGGGCTAAGTACTGTTCTAATACTTGGGCAGGTGCAAGTTTCTTTTCTCGATAGGGAATGACTCGTTGTTAAGGTTGTCTTCGGAGCTGTCGTGATATTTGTCAGTAGTCATGTGGCGTCAGCAGAATGCATAAGGCACTTACATTCTGCATTTTACATAAAATACTCATAGTCGTGGTTGCCTGGTTACTATCGTTTTGTGCATTATGCTCACTGATAATGGGTAGCGCACATTTATATATTTCATATATGGTCTTTCATAGCAAGTATTCTCAGCATATTATTTTTATTGGACGTACTATCTAACAAGCTGATTGCTCGCATCAGCTATTTACTTTTATTTTCATCTCATGTCTGTGGGGACCTCATGGTGTTTACGTTTTATTTAATATCTTACAAAGATGTGTGTTGTCATTTTCACTAAACTTCCTATGTTGGCAAAATATATGGTGCGAGTCCTGCAAATCAGATTCTTACTGATTCCCCGTAGATGTGTTGGAACCGGTGGCAGAAGGTTTCTAATCACGATGCTGTGGCTATGGCTGGCCTCGGCGGGTAGTCTTGCATCATTAAGTGTGCTGTCTTACCGTGCGTTCATGGACACCAGAGAAACGTTTTTCCGAGTGGAAACGTTTATTCTCGTCCCTTCCTGTGGGAATCAGAGGTGGAAAACTCGGGCCAGATTTTGCTAACCGAGTTTCCCAGTTGGTGACACGTGGTTGACAACTGACGTTTGATGTAGACGACTTTGGTTCACTGAACATATTTGAATGACAATAAACGTATCTATTGTGGACAAACACCGTTGCTGAGAAACATACACAGACATGTTTCAAATTATTCATAATAGTGCTATATATTAAAAAAAAAATTAAAAAAAAAATCCTTATCCGTGTCCTTTACCGTTCGTTGTCCTGCAGATAACACAAACACCTGACGATGTGCTGTTTGTATGCTCGCATAAGAGAACAGCAGCAAATTGTTGTGGCCTCCATGTTTTCACACACCTGATGCTCTAGGCTACGCCTTACAGTTGGTGGCAGTCATGCAACAAGTAGTAATGCAAACGGCAATATAACAGAAGATGAAGAACACACATCCCGACATGTGAACGCTGGTAGTCGGGAAACAACGTATTACGGGGGCGGTCCCTGTTATTCCAAGGTGGCATGAACGCGCCATTACTCATGGGCGTGGCAAACTCAGCGTGGTGCATATGAGTCGCGTGTCCTCCTGTCAGCATTATGGTCATCGCTACCTCCTATTTTCATGGATACTTCTTGCGGTATCCTATGTCTGATTTTGTTACTTTTACCTAGATTCTGTGATGCCCGCTGAAGGTGAGTATTTTGTGTATCTACCCAGACACTTTCTATCACTTATTAAGATTACTTTGTGGTTGGTATTCACTGCTTTGCATAATCGTCATCGTGCAGATGACTTCTCTGTCTTAACCACGCTAGTGTCAGTAGTATCTGGGTATTACTAAGGCCCTTTATTAATAATACATGTGTGGCACTCGTTTTCTTTTGCTGAGTTCAGTTTTAGGGGAATCCCTATCCTAAGTATGGTGGTAGTCCAACCTCCTGGGCAAAAGGTGGTCGTTATTCCTGTTTTGTATCACCATACAGATTTGTGGCGGCTTTACGGTACGTATATTCATGTCATTTAATCACTTAAATTCTTTTCAAGTTTTGGGGGATATGTTTGGTTTTCCTAAACATTAGAATTGTATAGATACCCCTTTTACAATGGAGTCTAATCTCCAAAAATATTATGTTTATATTTACTTGTTATATCTTATTAATACATGTTTGCATATCTGCAACGGAGTCTCTCCTGATTGAAATGTAGCTCAGCGTAAATTCTGTCAGGGAGACTTCAATTACGTTATCTCTCTTCTCTTTAACTGATCAGCTGGGCAGTGGGTGTTACGGTTCTGCATACAATTAGATGTTCTAACCAATCACAGCATGACTACCATGTTTTAAATCTGTTCTCTCTCCTGCTTCTGTCAGTTGTATTTTCAGACGAGAGTGCGACCCACCTCCTTCCCTTCTACCTCCAGGCATTTTCATCGGTGTTCTCGATCTTCTCCCGGCTGACAGCTCGTTTTACGTCTACGGATTTTTCTCACCACCACCAGTGTCTAGATTCCATTGGGGGATATGTTTGGTTTTCCAACATTAGAATTGTATAGATACCCCTTTTACAATGGAGTCTAATCTCCAAAAATATTATGTTTGTATTTACTTGGTTATATCTTATTAATAAATGTTTCCATATCTGCAACGGAGTCTCTCCTGATTGAAATGTCTTTGACCAGTCAGAGAGAGTGGATATTTTGTTTTCCTAATTTTTTAATTACATTTTTAATAGGTGTTCTCATGTATCAATAGGTGTTTTCAGTAACATATATGGGCTAACTAGTGTTACCTAGCAAGCGCTTCAAGAAGTCCGTCTCTAACACGGTAGCTACAGTGCTTAGCTTACGATACTAAACTATTTATTAGGGCTGTCAATCGATTAAAAAATGTAATCTAATTACATACTCTGTGATTAATTAATCGCATACATAATTAACGGTGCCTGAACCGATACTTTTTAAGAAAGTAAAAAAAGAAAAGAAAAAAAAAGGGTACTAAACAACAGTTGGTGACATTAAAGAACGGCTTGTTTATTGCTAAGGCCATATGGTCAAAATTAAATGATTTAATAATAATGTATAACAATAACTTATTTCACTAGTAAATTGCGGTTGAACGACAAAAACAACCACCAGATGTGAAAGGACATTTACAATAACTTCAAATGCACCATGACGCTGTAGTTTACCAGTTTCATTGAACGCACCATCTGTGTTGTTTTTCCGACAACAGCAGCTACAGATTGTTACATCCCGGTGTTGAATCCTCTACAGTAAAACACAGTCAAACTTTACACCGTTTAGCGTTAGCTGTCAGCATTTTAACTGTGTTTAATCCAGCTACTAGCTAGCGGTAGGCTAACGTTAGCTGCTGTTGAGTATAGTGTTAACTAGCTAGCTAGCGGTAGGCTAACGTTAGCTGCTGTCGAGTATAGTGTTAACTAGCTAGCGGTAGGCTAACGTTAGCTGCTGTTGAGTATAGTGTTAACTAGCTAGCTAGCGGTAGGCTAACGTTAGCTGCTGTCGAGTATAGTGTTAACTAGCTAGCGGTAGGCTAACGTTAGCTGCTGTTGAGTATAGTGTTAACTAGCTAGCTAGCGGTAGGCTAACGTTAGCTGCTGTCGAGTATAGTGTTAACTAGCTAGCGGTAGGCTAACGTTAGCTGCTGTCGAGTATAGTGTTAACTAGCTAGCGGTAGGCTAACGTTAGCTGCTGTCGAGTATAGTGTTAACTAGCTAGCGGTAGGCTAACGTTAGCTGCTGTTGAGTATAGTGTCAACTAGCTAGCGGTAGGCTAACGTTAGCTGCTGTCGAGTATAGTGTTAACTGGCTAGCGGTAGGCTAACGTTAGCTGCTGTTGAGTATAGTGTTAACTAGCTAGCTAGCGGTAGGCTAACGTTAGCTGCTGTCGAGTATAGTGTTAACTAGCTAGCGGTAGGCTAACGTTAGCTGCTGTCGAGTATAGTGTTAACTAGCTAGCGGTAGGCTAACGTTAGCTGCTGTTGAGTATAGTGTTAACTAGCTAGCGGTAGGCTAACGTTAGCTGCTGTTGAGTATAGTGTTAACTAGCGTCCCGTGTAGCGGTGTGTGTGTAGCCTGTATCGTCTGTCTCAGAGCATCAGAGAGAAGAGCAGACATATCAGCGGCTCCAGATTTCGGTAGCCAGGGTTGGCAGGAAGAAGATTTTTACAAGTAAATGTTCCAATTAATGATCCAGCAGCACATTCTCGTCTCCATACTTCATTTTACAGTCCAATGGAGGCTAGAACGGCTCCGGGTCAAACGGCGATATGGAACGGATTAATCTGCGTTATTTTTTCTCAGATTAATTAATCGAAATTAACGTGTTATTTTGACAGCCCTACTATTTATTAGAGGTCGACCGATAGTGGATTTTACCGATACCGATAGCTAGGTTGGGCCGTATTTGCCGATTACCGATTAATCAACCGATAGTATTTAGAATTGATACTGGATAAAAACAAACATAAATGTCAAATTGTGTTTCTTTAGCTATATCACTTTGCAAGTCCAATTTGTTAACAAGGATTTATTAGCTAGTTTACATGAACTATGAACATTATTATGCATATAACTTTTTTCAGCATGTAGTCAGATTTGAGCAATACAATTGCACCTTGATCATTCATGTTAGTTTATAGTGCATAAACTATGGTTAACAAATAAAAACCTTAATTAAAAAATTTATTAGTAGGCTACATGTTAATTAACAAACAATGAACAATACTTTTACAGTTATTATTGTCTACAGTCAATCTATAAACATCATTTTTTTCAGGACAAACTGGGCTATTAGAATATGTGTTCTGAAGTGAGGTCACTTCGATGTTAAAAGGTTTTAGGACCTTAAAGACAAATAAAAAAATAAAACTGAACATGAATCTCACAGATATATATATTGATATCACACACAAAGCAATACAAGCTAAGCCATTTTCCTGTCTAAAACACTTCTCATATGTCTTGGGAGTCAAACTGTGAAGAAATAATCATTACTTGACAAAATAGTAAACATAATGAGCATTATAATTCATATAAAGGACAAACTATTTACATTTCTTAAAAAAAAAAAGCCCAAATGTTTGCCAAATCTCAAAATAGTGACGCCATTCTTCTCTGTAGAACGGTTTAGAACGGTAACAGACGATCTCTGACCTGGAGGGATCTATCTTTCCCACTATATACTCTTTGTTCTACTATACTCAAATAAACTAATAAAATAAATAAACTTGCGTTTATTTTTGTCAGCGTTTTAACCGCTTGAGGTAAGTTAGCCTACTACCGTTTAGCGTCATCTCAGCCTCGAAAGCAAACGTACTGTTGTGCTGTTCTTTCTCTACTAATGCAGCATCTATTCAACAAATGAATAACTTTATAATGATATGACAAATGTACTGTATACATACCTTTTTGCTGTCGATGCTTTAAACGCGCATCTGTCAGCCTTCTCCGCACAGCATGTGCTCTCCGTGCAGCGCGCAGTAACACGTGTCGAAAATAAACACGAGGCATCAGTGATAGTTTTTATTTCGCCTCTAGAGGCCGCTATTCTAATGCATGATGCCAGCAGACCCTTCTCAGCTCTCGCGTACTGTGTAATGAATGACAGCACGTGCTTCTCAGCCGCTCCAGCAACGGACGCAACCAGGATAAACTATCGGTATGGATTTTTGCCGATAACGCTAGTTCCACCAATCAACTATTGGTGCCGATTAATCGGCAAAACCGATGAATCGGTCGACCTCTACTATTTATATATTCATACAGTGCCTTGCGAAAGTATTCGGCCCCCTTGAACTTTCCGACCTTTTGCCACATTTCAGGTTTCAAACCTAAAGATATAAAACTGTAATTTTTTGTGAAGAATCAACAACAAGTGGGACACAATCATGAAGTGGAACGAAATTTATTGGATATTTCAAACTGTTTTAACAGATAAAAAACTGAAAAATTGGGCGTGCAAAATGATTCAGCCCCCTTAAGTTAATACTTTGTAGCGCCACCTTTTGCTGAGATTACAGCTGTAAGTCTCTTGGGGTATGTCTCTATCAGTTCTGCACATCGAGAGACTGACATTTTTGCCCATTCGTCCTTGCAAAACAGCTGGAGCTCAGTGAGGTTGGATGGAGAGCGTTTGTGAACAGCAGTTTTCAGTTCTTTCCACAGATTCTCGATTGGATTCAGGTCTGGACTTTGACTTGGCCATTCTAACACCTGGATATGTTTATTTGTGAAGCATTCCATTGTAGATTTTGCTTTATGTTTTGGATTATTGTCTTGTTGGAAGACAAATCTCCATCCCAGTCTCAGGTCTTTTGCAGACTCCATCAGGTTTTCTTCCAGAATGGTCCTGTATTTGGCTCCATCCATCTTCCCATCAGTTTGAACCATCTTCCCTGTCCCTGCTGAAGAAAAGCAGGCCCAAACCATGATGCTGCCACCACCATGTTTGACAGTGGGGATGGTGTGTTCAGGGTGATGAGCTGTGTTGCTTTTACGCCAAACAATTTGATTTTGGTTTCATCTGACCAGAGCACCTTCTTCCACATGTTTGGTGTGTCTCCCAGGTGGCTTGTGGCAAACTTTAAACAACACTTTTTATGGATATCTTTAAGAAATGGCTTTCTTCTTGCCACTCTTCCATAAAGGCCAGATTTGTGGAGTATACGACTGATTGTTGTCCTATGGACAGAGTCTCCCACCTCAGCTGTAGATCTCTGCAGTTCATCCAGAGTGATCATGGGCCTCTTGGCTGCATCTCTGATCAGTCTTCTCCTTGTATGAGCTGAAAGTTTAGAGGGACGGCCGGGTCTTCGTAGATTTGCAGTGGTCTGATACTCCTTCCATTTCAATATTATCGCTTGCACAGTGCTGCTTGGGATGTTTAAAGCTTGGGAAATCTTTTTGTATCCAAATCCGGCTTTAAACTTCTCCACAACAGTATTTGGGACCTGCCTGGTGTGTTCCTTGTTCTTCATGATGCTCTCTGCTCTTTAAACGGACCTCTGAGACTATCACAGAGCAGGTGCATTTATACGGAGACTTGATTACACACAGGTGGATTCTATTTTTCATCATTAGTCATTTAGGTCAACATTGGATCATTCAGAGATCCTCTCTGAACTTCTGGAGAGAGTTTGCTGCACTGAAAGTAAAGGGGCTGAATAATTTTGCACGCCCAATTTTTCAGTTCTTTTATCTGTTAAAACAGTTTGAAATATCCAATAAATTTCGTTCCACTTCATGATTGTGTCCCACTTGTTGTTGATTCTTCACAAAATTACAGTTTTATATCTTTATGTTTGAAGCCTGAAATGTGGCAAAAGGTCGAAAAGTTCAAGGGGGCCGAATACTTTCGCAAGGCACTGTATATCATCATCATGTTTTAATGTCAGACACACACGTGGAAGGTACACTGAATCCTTAAACGGTGACTACCGTTTTTTTTTTTCAACCTGGACCCTATTTTCCTAATGTTTTTGTGTCTAAGGGACTGATGGAAACAACAATCTTTGACATTGGTCCAGTATTATATTGTATATACAATTGAATTTTTTATTCTTCTTTTTAGTCAACTTTAGCATGGGTGTAATCACTTATGCTAAGCGCTGTATGTAAATCTGTTGCTCTTTTATAATACTGTAAAAGACTAGGGCCAAACGTAAAACAGCACTGCTGTTCACAAGAAGGGGATGAGCAGACTATTTCCTGAGGAAGCTGAGATGCTTCAACGTGTGCAGCAGAATATTGGAGATGTTCCACCAGTCTGTTCTCCTCCGCCATCTGCTGGGGCAGCAGCATTGGAGCCAGCGATGCAAACAGACTGAACAAACTGACCAGGAAGGCTGGCTCCGTTATTGGCTGCAAACAGGAGACATTTGAAGCTGTGGTGGAGAGGAGGTCACTGAACAAACTGTTATCTCTCATGGATAACCCCGTAATTTCCCAATTTGGGATCAATATCCATCCATCCATCCATCTATCTAAATTAGCGTGACAGAGAGAGAGAATAGATGAGGTTTGTTTCGGAAACGGGAAAAAAAGTGTAGTAAAGAGGCGACATAAAAAGCTACTTTTGGCCCCTAGTCTTTTACAGTATTATAAAAGAGCAACAGGTTTACATAGCTACCGTGTTAGAGACTGATTTCTTGAAGAGCTTGCTAGCTAACACTAGTTAGCCCATATATGTTACTGAAAAGTAGAACACCTATTAAAAATCTAAGTAAAAAATGAGGAAAACAAAATATCCACTCTCTCTGACATAACCTCGCCTTCCGTTTTTCTGTTGCATTTGTTTTCGGGGTTTGTGTGCTTTTCATTTTGCGTCGTTTCTGTATTTGCAGTACGTATATGTATTTGTTGCGTGGGTTGTCAAATGAATGAAGACGTTTTCTTGATTTGCTTGTGTTTCGTCTAATTATTTGCGTGTGTTTTACAGGGCGTAATCCTCAACCGTGTCCACATCTCCACCCATCTAGGAAACTGGAATAACAGTCCAATCCACCCACCTGGTAGTGGCAACATTGTGCATTACCCACTGTGCTATTAAAAGTAGAATCAGAACCAGGATTTACTAACTGTCTGCATCAGGGTAACGAATTAGAACCCCGACAAGGGCACAATATATAACAAAGAATAAATAGCTCGCTCTACACAGGGGTCTTCAACGTTTTTCAAGCCAAGGACCCCTTAACTGAGAGAGCTGGAGCAGGGACCCCCTACAGCATGTATTGTATAAAATTAAGTTGCATATTAAACTTACAATACAATAACGTGTGGGCGGCCTAAAGCCTTTATACATACCCATTTAGTGCACATAAATAATAATTGTTAGCATACAGTGAATCCTCAGCATTAACTTTAACTGTGGATGGCTACCTTATTGACTATCTTACCTATGGGCCAGTAACCCTGTCATCCATATGTGTTTTTTTCACAAATAATATGTTAGATTCATGTTAAGAAATTTTTTAATTACAATCATTTGGTGGCCCCCTGCAGTAACTCTGAGGACCCCCTGATGAAGATCTCTTCCCTACAGTATCCAGCTTATCACACGGCTACTCACGCAGAGGTTACGCCAGCGTCCCGGTCGGGATGATGAGCATTGCTCATCAACAGTTTGCACTGTTGCCATTAGCGATCCCCGTTTCCTCCACCCTCTCTCTCCCCCTTTGCAATCCGCTGATCAACGGCACGAGCTCCGTATGAGCGCAAATATTGATTTAATCACTGTAAAGAGTCTATGACCGGAACTCCTCCATGGCACCGGTCTGTTACACCAAACGGTCTGTTGTGCAGAAACGTAGAACGCCGGGATTCACCAATTAGAATCAAGTATTCAACAATGCCGTGCAATAATTAAATATATTGGGCTAACTGTTTCCTGCTGTAGCTAGTAACCACATTAGCTGGGCAGTCTACACCGCCGTTCAGTGAAGTGTACTATCACAGGCGTCCATTCAAAACACACAAATCTCCTGCTGTCAGTATGTTGTGAAGTTATACTGAACACATGTTCAATTTCACATTAATGAAATTATCTAATCAAACAATCAACATGGCAGCTGCTTCAACGCATTTAGGGGTGTGGTCCAGGTCTAGACAATCTCCTGAACTCCAAACTGAATGTCAGAATGGGAAAGAAAGGTGATCTAAGCAACTTTGAGCGTGGCATGGTTGTTGGTGCCAGACGGGCTGGTCTGAGTATTTCACAATCTGCTCAGTTACTGGGATTTTCATGCACAACCATTTAGTGAGATTTGTGCCCTGGATGTGCATCCCACAAATCTCCATCAACTGCAAGATGCTATCCTATCAATATGGGCCAACATTTCTAAAGAACGCTTCCAGCACCTTGTTGAATCAATGCCACGAAGAATTAAGGCAGTTCTGAAGGCGAAAGGAGGTCAAACACGGTATTAGTAAGATGTTCCTAATAATCCTTTAGGTGAGTGTATATCTATGATATACGTAGTTCACAGTGATAATTATCATGATAAAATAATATTAACTCCAGAGTTTTTTATTTATTTGGAACTTGGAAAAAAGTTGTTTTTTTAAATCGAGAAAAAAAAAATGTCATGAAAAGCATAGGAAAACAACGGCAAATATTTAAAAAAGTCAAATAAGTGGAAAAACATCAAAAATAAAAGTCAAAAAAGTCAAACATTAAAAGCAAAAAAAATATATTTAAAAAACAAAACATCAAAAGCATCAAGCACCAATTACATTTTTGATTGGCCAACGGCATATTCAAATCAAATCAAATCAAATGATACGAAGATGCTCAAACAGGCAAGTGGGTTGTTCTATTTACTTGCCGGACGTGGCGTGTTACGTTCTCCGGGCCATTGGGCAACCCTTATTGTTAAACCCTGAACATTATATGGCCCCCAGTTTAAGTGTGAGCTATTTTAGTTTTAATACACAGAGTTCAATAAAGAAAAACATTCCTTCCTGTATGGTACACATCATGGGGCCTACTGCCCATTGAGTATTTGTTAGGAGTCAGCCAGGTGAAGACAGTTTGGCTGGCTTCTGTCCTTTCATCCCCTCATTGCAGCTAAGCTGCTGTCTGGCCAGCTGTTCTGAGGACAGTGACATTCATGGGAAAAAAGGTCGAAGTCAGCGTGACACTGAGAAACGGCAGGAAGCGTACTGGAGAGTAAACTCCACAATCTCTATATTTACTGCAGAATATGAAACATTCCCCCCATTTAATTTATATGATGTATTACTATGTTTAATCCATTAATTGGTTAGTTTGAGTGATATATCTTATTGGTTGTGCCATGTTTTGATAATAATACACATTTTCGAAATGTTTAAAATTGCCACTGTGTACAAAGTACTGAGAACATCTTCCAGTTATTGAGTCACAATCCTGAAATCCTTCCCCTTGCTTCTCTTTCTTTCCGCCTCCCCCTGAGTGATTGGCATGGATTTAATCAAGGCAAATCAGTGAGGGTAAATGACTTTTACCTAGATTCACCTCATCGGTGGGTTGGAAGCAAAGAGCATATTTAATGCACGTTAAGTGGGCTGTATATATTTGGCACATGGCAAAAGCCTCTGCTGTGTTTGCCGGCTACTTATTCCTCATCAACGGAGAGCTGTCTTTCTGGAACGATGAGTCTGTACAGAAAGAAATTTGAGGAAATAAAAGGTGATCATCTGGAAAAGTTATGCTGGCAGTGTTTAGAATTCACTTTGCCTTCTGGATAATTTACGCTGATTACATGTAACTAAGTACAAGGTTCCCTTCATTAATTCCAAAACTCGTACACCAGACTGCCTTTGATTGTGCTGCTTTTTTACATTAATGCGTGTTCCTCCCTGTAATACTATTGATGGTGCAGTGGAAAATCCTCCTAAGCAGCATTTAGACAACAGGATGTTAACGCTGCTTCAAACAAATATTGTCCTAAAAAAGGATGCCAATGCTTATGGAGAGATACTCAAATTCATTTATCATCCATGTTGCTTTTGGTAGGTAGTGTATAATTTCATTTGACATTAAGTTATTTCAGCGCCTGATTTTCTATGATATAGGGTTGATATAATTGAGTCACTATATTAATAATATTTTGGCTTCATTGATATTCATAATTGAGCAACTTCAGCTTGACATTTCATCCCTGATAAACAGCAGTTGACAACAATCTCCACTCAAGGCCTTATTATTCACATGTTCTAATGCTTTCGACCATATCACACAGTCTTCATCATAGTGAGTCCGGCCCTTTAGTGGGGATTTGCTGTTTCCAAGGTCAAACATGAACTGCAAAGCTCAACTCTTAAGCCAAAATGGAGTCTTGAAGTGCTTAGAATAAAGGACATTTTGAAAATCTGTGTGAGGAAGTTGAAAGCTTTAGAAGTGAGTAAGTGGACCCTGAGTGGCGATGGCTTTATATTTAAAAAAAATAAATAAATATGTATATATATATAAATGCATGCTCTATGAACTGTGCTCTACAGTTGTACATTACATAAGACAACACTGATGTGTCAAACAAAAGTCTAAATAATAATTTCCCTTTGTTTTTTGTTACAATTTGCTTGGAATTTAGACATCAACCTTGTGTCATGCAAAAACAGCATAAGTAATTAGTTTTCTTTTATTGTCCATAGCATTCATGTGGATTTGTTATTTTATCATCCTGTTAATGGTGTATGTGTATGCTGTGTGTGATGTCTTTAAGCTACTGGGACCTTGAATTTCCCCTTGGGGATCAATAAAGTACCTACCTACCTACCTACCTACCTTCATAATTACGCTGTCAAAAGTGCCTTTATTTAACAACTTGCACAGATGTGAAAATACAACACACAACATTGTGTAACAAGCAGCATATTTACTGACTATACAACAGCTCACGATAAATTAGACATTAGCTTAGCGACTGACTGCATGCAGCATTTCCTCAGAGGTCCAGTCCTTAACAGACAGCTTATCAACCATCGATAGGTGGCTATAGAGGCCGATGTCCGTCACATTTCATCTCTCCACAACTCCCAACTCCCGTTCAGGCGCTAAGCTAACATGTAAGTTGAAAAGTTGTCAGATGACGAACAAATTATTTAAATATTTATTATTTATTAGGAACACACACCAATCCTGAGAAAGTTTCAGAGCTGCAGCGAGCGGAGTCCTCATGGCTGCCCCACTCCTACTGACTAAGAGGAGAGAGAGTAGGGCTGTGCAATTATTCAAAATCTGAATAGTGATGTGGCTGGTTAGCTCAGTTGGTAGAGCGGGTGCACATATGCAGAGGTTTATTCCTTGACGCAGCAGGTCCAGGGTTCAAGTCCGACCTGTGACAGTTTTCCTGCATATCTTCCCCCTTCATATCTCAGCTTTCCTATCGAATAAAGGCAGAAATGTCCAAAAAATAAATTTAATAGTTATTACAATTTTGCCTCCTAATGGTCACCAAAACAGATTAATTGGGGGGAAAAACAATTATTTTGCACATCACTTTTTGCAAGTAAACTCTTATTTTGTCTTGTTTTCTGAATACTTTTTTTTTTTTTCAAATGGCAAAAGCATTATCAAGGGAAACAGTTCACAGTTCTAGGTGTTTTCATTGTTGATTTGTTTAACTGTTGCAGTTTTTCCCTAAGAGAGAGAGAGACACCACACTGGACCGGTCCCCAGGTAATCCTACTAGGGCTGAAACGATTTCTTGAGTAACTCAAATAATTTCATTACTAAAAAACCTTAATGTAAAATGATTTGCTTTGAAGCTTTATTTAATCAATGTTACCAACGTTGTATCGCTCACGGTGTTTCCGCACGAATGATTATTACTGTCACACACCGGGCTGACGCTGCTGGCGACACATGCCGTGAAGACTGACGGCGCCGATTACAAAAATGAAGAGCGTAAATAGTGAGGGGCTGAGAGAAGAGACCGGCTGGAGGAGACCACAGAAAGGGTCCAAAGTTTGGAATCAGTTCAATTAAAACTAAAACTCTGTACAGTGTGCCTACTGCAAAATCAAACTAGCTTAGCACAATAATAGCACGACGTCAGTGCTTTAGCATCTCAACAGAAAACATGGAGTCTAACTTCATCATCCATTCCACGAAGAGGACCGACAACAGCCAATCACAGAGTCGTCTGGACAATGACATCACATCAGACACAACAACTACCAAAATCAGAGACAAGGAAATACGTAGTGGTGACCCCAGTTTGATCTGAAGAGCCGACTTGTTGACTATCCCTTCGGAAAAACCTGGGGGCTAGGGGGCTAACAGTTAGCATGCTAGCTAGTTTTCAATGGCAAAACACTGCTACAACACACACAAACTCACCCTAATCTACAAAATAAATTGTATAGAACTAATTACATGTCCCTGTTCTGCTGGTATTACACACAAAGTTGAAAGTGCGCCCTCATTTAGAAGAAGTCTCCCAGCTAATCCTGCCTTGTACAGGCCGAAGTTGGAGAAACAGCTAGCTAGCTCACGTAATCCTTACCTAGCTACTGAGCATGTGCGACTGAAAACAAAGATCTTACAGAAGTTGAGAGGTCTCACTCTGTAGCTAAAACAGACCTGACACAGGGTGAAAAGAGGAGCTGCAGCAATGGGCAGTACAACAAAAATATGGTGCTTTTTGAAAATTAAACCATGTAAACCTATTCTGATACAATCTCATAATTCTGAACCTGAAAATGAGCATAATATGGCCACTTTAAGGTAATGTTTATGTATATTTAATGTATGCCTTAGTTTGAGGTTGTTATTGCATTTCAGAAAATGTTTTCTTTAAAAACAATGTAATATGGCACTTAAATGCACTTCATGTTTAGTTTGAGAGAAGATACTGTAAGCAATGTAGGCAATACAAATGTTTTTTTTTCCGAAAATTAAACCAAACTATTGTATATTATTGCTCTTCAATAAAACAAAAGTATTTCTTATCCGATTACTCAATTAATCGATGGAATAATCGGTAGAATACTCTATTACTAAAATACTCGATCGCTGCAGCCCTAAATCCTGGTCCTGTGCGAATAGAGCTTTAGAATTATCAGCTAACAATTGTTGATCAATTAATTAAAAAACGTTGTTTTGTTTTGAAGGAATAATGTCTTCATATATAATAAGCATTGCTAAAGACTGTGTGGGCAGTTACTTATGTAGAGCTCCCCTCCTCTCGCTGACTTAAACTTCCTAAATCACAGGCATCTCAGCAGCAGCTGGAAGTCGTTTCTATTCAAATGCAGCCGTTCCCTTGAGCACACATGGCACAATGTTAATTACGACGAGTCTGGGCGAAAATTACTTTATTGATTTACATCAGGCCAGCTAGTCTAAGAGAGAATACAGAGAGGCTGAGGCCGAATTTGACTGAGTCTAATCTTTATATAAAGCAACCTCTTCTGTCTAAGCTGCCGCGGCGAGTGTTTTAAGTCATTTGCGACAAATTTAGCGTGACCCCATAACGTCTTCATCAGTTATGCATCGCTGGCACTTTGCTGTTGAGGTGAAGCCACCCTGCTTTGGGGCGCAGCATTCCTCCATATGTTGGACAGTCTGATACGGCACTGCTGGCTGTTCAGCTACAGCTCCTCTGGGAGTGCTGCAGAAGTTCAGAGAGGGAAAGGGAGGCTGTGGGTTGAGGTGTATTGGGGGGGACACATTGAGTGATGAATCTAAATTTCAGTAGTAGGGGTGCTACGGATCACAAAATTCGCAGTGCAGATCGGATCAAGATTTTGAGTCACGGATCGGATCAATTTTCGGATCAGGACAAAAAAGGGGGGAATTTAAATGATTTATTAAAAATAACAAGTAACTTCTTTCACCAGTAAATTTCTGTTAAATGACAAAAGCAGATGAGAAAAGGGTATTTTTACAATAACTTTGAATGCACCACGATTCAAGTAAAGGCACCATTTACTCCAGTCGGTGTTGTTTTTCCGACAAGCAGTGACCATAGTGCTAGTTTGTGTCTTTTAGCTCATAACTTTAGCGGCAGACTGTTGGACGTACCAGTGTTGGAATCTTCTACCGTGAAATACAATCACACTTTTACACCGTTTACCTGTCAGCATTTTAACCGTGTTTAAGCCCGTTACGAGCTAACGGTAAGCTAACATTACCTGTTGCCTATAACGTCTGTTTCGGAGCATCAGAGAGCAGAGCAGGCATTGAAGTGGCACCGAAATCCGCGTTGCTATTCCGTCTGGTAGATAGGCCTACCGGTCGTTTAGGCATCGGTACTATATAAGAACGGGACTTTAACATGCGCCGTTCAACATGAATTATCTTTTTCACGGCAACCCTCCATAGAGATTTATCAGGTTACTTTAAGTAACTGCTACAGTAAAAATGTATTTCACACTATTGTTATGGTTAAACTTTGCAATTGATCTGCGGTTCACATGCATTCTGAACTGTGAGTGTTGCTCCGTATGGTCTGTTACACCACTAGTCAGTAGTAGTTAACATGCAAATCATAAAAAGGTAAACTTACCAACTAGGGGTGTAAGAAAAAATATCAATACACTTGAGTATCCCAATATTTTATTTTGCAATACTGTATCGATTTTTAAAAACACAATATTGATTTTTAGTTTTTTTTTAGTTTATGTGCAAAAATATTCATGTAAGACAGTGGTTCACGTTCATGTTGTGTTTAAACCCCCTACCGCTAGATGGCTATGCTGAGATGCACCACTAGTGTCCTTGCCTAACAGTGGCTAGCAGTGCCTGACTTTTTGCTAGAAGCTAACAATGTAGCTATGGCTGAACTTTGGCCTACTTTAGCGTATAAACATTTACTCACTAAGAACCTGTGAACCACAATCCCAAACTTCTTTGACTTTTATGCACATCATGTCTTTTTTAAATATTAGTTTTTCTAAAATTATACTTAAAAAAAAATAAAAAAATCACAATATATCGCCTTACGCACAGTATCGAAATATATTACAATATATTGAATCGTGACCCATGTATCGTGATACGTATCGTGTCGCCAGATTCTTGCCAATACACAGCCCTATTACCAACCCCCAGTGTTCAAAGCTACACTCCAACTGCTCTGGCTTCCAGACACTGATACTCTATTTACACCTGCCAATGCAGATGAAAGGCCTCACTTATTACCACATGCACGAACACATATCATTTGAATCTGCATTTTTTTTATATATCAAAATCAAATCCCATATAAATGAGAGAACACATACCAGAGAAAACAAGCAAACAAACTAAAGTCTTTAATCTATAATTGATCTGATACAGGCATAGATGTAGAGCCCTTGGCCAAATAGCAACTGCATCGTTTTCCGACATCAGCCAAGACCAAAAGGATCTTTGTTTCTTCCCTTTGATGAACACGTAGCTGATCGGGCTGAAATCGCATGCTTAGTACAGATAATCAGCAGAACACATGATAAATACATCTGAGAAATTCTAGTATCCTCCTAGTACGGCCGGCTATTAAATATTAAGGTGACTTTGTGGATGAACGTAGATGGCGTGGTGGATGGCGTTCTCTTTCGTAAACACTTTTCCTGAAATGCTTTCCAGGATATACACTATATATATTTTGCCCTTATTTCAATTCCAAAGGACAAGCCCTTTGCATTGGGAATGTTGATGAGCGCTGATTAAACATGCTTTATGTAAAAACACCTGTGACAGCCAGCGATATTCACTGGATGTTTATCTACTTCAAAGCAATCTCATTATCTCATTATCTCTGCATTCTGGTGAGCCCTGGTTTGCTGCATTGTGCTAAATGAGTCTTATTAACACCTGCTTCTGTCCTTGGGAAAAGACAGAAAGAAAGGATAGGTTGATGGGAGGGATAATCTTCACTATACGCTCGGCTTTAAGTGGTGATTTGTTCAAATTTACCGTGGATGTTATTCACAGGGAGTTGGGAGGCGTACTCGTATCAGGCGCATTATGTGTAGAGTTCGGAATATTAAATCAGAATGTGACAGATTCTCAAGGTTGAACACTTCTTGAGGTAACTATGGAGTTAATTGAAGTCTCACGGCACATTATTTTAATGCAGAGGGCGCATCCGTCCATTTTGATTTATTGAGACAGACGTGCAGAGCAAAGAGAGACTTGGAGTCTACACAGCACTTTGTGAGGCTGTGCTAAATGCTCATGTGCTCACAATGACAATGCTAACAATTGCTTACTAACATTACATACAAAGTAGAGCTAGGGCTGATGGGAATGCCATTAGTTTCGAATGTATTTGGTAATTTCTCAATTAAATGATTATTATTTTTTATATAATTACTATAAAGCATTACAAACAGTGCCCCCACTGTATCCCAAAAAAAATATCCCAAAAAAATTGTGAGCCCAAAGTAATGTTTTTTAAATTTTTTTTTTTTTTAATTTTTAAATCTCCAAACAGATATGCATGAATGCAGAATATGTAAGCAACAAGACACGATTTTGGTATCGGAAGCATTCTGGTTTCCGTTTGTAGCCGGGTATGGTTAGACTGGGTAAACCCAGCCCGATCTGCCGGCGATTTGATTTCTCCCTGCAGCTCAGGCTGGAAACCTGTACGTTTTTCCATCCTGCTTCCGTTACAAATTTGCGGGGACCAATCACAAACTGGCTTATCCACCTGGCGCGCTATTGGTGGGTTTAACACAATAACGATAGAGAAGCGACCAAGCAGCTTTTTGTTTACATTCAACATAGTGGCCACCGAAGTGCAGCAACCCGTTGATGCCGCTGTCGCTGCTACGTCACCCGTCACTCGTTGGTCTGATTGGTTGAAGAACTATCCAATTGTGTACAGAGTCATTTAAACTATGCCCGTTGATCACGCCTCTTGTGCAGTAGAAAATATGGAGCAGACTCCCCAGACTAATGTTCAATCTTAAAACGAGGGGGGAACGCATTGGCTGAAATGGAATCTCCGAACCCATCGACTATCGTCTTACGACAATTTAGCTTTTTATTCCATTTTTATTTCATTATCTGCATTCATATGCAGATATCAGTTTATTGAAATTAGCCATAATATGGATAGAGATGGCCCGATACCATTTTTTGCTTCCCGATACCGATTGACACCTGAACTTGCGCATCGCCCGATACCGAGTACCGATCCTATACCAGTGTGTCATAAATTTTATTTTGTTTTAACAAATGTATACTACTATCCCTGTATGGATGTGATATTATTTCTATCTTTGTTGGCTCAGGTTAAACTCTTTGTGAAACATGAACAAACATGAACAATGAATCGTATCGGCTCCGATACTGCCTAAACAACATCTCTAAATCTGGACCTAAAACAAAAAGTATCCTCTTGGACTGTAAGCAATGACCAGCCCACAGAAGAGGAAGTCTTGGCACGGATATCCTGGCTACACCGCAACACCCGGAATATTGGCTGTTGCACCCAGAGGCTAAATAGTCGGCAGACCAGTAGTCGATGGCTTCCGAGATTGGCTTCGTTTGTCTGGCCAACCGTCCAAACATCTGTTTACTATAGTTTAATAAAAGGCAAATTCTCATGTTTGAGATGCTGGAACCACAAAATGTTTAGCATCTTTGCTTGAAAAATTACCTTTAACAAATTTTATTGACGATTAAATGTCTTTTGATGAGTTAGTCAATTAATGGAGTACGTTTTCAGCATTGTTGACCCCAGATTAAGTCATGGATCACCAACTTTAGAGGGGGACATGGGGGATTGTCTACCTAATCTTATGGAAATCCGATGAATAGTTAAGGCCGTTTTACAGTCGTCGTAGCCCAGCTACTGCGGTGAGTATACCCCACGTTTTTACTATATCGAGACATTTATCTAAAAACCACAAATGTCAACCTCATGGTGGCGCTAGATGAAAAGTCAGGTGATCGCCAAAGGGTTAGGGTTAGCACACTCGTTGCACAAAAATGTCCTCTCATATTGGAGCCACCATAAGTTTGGGGGATCACCAAAGTCAGTAGGCTTCATCCTCTGGAGACCCTGCCTTTCTGTGCAAAATGTCATGGCATTCCATCCAATAATTGTTAAAATATGTCAGTCTGAATAAAAGTGCTGGACAGTCCGACACCGCCATCCCTAAAGCCATGTAGCAATGACTAGTAAATACTAGAGACCGGCCATCACTGGACATGCCACCATGTATTTGATTCAGGCAGATACATGGTGCAAACATTTTTATGCAGTGGGCTTATGTAATGAAAACGAATTGCACAAATATCCAGATGACACGTGGATGTATGATGCCTCTCAGTATACTTAAACTCTAATGGAACATTGTTCTTCAGTGTTTCTTCATCGAACACCCTTAGGTCAGTAGGGTGGCACGTCAATTCTTTGCCTCTTTTTATCAATTACAATTACAAGTTCCTAAAAGCTACGTTATTATTAATCAGGCAGGCACATTATAGCACTAAGGAGGCCAGGCTAACCCAGTTACATCAGTAGTGGCCTGGCGAACAAACTATGCATCTGCTGCCTCTCCCTATTCTCTGCCTCTAATGTCGTTAAGCATGGTTCAGGACACTGTTACAAATCGACTGCAGAGTAATGATGCATGGTTACTGATCCCTCCAACAGTTTCTGTCTTTATAAACCCGCTGGGTTGCTCTCGCCTCTCAAACAAGCCCTTTTCTTCTGACCAATAATCCACCCCGAAAACAGGAAAAGCGGGTGTAATTAAGTATTGATCACAGAGCAGGAAAAGTATTCAATAACTAAGTGTGGCTCTTCCATCATTTCCCCACGAGTCAGGGATGAAATGTGAGAATTGCTGGTCCAGGTTAAATTCATAGATAGTTGTTAGTCTGTTTGATGAATGATAAGCTTAAAGAATGACTCATTCGGTATATCCAAGGCTAACAGAAATAACTCAAAATAAATCGTTAATTTTTTTTTGCAAACTCAATTTCATTCCCCTCACAATTGTATGAATGTCATTGGCCCCTGTTCGTTTTCTCTCTCTCTCTCTCTCTCTCTCTTGTGAGAAGACGCCTAAGTGTGTGTGTTTGTATGTATGTGCATCTGTGTGTGGTATTATCATATCTGCCATTCTCCTCTTTTTATAAAGACTATATTTTCTTTGAGTGTGGTCTAAACAACTTGTTTATGGTTGAGAGTGGTTTACTACTGATTGGATCACATTGTGTTTTGTCCCTTTATACCTTTACACCCCTCTCACTTTGTTTACACACACTGATACAATGGACAAGCCGAGTGTACCCTTAGAACCAACTGGATCAGACCTCACATAAATGTTTTTTCTGGGACACAAGGTTGGTTGACCACTCAGATGAGAAAATTATAAGACAGATTTTTTGAAGCACAAACAATGTTTCGGTCAAGCACTGTGATGGCTGAGTGTGGGCGGTTGCAGTAAAAGTAAACAAAGACACATGGAAATGTCCCATCTCAAAAGGCCAGTGCATGGCCAAGCTATCTTTCGGAAAACCCTAGCAACCAGTCAACCATCACTACAAATACCGAATAGCAACGGCAGGGCTGGGAATCGAACGCCGATACTTTTATGGCATCAAAAAATTATTTATCTTTCGGCAATGCCGATAAAGTGGTTTCAAGTGTGGTTACAGTTTTTCTAAACTTGACGCAGAGAGCGTTTGCTGCGATATGCTATTAATGGTGAGCCGAAAGCAGTTGCGGTGCTGTTTTACAACAGTCACTTCTTTCTTCTGTTCTGTGACAGGAGCAAAAACCACAGGTTCCAGTTAATCTTATAATGGATGTGTGTGTTGAGTTATTTAAACAAACGATTGGGGAAATAAAGGCCTCTTGTCCGCGAGTCTCCTGACAGAGCTCCAGCCAGCTCACAGTGGGGTCTGTGAAGGTGGACAGGCCGACCGGCATGCCGTCAGGGTTGATGTATCGTTAAGGAACCGGCATCAAAACTGAGGTATTGGCACCGGATTGAAAGATTTTGAACGATGCCCAGCCCTAAGCAACGGGGAGTTCAGTGCCTCATCTCGGTGGCACTGAAATGCCTGCGCTTCTCTCTAATGCTCCGAGACATATGTGTAAGGCAACAGAAGCATCGCTGCACATGACGCTAATTAACACTACGCTTGACAGCAGGTAACGTTAGTCTACAGTTAGCTAGTAGATGAATTAAACACGGTTCATTTGCTGACAGCTAACATTAAACGGTGTGACTATATTTCACTGTAGAGGATTCCAACAGCGGGACGTCCAACAGTCTGCACCTGCCGTAAACCACCACCCAGATGGTGCGTTCACTTGAAACTGGTAGCCTAAGCCTCGTGGTGCATTCAAAGTTATTGTAAAATACCCTTTTTCCCCATCTGGTGGTTGTTTTTGTCATTCAACAGCAATTTACTGGTGTATTGATAAGTCATTTAATTGTGACCATATGGCCTTAGCAATAAACAAGCCGTTCTTTAATGTCTGTGACTGTCGTTTTGTGCTCTTCTTTTACAGTATCAGTTTAGGCATTGTTTAGGCGCTGGCACCGTTTTAGAAGTATTGCTTTGAGACCCAAACGATACCCAGCCCTAATAACAACCAGTTGGCAACCCATTGGATAAACACTAGCAAGCACCTTCCAACACCCTAATGTGTCCCAGTATCATAGTGTAGAACCGTTTCCAGGTTCTTCAAATCTACAGTAACATTGCCGTGAACTGAGATATATCTCTATTTCATAATAGCCTCAAGCTTCTGTGCTTGAGGCTCAACAAATGTCCTTTTCACCACGGCAAATGCACTAGTTCGCGTAACTCCAGTCTTGTAAAACGGTGCATATTAATCTTTGATCTTTTCAGACACGTTGTGTTCACTTCAATGACAAAGGCAAGGCAGCTTTATTTGTATAACACATTTCAGCAACAGGGCAATTCAAAGTGCTTTACATAAAACATTAAAGAGCAGCTAAAAATGAAATATATTTAAAAAAAACAGATAAAATATGAGAATTGAAGTTTCAGTGCCACATAAGAAATGAACAATTATTTAAATAAAGGCAGCATCAAAAAGAAAGGTCTTCAGCCTTGATTTAAAAGAACTGAGAGTTGCGGGGGACCTGCAGTTTTCTGGGAGTTTGTTCCAGGATATGTGGAGCATAAAAACTGAACGCTACTTCTCCATGTTTAGTTCTGACACTGGGGGGCAGAAAGCAGACCTGTCCCAGACCACCTGAGAGGTCTGGGTGGTTCATAATGTAGCAGCAGATCAGAAGCAGCCAGCATGACGGAAGATAGATATTCAACGACGTTATCGCATATTTTCCTCATATCGTGCAGCCCTAATTATCTCTCTCTCTCTCTCTCTCTCTCTCTAGCCAACAGCAAAGCCTAACTTCACTTTTAATGATATTAAGCAAAGAAATGTTCTCCCCTCCCAGAAAGTGTGGACATGCTCATATTCCTGACAAAGAACATGGCCATATCTTAGGCTGAGGCAGTGTATCATGCTTGATGAAGAAAACTGGTCAGTCTCCGTTTGCACTTTGATTATTGAGAAAGTACTGCTTTGATTATGGTTTGCACTTTAAACAATTTCATCAGTTGTCATTCATTTGTTATTTTTACGTTTTTAATCATTTGAGGAAACTAAAGTAGTTCAGTTAGAAGGTCATACATAGCTTCAATTAGAACTTAGAAGCTCACGCCGCAGTTAAGCGCTCTGAAGAGGTCTGTTATACAGGAGAGACAAGTCATTTCAGTTTGTGGCAAAAGCTTTCACATTGCTCCTTTTCCGTTTTACTTTCGATTGAATAAAACACTATTTTCCCAGTCATATTTCTTCATTTAAGTTTTCTATGAAATAGTGTTAAAATCTCGTCTCGATGTCGTGAACCCAATATCGTGAATCATCTCGTCACACCATACAAACAAGATTACCAAATTCAGAAAGAACAAGGTTAATGAGCCCACAAACCCTAATGTACAAGGGCTGGGACGATATGCTTTTTGTAAAGAGGTACATAACGTGCATTTTCTGCTTTCGTTTTGCTGGAAACAGATACGATGTAGTCGCCGTCAGCGCTAGCGCATACACAACAAATATTTAGGTGAATCATTGGTAAAAAATAAAAATAATAAAAAATATCAAATCCAGGGAAAAGAATCGATTTAAAAAAAATCCCAATAGAAACAATGTTTTATTTACTTTGGAAGATTTTTTTGGGGGGGGCATTTTAGGCCTTTATTTTTATAGGACAGCTGAAGTCATGAAAGGGAGCGAGAGGGGGAATGACATACAGCAAAGGGCCGCAGGTCAGAGTCGAACCCGGGGCCGCTGCATCGAGGAGTAAAACTCTATATATCTACCAGGTGAGCTACCCAGGCGCCTACGATACATACCATTTTTTTCCCCACCCCTACTGACTAAGACCATCTCTTTTAGATTTGGGCAGACAGAACAGCTACCAAATGGGAGGGACGCAGAAGGAAGGGCGATAACACACACACACACACACACACACACACACACACACACACACACACACACACACACACACACACACACACACACACACACACACACAAGTTCCTACATTACATCCTGTTCTTCATGACATGTTTATGCGTGCACCTGTGGAGGGCTTTTAACCCTTATGTTCGCCGTTTTCTTGCATGAGTATTAGAAGACAGACTGCCTCCCCGCTGTTCCCCACAGAGACTGTGATTAGCAAGTCTCTCCAGGACAGAGACCTCAGCCAGCATCTGTGTTGCTGCTCCACGACCTTATTGATGAGCCACCGCAAGCTACGACAAGTACGGCTGGGTCGCAGCAGGCCTCCTGTAGGAGAATCATGGGCAAGACAAGAAGCTTGCCTGGAATTCTGGGCCCCTCCTGTGACCAGACTGTGGTTGCTCAGACACCATAACAAGTAAAGTCGGCATTACAACTGCATTTTGGTGGGTTTGTCTCGGACTACTTTCCCCTTAATAGCAAAACATACTTTGTGTGTGTGGCCGGGTTGGCTCAGTGGCTAGAGCAGGCGCACATATACTGAGAGGTTTACGCCTCGACACAGAAGGCCAGGGTTCAAATCCGACCTGTGACACTTTCCTGCATGTCTTCCCCCCTCTCTCTCTCACCTTTTGATCCTATCAAAATAAAGGCAGAAAAGCCCAAAAAAAATCATAAAAAAAAAAAAAAAAAAAAAGAGAAATCAGGGTTACACAATATGAGGAAACTATCCAATTGCGATTATTTTGACTGATATTGTGATGTGATTCACGATATCGGAGGGAATGGTCATTTTTGTATCTTTATTATCATTGAAAATGACTAAATTAAAAGTAAATGGAAATGATTATAGTGTGATTTTTGCCTGCGTCCATACCAAACAAAGACGTTTTCTTTAGTCTGTAGGATATGTGTAGGCTGGGCTGTCTCTGCAGGACGACAATACTTAATTCAGAATGGTTTGACACATATTTTGCCTTTAACAAATATGGCGCCCCCCCGCGATTTGAATATTGCACTAGTCCATATTGAGATTTTGCTAAAATTGCAATTAATTGTGCAGCCCTACTTTATGTGATTATTACCATGAAGTTGTATCCCTTCATCCTACTCCCAAGACTAATTTAAGAGAAAAAAACATCAACAAGAATATCTATAATGGCGATATCTTTACCCTCAGGTGTCAGCTTATATAGACCCCTACAAGAACAGCCACATCTTACATCGCAGCAACTCCCTCTGGAGCTGAGTGAGAGGCCATGGTAAACATTGTTTTATTCCGTTCGGTACCTTGTCAATAACATGTTTTATAGTGTCTTAGTATCCCATAGTGAGAGGATCTACTGTAAAGTGTAACAGCATTACTCCAGTCCCAACTACACACAAAGAAATAGGACAACAGAGAAGGAAATGGAGCTTTCTGGCAAAGGAGAACCAGCCCGTCAAAGGGTCCAATCAGGCCCACTGGATGACTTTGCAAAGTGTGAACATTGCAGGAAGTCATTAACTCAAATTCCAAATTTACCACTTTAATCTCAGAGAATATCGGAGTTCTTTCTCCGTAAATTTACGAAAATTCTGAGTTTTTTTTATAAGCTACATCAACACAACAGTATGTGGAGTTAAACTGGACGGGCCCAATAACCTCTGAATAGTTCTACTTGTTGTTAAATTGCAATGTGAGCGGCAGGATAATTTAAAAGGCAACCGCGACTGCATTGTGCGTCTGCCCTATTTCTGATACCGTGGCGGCAGAACTTTTGCCATGGCGGGCCGCTGTCCCGGGTTCCTACGATGGCCTTAGAATGCTGCCGCAGCAGAAGCAACTTGCGTTTGCCAACATCACTCTGTGGCAGATAAGATTTCTAATCTTTCTGGAGTGGTTTCCTGGTCTGGCCCACTTGGGATCAAATTAGGGGTATGTGGCCCATGAACTAAAATGAGTTTGACACCTCTAGACTAGTGTATTCACATTACCGCCTCAGGTAGAAAAAGGCTATTTCATATCAACTGCCCAAAGTATGTGTATGTTTTTTGACAACTAAAAATCCAATGTGCGAAGCCTCAACACCTTTTTTAAGAAAAGTTGGCATACGTCAAAGGCCTAATGGCGCTTTTCCATTACATGGTACCTGCTCGACTCGCCTCTACTCGCTTTTTTTGGTTTTCCATTACGAAAAAAAGTACCTGGTACCTGCTAACAGGTACTTTTTTTAGTACCACCTCAGTCGAGGTTCCAAGCGAGCTGAGGCGAGCCGAAAAGGTGACGTGAAAGCGACAGACGGGGGTGTCCTGAACAAACCCGCAATTTTTAAATAGTTTAGCCAGCTGTGTGTTTGCTGCCTCCAGCTTCATTAGAAACTAAATGTGTCTTCTGGCAACAACAACACACCTTCTGTGTGTGTGTCGCGTTAGGTCACGCCAGGTTACTGCGGCGCCGCTTGTTTCCAGTCCTGCGGAGGCTCCAGGCAGAGCTTTCTCCGTAGCCTACGTACACACACACACGGCCGGCTCCACGCACACACCAGCACACAAGTATAACCATCAGGCCACTTCCATCGGCTACGGAGAAAGCTCTGCATGGAGCCTCCACAGAACTGGAGAACAAGCTCAAATGGCCTGATGGGTATACTTGTGCGCTAGTGTGTGTGCGTCGAGCCGGCATATGACGACCAGCCACGCTGAGGTGGTACTAAAATTTGCAACGGAAAACGGACGCACAGTGTGCCGAGTCGAGGCGAGTCGAGGCGAGTCGAGCAGGTACCATGTAATGGAAAAACGCCATAAGTCTCCAACAAACCGTCCGTAATGCATACTGCAATGGGTCTCAGTAGGAAATTGTTAGGTTTTGAAGTGCCTCATATCTGTTGAGGTTATTCTGAAGTTAGTACCCATGCTATTTCTTCGATTCCTGCTATTCTCTTTATCTGACTTTGCTGCATATCTTCCCCCACAGTACAGCCCTCTGTACACTTGTGAGCATCTTATCTGGGCAGCACTGTCTTCACAAAGGCACAGATGTTGATATCAGGCTATTGCATCACTCCCATCTCTCCGGGGAGACAGGTAGGAGAAAAGAAAGCACTACAAAAAGGAGCAGGAATAAATCATCTGGCTTTTGTTATTCTAATTCACAGAAAGAGGGGTTGGCTGTAAAATATATAGAGTATTGGCAAAACATGATTATAAAATGGTATCATCTTGACTCTGGTGTACGTGTTAGGTTCAAAACTTAGGAAACAAGTTTCATAAGGCGTTTGGTGCTCAGAGTACATTTCAGGTGAAAAAATGGAATTTAGAAACTTAATCATGTTTGCCTTGTTTCTCATTGAACTTTGCTTTGGGTTTTCTAATACAAATACCAATTATATTAAAAAGGGCTAAAACCTGAGCAGTAACACATTTTCCACTTGTTCTGTACAGACAGGAGGAAACAAGAATAATTTAAACAGCATGTTCAAAGCTCATTTAAGAATGGGGCTGCTGTTAATTCCATTTATCTCAAATTAACAAACAGTAAGACTTGGCAATGTGAAACGGGTGCGTGTAGTGATGAACCTACTAGAGCCTGACCGATATATCGGTGGGACAATATTAGGCATTTTCCAAACTATCAGTATCGGCATTTGTAATGGCCGATAAATGAATGTTTAAAAAATAAAATAAAAACGGACGAAACACCCTTCAACCATGTTGAGTGTTGGCGTGCCATAGTTTGTCCACCAGAGGGCGCTCTACAACGTCCCTGTTGACAACACTTTGATTTATTTTTTTTATAATTGTGTTTTTGTTCAAAGGATTTTAAGTTTCATATCTTAGGTTTGTATTTTTATACATTTTATTTATCAGAACTTTAATATATTTTGATGTTCTTCTGTTCTGTTGTGACAATAAAACAAACAAGTTTATTTTTAAACTGCATTATTTTTAAACTGTAGTAAATAACTACAGATAACTAATGTTAGGGAAATGTATTTGTTTTGTTACGCGTTTCTGGATTATTTTTTTTAAATACAAATCGGCCGATATATCGGAATATCGGATTTTTAAATCACCAAATATTTGTATCGATATCGGCCTTAAAAATCCTGTATCGGTCGAGCTAGAACCTACAGAGAATTATCGCAAATTTCAACCTGATGATGGCGCTATGTGAAAAGCTAAGGGTTTACCAAAGTGATTACAATTCATCCTATGGAGGTTTATGTCTTTACCAAATTCCATGGCAATTCATTGAATAGCTGTTAATATTTTACTGAAACCAAAACCAAAAACCAAAAATAAAATTATCTTTAGAGCCTGGCTAAAAATATTTCTGTATTTTATATGCTATTCCACCATAGCATTTCTTGTTTCCCTACAGCAGCGGGTCCTCCAGAGCACACTCGGGGAAATAGTCAATAAAAATGACTCCTGCGCTTTCGACCATCCAGGAGAGAGCAAATATACGGTTTGAGAGCATGTCAGTCCAAACAAGCCATTACAAAGAGGGTGGGGCTGTAGTGCAAAACAAGGTGGATGAACGGGAGTATTAACCCTCTTGTTAACATGTGGAGATACGTACACTACCCCCTTGTTTTTAGGAACATTTGAGGGAAAGCATTTAATTAACCGGAACTAGGTTAATAACAAGCATTTCTGGATCATGAATACACACAGATGGAAAGAGAGAGGAGCTCAGTGTGTCAAAGGAGGTGCCCCGGTAGTCAAGAACTATAACCGCATAGGGAGGCTGTGTTCGACGATTGTGACTACACACCTTCCCCTGCCAGTCTAGGCTAACGCTGCGACACCTTACTGCCTAAGTATGCGTAAGCTTTCTATGGGGAGAAGCAGTGATAGGATGGGGGTGCGCCATGACTGAGGCTACCCACCCACCCCCCCCAGTCTAGGCGCACGCTGCAACTCCTCATACCCTAAATATAGTAAGCTTTCTATGAAGAGAAGCAGAGATATGGAGGAGGTGCGTCATGACTGTGGCTACACACCTTCCCCCGCCGGTCCAGGCGAATGCTGCAACTCCTAACTTCCTAACTATAAGCTTTATCGAAGAGGAGAGTTTTAAGTTTACTCTTAAAAGTGGTGACGGTGTCTGCCCCCCGAACCCAGACTGGGAGCTGGTTCTACAGGAGAGGAGCCTGGTAGCTGAAGGCTCTGGCTCCTGGACCCAGACTGGGAGCTGGTTCCACAGGAGAGGAGCCTGATAGCTGAAGGCTCTGGCTCCCATTCTACTTTTAGAGACTCTGGGAACCACAAGTAACTCTGCATTCTGGGAGCGTAGTGCTCTAGTGGGACAATAAGGTACTAAGAGCTCTCCAAGATATGTAGGTGCTTGACCATTTAGAGCTTTGTAGGTCAGGAGAAGGATTTTAAATTCAATCCTGGATTTTACAGGAAGCCAATGCAGAGAAGTTAATACAGGAGAAATATGATCTCTTTTCTTAGTTCTTGTCAGAACACGCGCTGCAGCATTCTGGATCAGCTGGAGAGTCTTAAGAGTTTTATTTGAGCATCCTGATAATAGGGAATTACAGTAGTCCAGCCTGGAAGTAACAAATGCATGGACTAGTTTTTCAGCATCATTTTGAGGCAGGATGTTCCTAATTTTGGCAATGTTACGAAGGTGGAAAAAAGCTGTTCTTGAGGTTTGTTTTAAGTGGGCGTTAAACGATAAATCCTGATCAAAAATAACTCCTAGATTTCTGACAGTATTGCTGGAGGCCATGACAATGCCGTCCAGAGTAATTATGTCTTCGGATAATGAAGTTTGGAGGTGTTTAGCGCCCAGCACAATAACCTCAGTTTTGTTCGAGTTCAACTTCAGGAAATTGTTGGTCATCCATGATTTTATATCTTTAATGCACACTTGCAGTTTAGCTACCTGACTTGTTTTGTCTGGCTTGATTGATAAGTATAATTGGGTGTCATCCGCATAACAGTGAAAGTTAATTGAGTGTTTCCTAATAATATTGCCCAGAGGAAGCATATATAAGGAGAATAGAATTGGTCCAAGCACTGAGCCTTGAGGAACCCCATGGCTAACTTTAGCGTACCTGGAGGATTTATCGTTGATATTAACAAAGTGAGATCGATCAGAGAAATAGGACTTAAACCAGCTTAGTGTGATTCCTTTAATGCCAACTAAGTGTTCCAGTCTCTGTAGAAGGATTGTATGGTCAATAGTGTCAAATGCAGCACTAAGATCTAATAACACAAGTATGGAGACAAGTCCTTTGTCTGCAGCAGTTAGAAAGTCGTTTGTAATTTTCACCAGTGCCGTCTCTGTGCTATGATGCTTTCTAAATCCTGACTGAAAGTCCTCAAATAGACTATTCCTATGTAGAAAGTCACATAACTGATTAGTGACTACCTTCTCATGGAAAGGGAAGGTTAGATATAGGTCTATAGTTGGCTAAGACCTCAGGATCGAGGGTGGGTTTTTTCAGAAGAGGTTTTATCACAGCTATTTTAAATGACTGCGGTACATAACCTGTTAATAAAGACATATTGATAATATCTAGTAATGAAGTGTTCACCACGGGTAACGCTTCTTTAAGTAGCCTCGTTGGGATGGGGTCTAAGAGACAGGTAGAAGGCTTTGCTGAAGAGACCTTCAGCATTAATTGCTGAAGGTCTATAGGAAAAAAGGAGTCAAAGTACGTCAGGTCTTGTCATTCTTTCTAGCACTCCTGTATCAAAAGGTGAACCATTAGAAGTTGAGGGCAAAAGGTGATGAATTCCATCCCTAATTGTTATGATTTTATCATTAAAGAAGCTCATGAAGTCGTCACTACTAAGAGCTAGGGGAATAGATGACTCAGTAGAGCTGTGACTACCTGTCAGCCTGGCTACAGTGCTGAACAGAAACCTTGGGTTGTTCTTATTTTCTTCTATTAATGATGAGTAATAGTCTGATCTGGCATTTCTGAGGGCCCTCCTATAGGTTTTTAAACAGTCTTGCCAATCTAAATGAGATTCTTCTAGTTTGGAGGAACGCCATTTAGTTTCAAGTTTCCGTGAGATTTGTTTTAATTTGCGAGTTTTGGATTTATACCAAGGCGCTAGTTTCCTTTGCTTCATCGTCTTCTTTTTGAGGGGAGCAACAGAGTCTAAAGTCGTCCGTAGGCAGGTCGTAGCACTGTCTACAAAATGATCAATTACGGAAAGGACTAAAATTAGCATAAAGGTCCTCCGTTATATTAAAGCACGACATTGAGTTAATTGCTGTTGGAATATCTTCCTTAAATTTAGCTATAGCACTGTCAGATAGGCATCTAGCGTAAAATGTTTTATTTAATTTCATATAGTCTGGTAGTAAGAATTTGAAGGTTATTAAAAAATGGTCTGATAATAAAGAATTCTGTGGAAATACTATTAAATCTTCCATTGTGATGCCATATGACAGCACAAGGTCGAGGGTGTGGTTAAAACAGTGCGTGGCCTTATGCACACTCTGACTGAAACCAATTGAATCTAGTAGTGAGTTGAAGGCAGTACTAAGACTATTACTGTCAACGTCCACATGGATATTAAAATCACCTACAATAATTATTTTATCTGATTTTAGGACAATACATGACAAAAACTCTGAGAATTCAGATAGAAATTCAGAATATGGGCCTGGTGCTCGGTAAACAACAACAAATATGATTGGCTTTAATGATTTCCATGTTAGATGTTGAAGATTAAGAACAAGACTTTCAAATGAGTTATAATTTAGTTTCGGTTTAGGATTAACTAACAGATTTGAGTCAAATATGGCTGCAACTCCTCCTCCACGGCCTGAGCCTCTAGGAATTTGAGTATTAATATGACTGGGAGGAGTGGCTTCATTTATACTAACATTTTCTTCATGGCCCAGCCATGTTTCAGTAAGACAGAATAAATCAATTTGATTATCTGATATCAAATCGTTTACCAGTAATGCTTTAGAAGACAGAGATCTGATATTTAATAGTCCACATTTGATTCTCCTATTCTGTTCTATTGTTGCAGTGGTTGTTTTAATTCCAATTAGGTTGTTAAGTATAGCACCTCGTTGGTGCACAGAGGAGCGTGTAGCGCTGTACCTTTGAGTAGTGTTATTACTGACTCTTACTGGAATGATATAGCTGGTCTGTGGGTTAGCAGAGTTATTTGTAAAGGACTGAGAGCTTATGGGAGAGTGTGATTGGGAGGTGCGCCTGTGCGTGTCTTTACGGTGTGTAAACAGTCAATCTAAGGTCTGAGTCTGCACCCAGGTCTGGGTCTGCACGGCGTGTCGCAAGTTCTCACATAGCACCTGGCTGCCGCGTCTATTGGGATGAATCCCATCCCTGCTGAACATGGAGTCACTTTTCCAAAACAGATTCAAATTGTCAATAAAACCTATCTTTTGCATGCTGCATGCATGCTGGAGCCAGGTGTTGAGGATGAGTAGTCTGCTAAACAGGCCTACTCCGCGACCTCGAGATGGAAGTGGGCCCGAAATAAAAACTGACTTCCCAGTGCTTATTAAAGCTTCAATGAGGGTGCCAAAGTCTTTCTTTGTGCGCTCACTCTGCTGATAGGACATGTCATTATGTCCGCAATGGACCACGATGCGTGTAATAGAGGTCGGGAGTGAGGGTATCAGGTCCACAGCTTTAGCCAGGATGTCTGCAACTTTGGCTCCAGGAAAGCAGTGTTTGACCGCATTAAAAAAACGTATATCCCGGGTGATGGAGTCGGCGATAATTATTGTGGTTGGGGTGAAGAGCGGACGAGGAGTGGGGGGGCGTGAATGGCCGGTGGTAGGAACAAAACAGCCAGTATTGGATTCAGATGGACAAGGAAAAGAAGCGGAATATTGCTTACCTTCATTCGGTGGGGGAGATTGTTTTTGAGGAACGTTGTCATTTGGCCGGTTCAGGCAGGGGAGGCCACCGGACCGTCTGACTACCGCATCCCTCAGAAATTGTCGTCGCGAGGCAGCGGTGCTCCTCGTTGACGCCTGCAGGTCCGTCGGCTTTGAAGCGGGGCGAGCCACGGCCGTTACCGGGGGAACATTCGGCTTCGACAGGGCATCGAACCGACTGGAGAGGCTGAGGGCAGGAGGCGATGGAGCCCTACCCGAGGCTCTCTTTCAGCCACAGACCACTTCAGTCCAGGATGCCCTGGTGGTCGGTGTCGAACTAGAAGATGGGTGTGGACAGGCGGATGTGTCCCAAATTACAGTATCCTGGAGTGCCGCCGAGAGAGTGGTGATGCGAAGCGACTGGTTTTGAGCAACATCCAGGTAGGAGGTCAACAGGGCATCTTTGGTTTTCAAGTCCTCGGAGAGCCGGCGAACTTCTTCCCTAAGGTCATCAATTTCTTTGTTTGCATTTTCAAGCAACGAAGGTGTGGAGGTAGCCATGGGGCTGGTGTTAGCCTGAAGCTAATGTTTAGCTAGCTACTACTCGTAGAACAAGTGCGGTCCTCCACGCACAGGTGCGTAGATGCTGGCTCTTTCTAGAGACTAAGGGTTACCAGGGGGCTAAAAGAAACAAAAAAACTAAGCAAATAGTACAACATTTATCTCGAAATAACACTATTTTCCTCCGTCAGTCTTTTCTCCCCTCCACACTCTCACACTGCGTTTTACTTCCGGCGTTTTACTTCCGGCTTCCCTTCTCATTCTCATTGCCTTGCCAAGCTATCACCGCTTCAAGACAAGAATTAAACATGGCGATACACTGGTAAGAGCTAATGACGTGTAGCCATGTATCCAGCTAATTTAAACAGCTCACGTTACTGTATTGTGGGAACAGTTGACTTTGTTTAATATTGTATGTGGCGTTTTCTTTTTGCGGAGTGCAAATGTTCCACCAAAACAAAACAAAAAGTTCCTCCCCGAGACTATTTTGCCGAGCCACTGTCGCTGCATCCGGAGCTTAGCGGCGATTGTTATTGGTTCTAAGAAATGCTAACAACCCGGAACGTTTTTTTAACTCCTATCCCAGAATATGTGTGTGGTGTAGCCAGACCTTACTCCACAGCGCTGTGGAAATAGGTCTGGCAATGCGAGTCTATCAACTCCAAATTAAAAATAATGTTGCTGGAGCTCAGCGATAGCATTATGCAGTTATTCAGCTAGTTCAACTTAAGGGTTTTTAACATCTTACAAAACATCACTGTTGCTTGTCAAACGATACGTGCTAATAGCTCCCCATGCTGTGCCCAGACATTTCTCAGCTGAATGCCTTGCACGACGGCTCGCCAACTGAATGGATGATGGGAAGACAATAAATAAGCACACCATTTACCGCTCCTCTAACCATATTTGCCACATCCATCATTATCATCTATTTTACCTTGAAGCGAGTATTTTGTGCAAGCCCCAGACACAAGCCCCGCTGTGTAGAAACAAAGCCACCATGTTGATGTTTGTTTTCCCTGCTGTGAACGCAGCAGACCACGGTGACACTAAAACCGTGCTCGACTTTTAGGAACAAATGGCAGGAGGAGAGCGCGTACACGCAGCCAAGGTCCTTTCTGCCCCCGTGGCTGCTCACTGATCGCCGATGATAAATGGCTGAACATGGCCGAAGCCTCATTTGGCTCTCACGGCATCAGGTGATAAAAGCGTAGCCCTTGTCAGGGATGGAGTGTGCTCTGCTCTGCAAGGACAAGGCCTCACACCCACAGTGACACCAGAGGAGAATGGATTTAATATTCATAGCAGACAGGAAGGCAGCGTGTATGGAAGCTAGCTGTGGAAAAGGCAAGAGATGTGTCAAAACACAGCTCTGTAGCCGTGTTCAGAGGGAAGTGTATACTGTAAAGGTGTAACTATTTATAGTGTTTCTCATCATAATGCTGTCAGAGAAACAACCTGGAAGAGCTCATGTCTCACATGCTTTTCAAGGACATTACCCCGACATGATGACTGACTAAACGTGTAAGTGAAAGTAACTCATTTTGCAGGTTTGCACTAAAACTGTATTCTTGACTTGTATTACGTTTATTTAAAAAGGTCCAATGTGTCCCACCCAGTGTTGAGATCATATATCGCAATCAACTCTCTCGCGCCACGCAGTTCAAAGTACGTATTACAGCTACGGTAGCCTTCACGCTTCAAAAAGGCGGTTTCTTGTCCTTTTCAATACCCTTTTTATTTTTCTGAAGAAGACTCCTGTTCCTAAAATTTGGATTTTGAATACGTGTGGTCCTCCATGTTTCCTTCTTCAAACTTGCCGGGGCCGGGAAGCTACGATACCCGTTAGCAGCGTTAGCAGCACCTGTGAGTTTATCATGTGACAGCGAAAACGTGAAAGGCGGAGCAGTATGTCCTGTATGTCCCTTACCGGCTAACGTATTTCAAGATGGCGCATGAATATGGAGCGTCTACCCCAGTTCATGTGAACGCAAATGTAAAAGTTCAAGCCAAAAGGAATACTTGGAATTGATGGTGGTGGTAAATATTCATGAAAAAAGGACAAGTTTGTGAACGGGCAACACAGATTTTGATAATGAACAACTAAAAACGTTACACACTGGACCTTTAAAGTGACTATATGTAACTTTTTAATGTTTCTGAAGCTCTGTCGTTTTTCATACAATGATCTTAGATGATCTGTAACAGCAAACGAGACTAACATTGAAAAGAACGCTATTTTTATATCGTTTTTAGTAAGGCCTCTTCCCGCACAGTCACAGAATGATTGGTGGCAGGTAGACGGCGCTACAGTAACACATTCTGATGGGTCACAGATTTCTTTGTAACACTTGAAAAGCCTGTGTTTGTGAATCCAGCCAGCGGAGCCAGTTAAAAAGGAAGGAGATTTTTTATTTTTTTAATAGGCCTAATTGTACTTAAGTGTTATTTTAGAAATGATATGCTGTAGTTATGGCTGATACTGGGGCAGGGCCATCACAGGAAAGAAGGAAATAAAGCTAAAAGGGAAAGTGGAAGATGAGGACGCGAGTCACACGCGGTCGGGCTTTCAGCAGACGGAGACAATTACGGGATTGTAAATTATTCCAAACCCAGCCCGACTTGGCCCTCAGGTATGTAATATGTCTGTTTCATTGATAATATAACTCTACAATGCGCAATGTGGCGTTTTACGTCAGTAGCCGTCACTAAATTACGCCCCCCCTTCCATTGAGTGCGGCCATTTTGTTCCTTTCAGGTCTGTGTTTGTGTTGGCCTAATATTCTCCTTTCCCTTGGCCCCCTGTATTTGTATAAAGCGTCCGTGGGTTTCATATAATGCACTATATTAATAAGTTATTATTACGTTGGTTGCTACAACAAACTCTTAACTCTCTGGCTCGTGACAATGATACCTGGTTTAGCTCACGATACGTCCAAAGTAGGCAACGCTTGAAATGCAACGATGCATCTGTAACTTATTCTTTTATTGTAAATGAATGATTACCTCCTCGTAACGCTTACTCTGTAATACAGTGGGGAATACAGCACCGTAAAGAAAAGAGCTTTACCACAGCAGGTGTGGTAAAAAGGCCACTAGAATCAACACAAACAGAGTTACATATAGCCACTTTAACACAGAACCTTTTACAAAGTCAAAAAGTGCTTCCCAAGAGACAAATTGTTAAAAATAAGACCAAATAACCGTAAAATGAACATGCAAAAAAGAATAAAACAACAATGGAAATAAAAAAGAATTAAAGAAAAAAATTTTTAAAAAAATTTAAAATTACAAACATGAGACAAAAGCCAGTTTAAACAGGCTAGTCTTCAACGGGGCCACACTGAATCTGTGGACGCAGAATTCAGATTTTCCGCAGATTAGAAACATAAATATAAACTCTGAATGTTAACACATCTCCAGCCCAAGCAGGAAACCAGCCCGTTAAACCCCACAGATTTTCATTCTGTGTCCCAGCTGAAAACTTCCCAGATTCCGTTTGGTTCTGATTCAGCTGCTTTTTAAGAACCGCTTTAACATGGATTAAACATGGACACTGTTACAGCGTCGTCACCGGAGCAGTATAAAGGGGGGGGGGGGGGGGGGGGGGGGGGAGAATCCACTTGGCAACCGCAGCACAGTTTGGAAAAATTGGACGATTAATTATCTTCGCGGGCCTTACCGGGCTAATCACTTATCAAACATCCCTGCATAATGTGAATCTACTCTGACGTAGTGAAAAGAAAAATCTCTTAATTAAAAGAAGCAAGAAAACAAAAGTAAAAGCCACGGCTAATTATATTCAATCAGTTTGCAATCATAATGTTGCATGTCTCAATTACAGGATTTCAATGCCCTCATCACTGTAATCGCACGCGGCGTGTTTGGATTTGAGCAGCCAGACTTGCGCTGTTAAAAAATGCCCACCCAGCTTCCTATTATAGCATGCTGCCTTTGGGATAATTGATTTGGTTTAATATGATAAAAGACAGTGAACAGGAAAGTCTCAAAGGAAATAGGACTGTCATATGCCTTCCATTCTATTAGAACACAGTGTACCCTCACCTCAATCTCCTGATCTCCAAAACTAATGAAGTTGTATTTGCATACAGACTGACACCACATGGAGAGACACTTTCTACACGCTGTTCAAAATGATTATTTTGTCGTCAAGAACATAGCTTTTTGGAGCATGTCAAGTTAAAATGAATTATCAGGTGAAGATGAGATTATTACTTCCAGAGACTCATTCTCGTTGAAGAATTCAAAGTTAGGCATATGCTTTTTGACATAGCCTCGAATTTGTAAATATCTTCTCTATCTATCTATCTATCTATCTATCTATCTAGCCATTCATCTATCCATCCATGTTATCTATCTATCTATCTATCTATCTATCCATCCATCCATCTATCCATCCATGTATCTATGCATGCATCCATCCATCTATGCATCCATCCATCCATCCATCCATCCGTCACACACTGCCTTTTGAAAGTGCTTATTTGGTCTCCATCAGCTCCTGTCCTATATATATATATATATATATATATATATATATATATATATATATATATATATATATATATATATATATATGTTACCTATATTACAGATACCCAATACTTTGTTTTTTTCTTGTTTTTTTTATTGAGCTGCATACATATGTAGGGCTGGTCCGAATTCAATACTTTTAATGCACCGACCGAATTGCCTTGAGTATTGAAAATTGCCTCGTCATTCAATACCCACTTTCAGTAGGAGCAAATGTCCCCAGCGTCAGTGAGCCATTAAGCATGCAGCATGCTTCTATTGAGATCTAATGATGCTTGTGATTGGCTGTCTATCATTACACGTCGTAGAGGCAGACAGGAAAAACTCTAAGTTACGCACAGAGATGGGGCTCATGTAGTAGGCGCTGAAAAATTTAAAAAATATTTGTGCCGTAATGTTCGAAAAAAGTATTGTTTAGGAACTGGTATCCAAGTCACGGTATTGGTATAGAAAATGTTCGAACAATACCCAGCCCTATTCATATGCAGATATCGGTTTATAGAAATTGGCCAAAAAATCGCCTGGACCTAAAACACCTGAAAAAAGTATCGACTTGGATTGAATAACCGGCGCACGGAAGAGGAAGTCTTGGTCCGGCTATGCGCTGGCTACACTGGAACCCCACAAAATACTGGACGCTGCCCCCAGAGGCCTAATCGCCGCCAGACTGATAGCAGATTGGTTCCGAGATTGGTACCCCAGTGGTGTAGTGATAGACCAATTTTATCGGCCGGCCGATACACAGCTGCTGCGCTCACCGATAGTTGTTTCCCGGCGTTATTTACAGACAGGCGTCCACAGGCAGCTCTGTGTTGCTGGAGATGCTGCAGTTCACGTGCAGACCATGCACTGCCCCTCCCCCACTAGCAGAGTGCTGGTGCTGGAAGCCTGGCAGGCTTGTTTGTTTGTTTTCTTAAATTATTTCAATGTGTTGACAATCCCTACAGTGGTGTACCAACTGACTCTGCAATGGCGCAAGAGTCGTAGTTAAAAATTACTCTTGACAAAAACAGGTCACTAATAGCTCACTGAAAACCACTTTTGAGACAGTCCCTAACTTCAGTTTGTCCGTTTCCTGTCATGTAAGGTGCCAGGTATTCCAGTCATAAGGTACAAATAACAACTGTGCAACATCAGTAACATAAAACTGGAAGAAAAAAAAAAACTTTGGTCAGTGTGGGCTTTCTGCATCTGTCAGTGAATTCCAGGATTTAAAATGTCATGAGCAGAAGGTTTAGTATTCATGACTGCACTGCAGCATGACAACCTTATTGTTCAATATCCATTTGAAATGTATATTCTGTGTACATCATCCACAAAGTTTGAAAATTCATTTGCAGGTCTCGGGTGAAGACAGATTGTTCTGCTGGATTGCCGAATATATTTTCATTGTTTAGTCGAAATGACTGGCACTTCATAAACATAATCCAATAATAGGCTTTTTTTTGTTTTTTACCACCACTGGTTTGGATCATAATCAGCTTCAGAAAAAAAAAAACATGGACCTGTTTAACATATGTCATGTATGATATGATTATTCGGATTATCCTTTTTAAGCCATAGGTTTTCTTGCAATTAGTCGCAGCAATATAAATGTCAATATGTCAATGTTCTAATTTACCTCCTGTCACTTCACTGCTGCATGCCAAATATTAGCCATCTGGTGTGGCAGTTTGTGGCGGCACACATCTATCCTATCTGTATACTAAGGAGCTGATTAGAAATGATGTTTAATAGGCAGTCTGCTGAAGCTTTCATGAGCTGGAATTTCCATAACTCATCATGCTGCAGGTTTAATAACCGTAATCAAATTAATCCATGGAGTACAGACCCATAAATCAAAAGGCGTTCATATTTTTAAAAGGATGTACGATTTCTGTTAACAATTGTTTGCCATTTTCTGATGGATGGGTTTGGATCGCGACGTCGATTTGTCTTCTGTCAGGTCTGGTACAAGGAGGACGGAGAAAACCAAGTCAGTCAAGACAATCCAAAGTAAAACTCATCCAAAGTGAAATGTGTTTTAGGAACAAGTCTCGCCTCGTTGGTCGCAGGATGAGTCTCAAGTAGGGGTGGTACGGTTCATGAAAAAACATCCCAACCGCTCGGTTCGGAGCGTGTGTGCGTCGCACGGTTCGTCAGTCCACTGTTAATGTGCACTAACCACTTACTGCCGTAGTGCCCACTTTCCACACCTATGTTAAAACACTGAATCTGTCGTTTTTTTTGATCGACAAAGGTCAGTTTAAAAGATTTTCGTCAGATTTTGAGAGGCAGCGAGCCGAGCCGACCGCTCCTCAGGTGGAGTGCTGCTGCTGCAGGTCACGTCACATGCAGAAATGTCAAGTGGGAGAGAAAAGGAAAGCTACCCGGAGTTGGAGGATGCGCCAGTATCATATGTAGTCTGGTGTGTGGGAACATTTTGGATTTCATGTTACCTATGATGACAGCGGAAATAAAACAATAGAACTGCTACTGTGTGCATGTATTGTGCGACATGCATTCAATATGCTAATTTTAGAAGTATATTTCTGGAGTGTTAAAGATTAAAAGAAAAAATAACAAGAACCACACAGAACCAAAAAACGTGACCCTAAAACCGTGATACGAACCGAACCGTGGATTTTGTGAACCGTACCAACCCTAGTCTTGAGTTAAAATGACTATGAAGCCATTAATTTGCTATTAAAGCAAAAGAGATCCTGTACAGTACTGTACACGTGGCACAACACAGCGGGTGTTAACGTTCTCAGGTGGAGAGTGAGTTTGTTGTACGCCGATGTCTGAAATTCACTCTGTGAGTCTAAAGGATGGTTTACTGTTCTGTGCAGGCTCCACGCAGAGCTTTTGCCGTTGCCTACGTAAGAGGCCTGATGCGCTGGCATGTGTGCGTCGAACCTGCATGTGTGTGTGTGTGTGTGCGTGCGTGTGGAGTGGGTGATAGAGCGAGGGATCAAGCGAGAGAGTGACGACGATTAGCTCCGGAGCGAGTACTGACTTGTCATAGTGAGAGAAACAAAGTGTCCCCCCTGTGCTTTCTGACCACGGTGGGAAATCTGGAGCAGGAAAAGTTAACCCTCTCCTTGACTTCATGTTGTTGATGGAGAAGGAGAACTAGGAAATGAGTCGGTGGAAATGCAACGCTACCAAGCCACGGCCGAGCAACATGTAGTTACATTTTTCGAGAGGTGAACATCAGGCTACGGCGTAGGGTCCGGCGTAGACACGGAGGGGTCTGCGGGGGTACGCTGTCGATTCGACGCACAACCATAAAAAGGCCTTTAAGCACCGTAAAGTCCTCCACAATCTGCCCTAGGTTCATTGTCAAAAGCATAATATATACAGTCCATTCAATGTCTCTGTCACACTGTGCTCCTCCAATTCAAAAAGTTGTGAAGAAAAGGTATCCAAACATGACAGGTAACTTCAGATGAGCTGGGAAAAAATTATTCATTTCAAATTTTTTTAAAAACCTAATGTACACAATTACTTTGAAAAATCTGGCCAAGCTAACCAAGTATCTAAAAAAAAATACGTATTTAGATGTATTTAGGCTCAGTAGAATTCCTCCCCTTGCTTACTGTACAAACGAGCTCCAGCCTAGGAGGAAGCAAGACGCTGCTGTTTTGTTGTATCTCTTCATCTGAGAAGTAATGATATTTCCATATCTTCATCCGATGTAGGACAAGCTATGATTACAAAGCCACGAGGCCCCAGAGTGTATCTGCAAAGCAATAACTAGGTATTAGTGGGAGATGAGCGAGAGAAAGTATGAAGTGGCAGAGGAGCACGTTGTCCCGTTGCAAGGTCACAGGCTGATCATATTTACTATGCTTTGTTTATTCTCTGAGGGAGGTTTCGAAATAGAGTGAAGCATTAATATAGAGTGCAGCATTAATGTGTACTTTGACTTTTCTGTAACACTTTAAAGAAAGACTGTCCCAATCAATAGCACATTTGGCGGTTGGGAAGTATTTGAATATATTCAAAGTTGTATAGTTTCTGTCGCCCCCATGAGGAATTCTAAGTAATGACAACAAAACTGTCGACGCAGCCACATGATACAAGCCTTCCGTGATCGCGCAACACCCCCACCCCTCCTCCACGCAGTTGCTAGTAACCAAGGAGAACACGGAGAATTAAAAAGGCATGATGGACTCTTCAGAAGAGTTAATTCTCTTCGTTTGATTTTCTGCGTGCAAAAGTCGCCGGGCGACACCATTTCCTAAACATATCCATACTGAGAAATCCAGAGAAAGTTGTGTGGAGCCGACAGTCTTAATTAGCTTTGTAGCAACTCATTTGGCAACGGCTTGAATGTAACGAACGTTCATTAATATCAAAAAGTTACACACTAAGGCTTTAACTTCTGCTGTCTGTCAGTCAGGCCGGTTAGCCAGCCGCCGTCCTCTCTGCTGCTGCTGACGGACACCAGAGATGTTAATGGTAAACAGACTCAGAATGGATTGGATATTAGGGATGCACAATATATTGTTTTTTTTCTTTTATCGTCATCGCAACATCAACTGGCGCAATAGCCATATTGCTAAAGGTTGCAAAATATCGCGAAAGACACAAGAATCATAGAAAATATCAGTAGAAAACTACACTTTAAAAAGTTTAGTGCTGACTTATATACATATAATACAATGTTCAATTTGTTAACAATAAAATAATGTTGGAATTGATTTCCTTTCATTTGTTTAAAATTCAACAACAAAACAAGTTTGTTGTATTTTAGCAGAATACTGAAAGCAGGGGAACTGAGTACACATAAAAATCTGTTTATTTATCGCAAGTAATATCATTATCGCGATATTCAACAGCGCTCTTGCATATCGCCTATTTTCCTCATATCATGCAGTGGCAATGATCAAAGCTTCTAAGTAGGGCTGGGCGATATGGAGAAAATCAAATATCACGATATTTTTGACCAAATACCTCGATATTGATACCGCAGCGATATTGTAGTGTTGACTATTGGTGCTTTCACTAAATATTTACACAATGAGATTTTTGATAAATAATCATCAGTAATGTGGATATAATGACTAAGTGGGTAAAGGCAAATAATAGAACAGTTACAACAGTCTGGTAAGTTCAGGAAAGTACATCACTTTACTGTAACGCATCCTTTAAAACCAGGAAAAGACAACACTTATGTCATATTACGATATCCAAAATCTAAGACGATATCTAGTCTCATATCACGTGAGACTATTGCCCAGCTCTACTTCGAAACATTCGAGTCAGACTTTAAAAGTTGCCGTAAGATGCATTTCAAGTGATCACAGTCACATTATAACTCTAGTCCAAGCACGTTTCCTATTATGATGTCCTAATCATACCAGATTTGTTTGCCTCGTGAATCAATATCTTAGCTTCACAATTAGCTCTTAACTTAACCCGCCTTCAGATAAATTGCGTATCGGGATTTATTTTTCAGTTCATACACCTGGAGATACAACAGCATATAGAGCAAAAGTCCTCATTCCTGCCACTGGCTTCCAAAACGACTAACGCGACCATTACAGAAATGAGGTAGAAGGTGTACTAGAATATTGTACTCAGGTATTAGTACTTTGCAGCCTTTGCATACAACTGATTATCAATTATAAATATCCAACTACCTTCCCTGGTATTGCCTTTCTTAGAATTAACCAGGAAATTAACCAAGATACAACAAAACTCAGACAATTAAACAAAAATGAACGACAATAAATTAAAAAGGTCCATGGACACTGCAGCGGGTGCAGCGAGCAATATTAAAAGGGGTGTGTACACAGACACATGCACTAACATGCACACGCGGCCAGACCGGCTATCAAAACAAATAACAGAGGAGCTTGGATAACACACAGAGTGAGTGTGACTTCATTCTCTTCTCAGAACCCCATTACTCCACTATATCTTTACATAGCAAATATTTGTTTGATGCTTTATTAATGTTCTGGATGTCAAGTACAGCCCTTTTAAGCTACTTAAATTAAAGAGCCTGACATTTCTTATAGAATCAACAGCAGAATTAAACATCCCCAAAGCACACAGATGTGTAACATAACAACATGAACTTCACAGCGACTGAAGCCACAAACGCACAGTTTAAGGTAAAGGAGGGACTGTACAGTTTTTACACACTGTGTAAGCACACATAACGCTACGTTGCTAGGCAACGCAGTGGCTGTTGACATTCTCATCTGGAGAGTGAGTTCAGTGAGTATGCTGTACTCAGCTGTCCGGACTTCACTCGTCTTGAGCCCACGCAAAGTCCTCCGCAGTCTGCTCTATGTGCAACATCTCTGCTTGTTTATTCTCAAAGCATAATATAACCAGTCTATTCAACCCCTTTGTCCCAGCAACCAGTACACTCGGCCTCTCTAGGGCCCTATTTTAATGATCTAAGCGTACGGTGAGAAGTGCCTGGCGCAGGTGCGTTTAGGGCGTGTACGAATCCACTTTTGCGAGTTTAACGGCGGAAAAAAAAGGTACAAAAGGATTGTACTTAGTGTTCTCATTAATTCATAGGTGTGTTTTGGGCGTAACATGCAATAAACCAATCAGAGTGTCATCTCCCATTCCCTTTAAAAGCCAGGTGTGTTTGTACCTTGGCGCGTTGCTATTATGATGGAGAATTTGCTGAGCAGGAAGGAGAGATTTTCAGGAGAAGAAACTGATCTGATCGCTCGTTAAGTGAAAGCGCGCGAGCAGATCATATATGGCACGAGCACTATGCCACCAAAACTCCACGAGGTGGAGCTGTAAGACCAGCACGCCCATTGGCGCACTGATGGGCGCACTGATGGACTGCAACCCCCGATGAAGAGAAATCTGTTGTGAAGTTTGCGGATGACACAACCATTACAGGATGGAACAATGATGATACTTCATAATTCAAATAAAGAATTCAGAAATTCACAATCTTGCAGGTTGGTGCACAGAGAACACGCAACTGCTCAAAGTCAGCAAAACCAAGGAGCTGATGGTCGATTTAAGAAAAAAGGAAGGCAAAGATGCACACCCCTGTGGAGCTGAAATGGAGCAAGTAAACAGTTTGAGGTTTTTGAGAACATCACAGAACCTGTCATGTACTTCATATATCTCTACCCTGGTAAAGAAAGCTCAGGAACTGCTATATTGCTTAAGGAAAATTCCTCTCCCAAGTTTTCCCAAGTAACTTTAACTGAGCAGCCATAGAAGGCATCCTGACTGGAACCATTGAAAACTGCCGTGGGAGGCAATGCGCAGGACGTGCGAGACACCTCACTCAACTCCACCTCATCCGCCACCATAAAAAATAAATTCCTTTTTGCTAGTTTTGACCCAAAAACAAAAGCTTTTGCACTAACCTCATTCCCTCTATAAACCAATATCGTTATTTTTACACAATTAAAAATACTCATATTACCCTGACATTGCACATACTGTACATATTTTATGTTTTTAAAAACGTTTGACAAAATTTCATTCGCTGATGAAGTTAAAAGCTTGAAAAACTTCTTCAAACCACCATTACCAAGGTCGAGAATGAACATTCACAATCGGCTTGGTTAAGTAGTAATAAGTAGTACTATGTTAATGAGCATTTTTCAATTTGCCCATAGAAAAACCTAAGTGGAAACGTCGAAAATTATTGCAAATACATTTTTAGGTAGGCTGACAAAAAAATCAAATCTGTGTGGAGAGATGAGCAAGTTCCTAACATTAATATATGAAACAAATAGAGTGGCCACAATTTCATCATGTTTTAGCCATTGTTCTACTGGTGCTCTTTCAATTTTATTATAATGATAATAAAATAATTTATACTTTATTAATCCCACAAGGGAAATTACATTTTCACTCTGTTTTTATTATAGACGTTACACACAGGCCTGAATTACACACACATGCTGAGTACCTATACATGTAGTAATGGAGAGATGTCAGAGTGAGAGGGCTGCAGCTGTCGATGGACGGGCGCCCCGAGCAGTTGGGGGTTCGTTGCCTTGCTCAAGAGCACCTTGGCAGTGCCCAGGAGGTGAACTGGCACCTCTCCAGCTACCAGTCCACACCATGAGCTACTGCCACCCCACTTATCTTGTTGCTTCCACTTCTGCAATGGTTTAATGGCATCCGACTGGAGAACTAGTGCCACCAGCTGTTTTCTTGATGAACCAACTCCTAATACTCGCATGTACGCAACAGTAGTGGTAGTTAATCTGGGGGGGGGGGGAGCTTTTAAGCATATGTCTGATGCCAAAATTACAATTCTGCTGCTCCTTATGACATAACCATTCCTGCAATTACTGTAAATTACATGTCTGTTGTAATGTTTTGAAATTGTATTTCATCACAACAAATCTGTTCACATTACGGTGTCATTGCACAGCGCTCTTCTGTCATAACACCAGTAAGCTAACTGCAGTCTAGCTACTTTACCAGTGGTGAATTAACGACAGTCTTGTAGGGCCAGTTTAACATCATTGCACTCCACAGACATACAATGGCCTTAATTGATATGTCTGCCAAGGACGTAGAAACTGGGATTTCTTCAGCACACACTTAGTTGTAGCTCATTACAAATTAATTAGTGAGAGGTTAAATTTAACCTCAAATGTTGCTCGACAGCTAAGGCTAGCTCCTACAGTGAGTTTATTGACTGCTGCATTGAGTGTTTTTTACTAAATGACAGCTCAGTTATAAAGTATACAGTAATAGAGCAGCACATAAATACAATGAAATAAACACATTAGTAAAGCCATTACGAAATTCTAATTCAAATTACTTTACAAATAGTTTGAAATCATAGTAATGTTTCCATCACTTTAAGGCAGAGTGATAACAAGAAGTTACATTTTTTGGGTTAGGGTTATGTCATTTGTGAATTGTGATCGTGTTTGGTTTTTAAATGTTTCCTTTAAAGTTCTCATATTATGCTTTTTGGCTTTTCCCCTTTCCTTTATTGTGTTATATATCTTTTTTGTGCACGTTATAGGTTTACAAAGTGAAAAAGCCCAAAGTCCCCCCCCCAAAGGGACTTACCATCTCCAACAGAAAACACTGTTCACAAACTGCTCCAAACAGCTCTATTGTAGTCCAGCCTTTACTTCAGAGACAAACGTGGTCACTTTGGAACACACGTTATAATGCTCGCCTAGCTGCTAGCATGGCACGCCCTCATACTCTGCTTCTGACTGGCTAGTAGTCCTTACCTAGGTACTGTCAGGGCACGCCCTCATACTCTGTTTCTGACTGGCTAGTAGTCCTTACCTAGGTACTGTCAGGGCACGCCCTCATACTCTGCTTCTGACTGGCTAGTAGTCCTTACCTAGGTACTGTCAGGGCACGCCCTCATACTCTGCTTCTGACTGGCTAGTAGTCCTTACCTAGGTACTGTCAGGGCACGCCCTCATACTCTGTTTCTGACTGGCTAGTAGTCCTTACCTAGGTACTGTCAGGGCACGCCCTCATACTCTGCTTCTGACTGGCTAGTAGTCCTTACCTAGCTACTGTCAGGGCACGCCCTCATATTCTGCTTCTGACTGGCTAGTAGTCCTTACCTAGGTACTGTCAGGGCACGCCCTCATACTCTGCTTCTGACTGGCTAGTAGTCCTTACCTAGGTACTGTCAGGGCACGCCCTCATACTCTGCTTCTGACTGGCTAGTAGTCCTTACCTAGGTACTGTCAGGGCACGCCCTCATACTCTGCTTCTGACTGGCTAGTAGTCCTTACCTAGGTACTGTCAGGACACGCCCTCATACTCTGCTTCTGACTGGCTAGTAGTCCTTACCTAGGTACTGTCAGGGCACGCCCTCATACTCTGCTTCTGACTGGCTAGTAGTCCTTACCTAGGTACTGTCAGGGCACGCCCTCATACTCTGCTTCTGACTGGCTAGTAGTCCTTACCTAGGTACTGTCAGGGCACGCCCTCATACTCTGCTTCTGACTGGCTAGTAGTCCTTACCTAGCTACTGAGCATGTGCGACTCCCAACAAAGATGGAACAGAAGTGAGAGGTCTCACTCTGTAGCTAAAACAGAGAGCTCAACACACAGGGTGAAAAGAGGAGCTGCAGCCATGTGCAGTACAACAAAAAATAGTGTTTTCTAAAAATTAAACCACATAAACCTACCTAACCTGGAACAACCTCTAAATACAATTATGAACCTGAAAATGAGCATAATATGAGCACTTTAAAAAAAGATTAATGCTTCAAGATTTCCTTTTTCTTCTGTGAAAATGATAAACAGGCCTCCTGAGAAAGAAAAAGGAGTGATAATTCTAAATTGTGTAAAGATGAAAAGGAAGAACAACCTTACATTGTAAATAAATCAGGCTGTCAGTACATGTGTCGGGAAGTATTGTTCATAGGTCTTTACTGTAAACATGACAACGGCTTTTCTGCTAAATGTGACACCTTACACAAACATCCCCATTTTTCAATTATTATTGAAATATTCCGTTCCCATTCTACCTTTTAGAATTTAATAAATCATAATTTGCATCAACTACTTGGATGGAAAACCAGCTATTGTCTGTAGCAATGTCTCCAAGGGTGCTTGAACATAAATAATACATTGTGTTGATTGTGTTCTCCATAGGGTACGTGTGAACAAGGTCCTACAGCAACAACACAACAACAGGCTGAGCTGCAGCAGCATGAAACAAACGTGACGGATCACTCGCTCCCTCCGATTCCCAGTCATTTTGTAAAACGTAATCATCACGGGGGGTGATGCTGTGGACAAAATTTGTCCCATTTCAGGACATCCCTACTCCCGCTGCTCCCTACCAGTGCTGCTGCCTCTGCTATGACAAGTGTGTTTCCAACCTGTCTGTCACAACGGATTGGCAGCGCGTGCGTTTGCGAGCCCAGATACATTACCTGTGAGCAGGTTGATTGGCAGGCTGTATCGAAGGAGTGCCGCAAAACTGTCACTCCAGTTGGTTGCTGTCGAGTTGATGTGATGTGTACTAAGGGTCGGGGGGCGGGGGGGGGGGGATCGATACAGCATAGTATCACGATATTTTCCATGGCAACACTATATCAATCTTTTAAATTCCCGAGTTGCAGAAGGGCCTGCGCAACTTTTTTTTTTTTTTTTTTTGCACAAGTTGTATTGTTCAAAATACCTGTACATTTGTATTGCTAGATGGTGTTACAAATTATATATATTGGTATTCAATAAATACTTGTAATCATGTACAGTAACCTTATGGCAACTCTCACCAATGGTGGAAAGTGCATCCACTCAAGTTCTGTATTTAAGTATAATTTTAAGGTACTTGTGTTTCCATGCTTATGCTGCTTTATACTCCCTCCACTATATATCATTTTACTATATTTACAGCTGTAGTCACTGGTTAGTTTTTGGATTAAGATTTTAAACAGAATTTTTGTTTTTTTAAATGTAACATTGTTAAGAATTAAAATACCCAACAGTACCAAACTTAGATTTGCTTGTAACAGATTATTTTTATTTCATGGTACTTAAGTAAACGGTCTAAATCTTCCACAACTGAATGTTGGCTGTACTTATTTAGCCAGTTATGTGTCTGGCCTATAAATGGATACCCAACACTAGTGGGTGGGTATAATTTTGAACAGTGAAACTGATAAACAGTATACATAAACAGTAACAAGTATACTTTGACTTTTGAAATCAACAATGAAAACACCTTGAACTGTGAAATTGAACTTTTTAAATTCCCCTTAGGAACACAAGACAAAATAAGAGTTTACTTATAAAATATAATGTGCAAAATAGTAGTTTCTCGATTACATTGTTTTTGTGATTGCTAGGAGCCAAAATCGCAATCAAAATTCGATTAATTGCACAGCCCTCATACAAGCGACATCATCAGAAGTTCGTGTAATTGTCACATTATTTTTAAATCTATTGATTTGTTTACAACAACACGTTTATCTTGTTTTTTTCGTGGTGGCCAGCACGAAATGGGAACCATCTATTCAGAGGTTGGGTTTAGGAAAAAAAAAAAAAAAAAACAATGGGGAAAGGACACCTCACACGCCGGGAGACGGCCGCGGGGGACTCGCAACAATAACGGGATGGTTGTGATTAGGAAGACAACGGGGAAACTAAACGTCACACGCGGAAAGTCCTGTATTGTTTGACCCATCCTCCACCCCGACCAACCTCCCTACACAGATTTTCGGCTTTTCATACTACTTCCTACCGTATTCGTGCTGTGATCACGAAATATGCTTCCCATTGAAATACATTACTTTACATTTTCGTGCTGGCCACCATGAAAAAAAAACAAGAAAAATGTCCCCTTGAACACGAATCAATAGATTAAATAACGTGACCATTTCACGAACTGCCGTGAGACTGGGTTGGACCACAATATTGTAATATACCAACACTGATCTCTCTAGTGACATCACTACATTTTTCTTGAATTTGCCCCATCTTCACTAAAACTGAGTGTAGGCTAGTGGCCTGAAAGTGAGCCATAAAGTGCCATTCCAGTGGGGGCTGAGACTTGTGTCAGTCAGTGACTCCGAACAGCAGGCAGAGCCTTAGATAGCCACAGGCAAAGCGTTTTAAAGGCTGCCTCCGCCACCTGTCAATCGATTGAACTTCCTGAGTTTGCCTGCAAATGACCAGAATCAAAGAGATGAAGTGGGTCAAGGTACATGCTGTACCTTGACCCACTTCATCTCTTTGGCCCACCACAATCTGAACATAAAAAAAAAAAAAAAATACATACTTTAAAATTGGTTTTATGGTCTTGATTCATTAGGTAATTTGTTATAGCCCCCTGCAAGTTACTAAAGTAGAGTAGTCTTAAAATTGTACACTGTATTAAGGAAATTAAAAGACATGGGTGATTTGAAGTTATATATGCTGAACGAACGGAACTGGATCGGTCATACACTTAGGAAGGATCCGAGGAACATAGCAAGACAAGCTCTGGACTATAATCCCTATAAAAAAAAGTCTGAATGAGTGAACAGAAGTGGATATACTCTCAGTATATCCACAGCTGAGTGATCAGCTCGTGTATCTAAAACGCATGTTCGATGCTTTCATACCTCAACACTTTCTCTAACGTTAGGTTGGAGACCTAATTTACCCCTTAGGCCACAGAATAAAGAAAATGACAGCACCCAAACTAGCAGTTAGACTGACCTGCAGTGAGATGTCGCGGTTCGTAACGCTAGATATGGTTTATCAAAGACGCTAGCAAATCAGCACAGTACAGAAAATAAGCACGGCAGAAACGTCAGATAGGTCCGACCGCAGGGTTTAACTACGCATCTTTAAATGTTACACAGTTACGGCTGAAAATAACAAGAGAAATAAACAAGTATGCCAATTTCACTTATCTCAGCAATTCAAATCAACTGCCTGTCTACCTGGAAGTGATAATTGTATTAGCCCGAAGTCACAGTGATTCGGTCTACTGCTGTAACAAACAAAAAATTGCTCCATCAACTGAAGTACATCATGCTGACATCGTACAGTGGCAATCCAACGCTATGATTGCAGGTTAAAGCAGGTAATCTGTAAATCATTACATCTTTTTTCTGTTTTGAAAATAATCCCCACAGCCTGAGCTTTCAGCGTGATGGAGTGGAGTACCTGCTCTCTCTGGTATCTCTGCTGATTGACAGGTTGCATTCTGGAGGTGAGCCATGAAAGTGTCAACTCAGCAGGCGCCTGGGGGCCTGGCTGTGCTGATATGATTTATGTAGGCGCTGATTGTGTCAGTTGCTCTGCAAATTGATTGTGTCACTCGTTCCTGTAAACCAGTGCCCTGCAGAGGCAGGGCCAAAAACCTGAGGAAGGACCATTTCACAGAGGAAGCTTGGGGCGAAGGGGTTTTCTGCAAAAGTTGTACATTTTTAAAGCAGTGTCAAATACCCTGATAGCACTTTTAAGTGCAAATTTGACTTTGAGGATGTAGGTCGGAGAAGTGGCTGTGCGCTTTCAAAGGGAAAGAAAGAGACAGTTGTGTAACCAAACGCTGTTCAGTCTCGTATATTTCTAAGTCACTCTCCTTGTGCATCTGGCTGTTGCAATCAAGAGGAGAGAATTTAGATGAGTGCTCCTCTGGCCCTCATTTGGTTTTATAATTCACCCGGAGGACGAACGAGAACAGTGTTAAAAGCACGAGTACAGTTTGATGAGGCTGAGAACTGTGGCAGATCACAGACACTAATTGGGTTAAATGAGGAGAGTTCTGCTTAAATGTGGTCTACCTGGATTTAACACACACGCATAGGAAAAATGCTACAGTACATGTGTGAGCTGGATGTTTTCCTTGTTTTTCTAGTATTGATGTGTTTATCGATTGTCAAAGAAAAAAATGAGACTAAAGGAATTGAAAACCAATGTCTACACTAGTAGCATTATTGATTGTATGAAATTGCCTTATTTGGGGCTGGTGATCTTGCAAGTTAAAATTGTGTTTTTTGCCACAGCAACAACAAAAAGTGGCTTTGTATTTTTGCATTTGGTTGCCATTGGATTACAGGATCATTTGAAGTTCCTAAGGCAACCATGTCACCTTTTAGCCTTAGGACATTATAGCAGTCAGGAGCACAAAGCTCCCCTGGCATCGCCGGCAGACAATAACCTCATATTTGCCAATGTTTTTAAAAGCCTTGCTTTCTGCAATATCTACTGTACGTGACTACATATGGAAAAGGTTGGGGGGGGGGGGAGAGAGAGAGAGAGAGAGAGAGAGAGAGAGAGAGAGAGAGAGAGAGAGAGAGAGAGAGAGAGAACACAGTTAACAAAAAGGCAAGCATTAAATGCAGTGATGTGATACAAACTCTGGTCCACTGCATGAAAGTCAAATGTACTTACACACCCATTAACTAGGGCGGCAACATGTATCCTTTTTCTTATCGTCATCGCGATATAACCTGGCGCAACAAACACATCGCGAAAGGCTGCGACATATCGCCAAAGACTTAGATGTTTGTGTTAGTTGAAAGAAAATATCAGTAAAAAAAAACGTCACTTTATTATGCAACAGTCACTTTTTTTTTAGTGTTGCCTTTTGTATTCAATTCAATGTTCAATTTGTTCAATAAAAGAACGTTGGATATGATTGCATTTCATTTGATTTAAATTCAACACGCAATTTGTTGTATTTTAGCAGAATACTTAAAGCAGCAGAAATGCAGAACTGAGAACACTTTAATATCTGTATTTATCGTCATTTTTTAATGTTATCGCACATTTTCCTAATATCGTGCAGCCCTACCATCAACTATCCGACCTCTAAGCCCTTATTGGCACACTTTCACACACTACTTCTTGCATTGGTACTGAATGTTGGCACTGTGCCTAAATCACTGTTGCTTAATTGTCCAATATTGGTAATTGTCCAGTCCTGTCATTTTCTGGTGTCACCTGAACTACCTCCAACTATTTCCAAAGTATTAAGGATGTGATAACTATTGTACAGCAGTCTCAGCATCATGTAGATACTTGCCATGGAAACAAGTGAAAAGTCTCAGAAATAGTTGTGGCCTCCTTTCAGCAAAACTCGCTGCTCCATCACAGCATGACAAACATCTATTCTTAGTTGGCATTTGAAAACCAGACCGGGTAAGGCCATTTGCATTCAGAGTCAATTTGTTGAGCAAACCTAAGAATGAATGCATGATCAACATTGCAATACACATTATCATATTACAGCAACTGAAGTTTGTGTATGTAAAACTGATACTTCGCAAACTACTGTCATAACCTGGCGTCATTTAAATGGGCATTAATTAGGGCCACTTACTCAGAGCACTGTTCTCCCTGTTTGAGCAGCTGAAAGTTGCAATAAGTTGAGGTTTCCAAAACAGAGAACAAGCCAAAAAAGTTAATGAGTGAGCTCCCTGTGCACAGCCACGCTTATTGAAGATGGAGGCAAGCCAGAGAACTAATGATACAAGAAGTAAGTAAAGTCTAACATATTACCTTTCTAACCGAATATCGTTTTAACCATTTACTTTAGCCTTGTCTCCTCACGGTAAACACTAAACGCTGCTGATTCGGTGGGGGTATTAGGTTGTTCCTGACTGTCTCTTCTAGCAGGAGCTCGGGCCTCCAGCCTTGCAGCACAGGCCTCCACCTCCTCCTGAACCATCAGTACCCAGGCCTCGGGTACTGCACAATTTTTCAGTTTTTTATCTGTTAAAAAAGTTTGAAATGTCCAATAAATTTCGTTCCACTTTATGATTGTGTCCCACTTGTTGTTGATTCTTCACAAAAAATTACAGTTTTATATCTTTATGTTTGAAGCCTGAAATGTGGCAAAAGGTCGAAAAGTTCAAGGGGGCCGAATACTTTCGAAAGGCACTGTGTATATATATATATATATATATATATATATATATATATATATATATATATATATATATATATACATACAAACACACACACCAGGCTTTCATGTTTTATGCACCTACTTAATAAATTACATGTAAAATAAAGTCAAGTTATGTTGTGCTTACGTTGTTATAATCTACATACCGGTCCAAAAAATTGGTCTGAATTATCTTTGTTTAAAATCAAGATGATATGGTGAATGATGGGTCTTAGCGTGCATTGCTATCCTGCCAGTTGTGTGCTGCATCCACTGCATAGTCAATTAGCTGTAAAGATGACCAAGTGCTAAGAACTAATACAATCTGTTGAATAACAGTCAGTGTGTCAGTGTAAACAGTAAATATAGCAGTGTGTTAACTGATGCCTGCATAACAAGGTATTAGAACTGTTGTGCGAAATGTAGTGATAGTTTTTCATCGAAACGGCCAAATCCTTACAGTGCAGAGGTGATTTTCATATCTGTATTTTTAGCTGCTGGGATTCTTCTGTCAGTTTGCAATCAAGGTAATAAAAAAAATTAGAGGTTTTGATGTTTCACTGTGCACGGCTTGATTGCATTTCCATCTCTTAGGAATAGGGATAAACATCTTGTGTAATGTCGACAAACCCCCCCCCAAAGGGAACAGTTGAATAATGAGTGTTTTGGCAGTAGTTTGAAAAGCTGTGGATCATGTGCATGTGTAACCCACCCACCCACACAATCAGGCTGAAGTGTCCTGCAGAACAAAAACTTTGCATGAGACATCGCTCTCATGAACATCAGCAGGTTCCAGAGCAGATTTTGTCACTCGCATTTTATCACCTTAATACGTCGGTGTTATAACAGCACGTCCCACACTGCAGACGGCACGTAACGGCCTTGCCGTCCACCGGCGCACTGTCGCCGACTGGAATTGTCTGGGGCCGAGGCCTACTGTAGATGGCTTCGTTGATCGGGCCCTATCATACATCTTCTTTAGGGATTGTCGGTTATGGCTTTTGGACTGTGTGAAAAAGCTGAAGAATTTATAAAATGCAAGAAGTCATAAATATTAAAAATTCCCACAGGGTGCCATTTCAAATGTCCTCCTGTTTTAATATGATAGTAATATACTGCGTCTAAAGAAGATTAATGCCTCCAGCTGGCACTGCATTGCCATCTATCTGAATTCATTTTAAGAGTTTTAAAAGTAAAAACCATCGCTTGCACCCGTCACTGTATATACATTGCTTCAAAAAGGTATTCAAATTGAAGGGGGTATTGGAATGATCTGTCCAACTGTCTGAGGCTCCATCTTTCTCTTCTGGATTTTCCCTCTTGCCATCTTCTTCTAATCCTTTTCGTTCTCTACCAAGTTGGGATAACTGTTAAGCTCTTAAAATATAGAGATGACGAGGGGGTGGGGCTTGTTGTCCATGAGTCAAAGAGAACTTGGCAAAGAGTATCAGAGGAGTAGAAAGTTCAGCGCGAAAACAGGAAGCACTGGGGCCTAAATTAATTCAGGCCAATCAACCTGTTTTGACATGAAAGAGAGAGAATCAAAAGGACACAATTATACACATGGATTCATTTAAAGCTGCAACAACATCGTCCTTTTAGTTCTACAAACTTTGACTAAAAGTGTGAAAAAGTCTCTGTGCATCTGTGCTGATTAGAAGGACGGCAGATAAACTCATTTGGGCCTATAGGCAGTTTCCAAAAGCCTCAAAAGGCCTCAATCCCCAGCAGGCACCTTCCACAATTACCAAAACAGAAACAACACACACACACACACACACACACACACACACACACACACACCTCGAGGCTTGTGAGAAACCTCAGCCCTCAGATCTTATCAGAGGCAGCGTTGCCTGGTTACGTGCAGGAGGTTGCTCATAGCGCAGGTGTTAAGCACGGAGGGAAAGGTCAGCCACAGGCTTGTGCCAAGTATTTTATCAAATCACACAGCTGTGTGGCTGATGAGGATTGGAAGGAGTGTGTGAATGTGTGTGTGTGTGTGTGTGTGTGTGTGTGTGTGTGTGTGTGTGTGTGTGTGTGTGTGTGTGTGTGTGTTTGTGTGTGTGGAATCAGCTGTTCTTGCCCGACTACCCATGCATTTGATGTCGTCTTTAAACTCAATACCTACAGGGGTATTAGTTGTTCTCAAAAAATATACTCCATCCATGGCCGAACCGGTTTCGGAATTAGCCAGTGTTACAGAGGCCTGAGACGGCAGAAAAGGAAGAAGAAGAAAAAAAAAAAGGGGGTTATTAAGGCAGCAGCCCGGTGCAGCGTGATTGTGTTGAGACTGTGAGTCCCATCAGGTTTGGGGCTTTAGGATCCAGCACTCCTCGGTTCTCTGATTGGAATGGCCGGGTCCTCTGAGGACCGAGGAGTGAGAGACAGTGAAGCAGTGAGCGGGAGAGTAAAAGAGCAGACAGCGATTCTGCTAGAGACTGCAGCAGATGTGAAGACACAAACAGACAGACATAAGCCTCTTCATTTCTCCTCTGAATCAACATGGAAACTGCAAAACATTCAATTGTGCACCTTCACGTGCGACAGTCTGGATCAACGGAAGTACATTTCCAGGATAAAGCCTGACAGTCTGCACAACGTCAGTCTTTGGCCCCTCACCTCACGCTCTCTGTGTGTTGCCGTTCTCGAAATCCCTTCGTTTCGGGAAACGGCTACAATCTTTGAGCTAGTAAGCTACACGCTGAAAAGGGCAAGTTTTGAAGGAAATTTGGATCGTACAACAAGGCAGGCCTGCTTGGTCCTTTCAGTGAATGACTGTAGAGATTTACTAAGACTATGTTTGCGGCATTGACTCTAACTGGGACGGTTTGGGACCGATTGGTGGGATTGCTGTGGACGAAGTACACACTGTGATACACCGGTAAGAGCCAATAGTGTTTAACCATGTTTCCAATGTTCCTTCCCAAAACAAATTTGCAGAGCCACCGTCGCTGCGTCCGGAGCTTAGCGCTGGCCAAGACGATTGTGATTGGTTTAAAGAAATGAAAAAAAAAAAAAAAAGGAGCGTTTTTTTTTCTCCTACCCTACAATGCATTTTTGGTGTAGCCAGACCTTACTACACGGCGCGGTGGAGATAGGCCTGGCAATGCGAGACTACGTGTGACATAATCATACACGGTGGTGTTTTGTCGGCCACCGTAAGTATAATACTCTCAATTTCCCACATCCATAACAGCTTATGTAATATGGGTTCCTGCAGCTGGATTATCAATAAACTGACAAATCTGAACCCTTAATACATATTGAATAATCTGGCAGTTTTAAGTCTCTAACTCAGGAGGCCATCATAGCAACAGGGGTAACTGCCTGAAAGTAGAGTCATAGGAGCGCTTGTGAACAGCGGGATGTCAAATCGACAGTGTTGTGCCATTCATTCAAGCTATTACAGAGTGACCTGTCAGAGAACGCAGATGCTTTTCATGAGAGAGCTCAAGGTTCTCAAGAGCTCAATGATTGGGTTTTAAAAGAACCAGCGTTGTTAAATAAGAGCAACATCGTACATCAGCCATGTCTGAAGACGATGTATGCAACTACCGTTGCTGCACCCCAGTGGGGTTGCAGCTAAATCTGGTATTGTAGCTCTGCATCACGGTGCGATAGGAATCTATTTACGGTTATGGCCTGTTTTCACCCCTTGATAGCGACAACTCAATATAAGAAAGAAACGTTGCATTATCAGGGCACATGGTGCTTTTATTACACCCAACAGCAACTGTGTTTACATGTTTCTGGGCATTTGTGTCATGGGTGGGGTGGGGGGGTGGGGGGTGTTTGCCTTGTCTTGCCAACTACTGAAAACAAAACCATAGCTGTAATTCTCAATATCCATAATAATGTTTACGTACACCTTTTACAATTATGTTTACAGCTCAAATGTGTCCAGTATTCATAATAATGTTCTGCTACTCAGGGCCTCTCAATCAAAAACAGAAAAACATAGAGCAATGCGGTCATTTTTACTGGGAGCCAAATTATCCGCAGATATCTCCTCTCCAAAACGATCGGACCTGGTGATTTAAACCGGTAAAAACACTGAATAAAGCAGTTTCACGCTAAAGATCTAGCCTGGAAATCCAGACCCAAATCCCAAAGATTAAGGCTCTGGCATTGAGTAATGAAAATGGCCCAACTCGAGGGGCGGCACCAAGCATGCATTTGAAAAATCTCACTGCACGCAACTGGATAACACTGCGACCAATCACAACAATACACAGGGTGACGTATCCAGGGCCCCGTACGCTTAGCTGCCAGAGGAGCTAACTGGTAGATTAAACTGTCCTCATCTGTTTAGCTCGCCTCTGGCCCGCCTAGATCAGATACATTGATGTGATTGGTGCAGCTCGGCTACAAGGGCATAGTTGATGAGCATCGTTACTGAATGCCAGAGTGAGCAAATTCAAATTGGGCTCTCGCGAGAACTCTGGATTTCCAGGGAACCAAAGAGCTGTGTTTCTCCAATGCTGTTTGGTTCGTCTGGAGCCGAGGCGTGCTAATCCTTCATCGGTTTAAAATAAATATTTTAAAAACAACGACCAAGATCTAAACCGTGCATGATGTGGTTGTCTTGGGCGGTAACCGCATGTGCAAAGCGGACCGTGTCCACGATTAAAATTACAGGTTTTTCTGGGTTTGTCGTTTGAAACATTTAAGATACTGTAAGTACACTCAACCAAATATATAACATAGGTCAAGTTTGTTTTAGACATTTTTTAGTTACGCAATACCTCAATGAAAAACATACTCTTTCAGGGAAAAAAAAATGAAAATTCCTGCATTCAGAAAAGTACGAAAAGCGACTTTGTATAAAGTTGAGCTGAAACAACTACTGACCCTATGTGCATAATAAAGCTTTGGTGTTCCCTTCTCCAGCTTTAACCATTCATTCGTATTCACGCTTGATATTAAATGTCACCTGTGATTTACAAGGATCCCGTAAAATGTATATTTGCAACAATTCAACAATATATGTCAATGTAATGTAGTAGATGTGCACAGAGACTGAATCACCACTTTGTGCATTTTTTGACAGACGTAATGCCGACTTTAGAAGGCGAGGAATATGCGAGAGCATGAACTGTGACATTGAAAAGGCATCAGAGAGATGATGTGACTTAGCAGGCAGCCTGCTGGTTGGTGGAATACTCAGGTGGTGTATTACTCTGGGTCTTCTATTTCTGTATTACCCCCTGCCTTTGTTTGGCCCTGCCGGGTGCAGCTCACCCCTCTGACCGACGGTTTTTGCAATGAATACATTTAAAGAATCTCCTCTTTATGGAACATGGCAGATGAGGACTGTGAAAAATGATTTACATTTGTCACTAGTGCGTTCCCCTTAACCCACTCTCACGGGCACTATGTATGTCTATATTTTGCATTTCAATGGGGTTTGTATGTCTTCATTTTAAGCAGCTGCCATATAAAACCACATCCTAACAAAGGAGAAGCTCTCTGTACATTTTCATAAACACCATCTCCCCGGTGGGGTGCGACAGATTGACAAGCAATCAGCCGACTCTAAGAACTGCTTACTTAGCCTATCACTGTTACTGAACTGTGCTGCTGTTAATACAGCTGGAAGGGATTTGAAAGAAAGAGAGTGTCTGTGGAAGTGCTCCAGTGTAGTTCTTGCCTCATTCTCTCTTCTCCTGCGACATTTAGTCAGTCAAGGGAGCCATTAGTGGAAGGAAATGCATATTACAAACTTCCATCAGTCTTTGGCGACCCCGTGAGAGTAATGTTGCTTCGGAAGAATACATCAATCCACCCGACCACGAGCTATAAAAGTTTGTTGAGCCAGTGTCTAGCGATTCCTGTGATATTCTCCCTGCAAGGAACCAAATGGATCCAGTGTTAAGCCTGTGATCCAAAAATGAACATCATAGTGTCTCGTTCAGTAGAAACAGGGAGGCACCAGCAGATGGGATGCAGATATTAACAATTCACTGCAGACCCCCGAGTCATGTCTACTGCCGGTTACAAGAAATTGCCTCAAACTTTTCTGTCAAAATACAAGTTCTTTTCTGCTTTCCTCCCCCCACAGCTCACAGCAGATACCAAAGCATTTAGACTTGCTGTTGTGTGTTTTCCTTTCCGTCTTGAATGACAACACGAATCTAGTCCAATGTGTGCAACATTATAGAGGAGGCAGGTGGCGTCATGCCACGAGCTACATTAAATCAGGTTACAGTGGATGAGTAGCGCAGGTTTTTATGAAGCCTGTGTGTTGCTTTGTGCGTCATGACGGTGAGATGAAAGTGTGTTCTGCCGTAGCGTGCAGTCTCTTCGGAGAGATTGCAATTTGCTTGCTCCTCAGCTGCTGTAATGGATGGATGGCATGTTTGGTTCCATTAAATTTTGACTGTGCAGAGAGCAAGGGAAAGCAACACTGGCTGCCGTGTGCATTCCTCAGCGCTGACTTTACTGGTCCGCTGGGGAGACATGGCGAGGAGGGTATTTTTTTTATTTTTAACCAAAGGCTGCAGCAATGACAAAGTGGCTCGATAATTCATTAGAGATCTTCTGGAGGGGGGAACATTTTTTTTTTTTTTTAAAGAGAGCGAAGGAAACTAGCTGTCTGCTGCTACTGTCCTTGAGGCTCAGATAAAGCAAAAAAACTGCTGCAGATTAATCTGTTATTAAAACATTTTACATCATTTTAGTCCGTCTGGTCTTCGAGGTCGAACTAAGCGAGGAACTAATGAACACATCCGTAACACTTGGCCTGAGGTGAAAAGGGATTAAAGCGCATCATGAGCAGACGATAAGAACATAATGAGGGCATTAGCGTCATTATTATTAGGACGTTATATAATATTCGCAAAATGTGCCAAATCCCAAAGGATTAAGTGCCTTTTGGGGCAAAGGCATGACTAATAACATTCCGGTATGAGACTCATTCCAGCATTTTAAATGTTTTTGTAGCAATTGTCATCATTTGTGATGCATGTCATTTTCTGGTACAGAGCAACACGAATATATACCGATACTGCGTCTGTATTGCAAGTAGAACTGAACTGAAGCGTCCTCTAATATCTGACATTATTTTATCGTTCAAAACCAATTTGGTAAACTCGTGATTGCAGTCAAAACAAGGCCCGTTTCTTGCGAAAATGACGCCGTTCCCGTGATGGTCACAGAAAATGAAAGCTGAGAAGCTGTGTGGAGCTGAAGAGTCATAGCACTACTTTGGTTGCACTACACATTCTTTCTCTCGAAATGTGCACTAAATGAAGAGCAATGAAAACTCCACCGCTCCTTCCTGTAGGTCTAGTAAAAACCAGGGATGTCACGGAAAAAAATTAAGCTCAAAAGTACAGAGCCCTTTCCCTGCATGCACTCATCAAACTGGTTCCATCCTCGCAGACGGCGCCGGAGTGAATTCTCGAGGTGTTCTCCGTGCATAATTGGGTCGCCTAAGCAGTCGAACACGGTCGTGAGATGGGCTTTAGCAGCCGAGCGGTCCCAGGGGAGCTTGAAGTGCGCCAACATTTTATTTGCCCATTAACGGGGAGGATGTTCAGACAAAACTTTTACAAAACAACGCTCTCCCTCCTGTCCTGCGGTGGTGAGCAGAGAGACGAGGGGAGATTAGAGAGGCAGTGGGGAGTTTTATTTTTGGGAAGGCGCGTAAACCCGGCATACATCCCGTCCGCCGGGGTTTTCTTAATGCTGCAGCTGCCGTTTCTCCACCAGGTCCTGCTTTTTGCTTGGCCCCCGATCAACTAGAGGGGAGGACGAGGATTAAATGAATGTGCCGATGAGCCGGCATGAAATATCACTCGCAATCAGAGCCATCATCATCCCTTACATCATCATCTGTATGAACAGAATTAATAACATAATTGAATTGTCTTTATGAGGATTATGACAAATGATTTTGTGTGTTGCTGTGATTTCGTTGCACTAGTCCAACCAAATGATTAGCTACATTTGCATTATCAGATTAATGTAATCCTATTTGCATGCATGTACAGCTACAATGACAGGATTTCTGCCGCTGAACTGGGGAGGAATGGGCTTTTGTGTGTGCGCTTTCTGTTTTTTTTTTAATTTAATTTAACCTTCATGTGATAGCCCGCAGATGCTCTGCTCACCAGTGGACATTACAATCTGTGTGAACAGAGTTTCTTTTTCCACTCAGCGGGCTCAGCCAATCCCCTTCCAGCTAAGTTGTCCTAGCAGCCCATTACAGTCCGCTCACAGCGAGCCGTGCCACTGGGCCCCGATGACAACAGGGCCTGATAAGCTACGAACATTCCTCTGATTTTGGCACTCGGATTGGCCCGTCTGGCCTATCAGACACCTTCAGTGGATCAGTGCAGGTTGAGCACCCACACAAAAAATAAAAAAATATCACACCCTTTCTCTGCAGAGTTTCAAACTCACTTGTAGTTTTACTCACACGTGGGTCATGTGTGACTAAAAACGTGTCTATCTTTTAAAGTGGACAATATACGGCTGCAGATTGAAAGAGAGATTGCCAGGCTTAGCATCTGCGACCCATCTCCTCCGCCTCCTCCCCCCCGCTACTGCGCCTCTTGTCTGTTATGCAGCGATCCAATATTTCTGGCTCTGGGTATTTATCTGTGGCCCGAATATGCAGCTCGTGTCACGCAGGGCAGCAGGCGTTTCGGCGACATCACAAAGATGGATTAAGTCATGTGTTAAATTGCCTCTTTGAAGGAAATGAATAAATAAATTTGAGGGACTAATTCCTTGACTGTGCACCATCTCGTGCGAGTGCGATTGCATAATGCTGGCTCGAATGTTCCCTCTGCTCGGCTCTGTTCTCTGTTGTGTTCTGTTGCTGTGTTAATTCGACTGAAATTACATTTCTTATGACCTGGCAATGTCAAAAAGCTATAACTGCATTTGTTGTCCTAAATTTATTAGCGTATATTTCTATGTACAAAAAAATAACCACGTGCAATTTTACAATTGCGTCTTTCTGGTGTTATCAATGCATTAGTCTGTTGGTCAAAAGATTATTTAGCGTCAGTGCTTTTCTTTCTCTTGCCCTGTACGTTTACAGCTAATGCTAATGATATCTGCTAGTGTTCACTGTCGAGTCCTGGCTGAAAGCTATCGCCAGGACATAGTAATATTACTATTCGTTTATCTTAGTGACCTCACCATAATCAAAACGTTTGGACGTTCTGGACTTACGCCTCTTCCTAACAGCGAGATAGCGTACTGCGGCAGATGAAGAAGAACATACGGAGAATTGTCCAGATATACTACGAGCGATTGCCTGTCAACATTGCCTTTCACCGCAGTGGGTTCCTCTGAAACTCAGCAAGGCTGGCACGGTATTAGTTTTCTGCTAACATTCGTAACCTTTTGTCAGCCTTGTTTCTAGACAGTTGGAGTGCAGTTTCAGTGTGGATTTTGACACACTAGGTACATCCCATGGCCCTTACCTGATAGCTCCTCGACTCCTCTGTCCTCGACTGAACCAAAGTTGTTCTGTCAATCCTCGGTGAAGGCCGTCTCAAAGCTCTTACTTCTGCCCCGAGGACAGATCATCGAGGAGCTATAGCCGAGGATACACGAGAGCAGCCTTCCCGGAAGCCGTGCAGCTGAAGGAGTTGCTAACTCCACCCACACAGCTGACAAATTCACATGACGCTTCAGAGAAAAGGACGTCTCATCCCTCTAAAACACATCTGCTCGTTGCCTCTCTCCTCCCATGATTTCCTCGCGACTTTCCCGTACCTCCTCGGTGGGAGGGACTAAGACGCGAGGAAGGGAGGCAAGTGGAGGAGTCGGGGATGCTGTTTAAGGGCTATGGGATGCACTTAATGAGGGGGAGGAAGTGCAAAAAAATAGAGCCAGTGCGAGCAGACTTTGCTTGGGAACCGGAGGGGTTGCCAGTTCAAGATCCCCATATAGACCAAGTATGGAGTGTGGACTGGTAGCTTGAGACGTGCCGGTTCCCCTCTGGGGCACTGCCGAGCCCTTGAGCAAGGCACTGAACCCCCAAACTGCTCCAGGGGCACTGTGGCCTACTATGGCTGACCCGGAGGGTTACGCCAAGAAATACATTTAACTGCCTTGTGGGAATTTGCCTTGTATTGACTGACCAATAAACCATTTTTCTTGGCAGTGAGCTCCAGAGATCTAGTCAGTGCCGAGGGAGACGAGCTCTGGAGGTTTATCTAGATTCCAACTTCTGTACAGACTCGCTTCAACGCGCCGTCACTTGGCACTAGCACATTCTTAATTGATGCTGAACATCTTTTTTTTTTCCTCCAATACGTTACAATTCGCTCCACACATTATTAAAAGCATAATTCTCTTTGTTCCTTTGCTAATTTCTACCCAAAATACCCCGGAGGTCTTGTCTAACGTTGGTTTAAATGTCACATCCAATATATTAAATTCTTTTCTCAGATTTATCTTGACTTGTAGGACTCCAGTGGTACATGTTGCCGTAATTCATCAGTAAGGGAGACTTTGAAATTGCTTTAAAAATTTGCTCTGATCACCCCAGGAAAAAAAAAAAAAAGACCTCTGTGATTTCAAACATGCTAAAACTCTGTTCTGTGAATTCATTATCACAGCGCCTGTACAATAACACACCGATAGGGACCAGAACCTGTCAATATGACTAACAACTCCTTGCTCCGTTACACAGTGACAGTTTTAGGGACTGTGTACATTGTTTTTTTTTTTTTAGAAGAATGGGTTTGGAGGTTGAGGGACAGAAAGGGGGAAGTGTTATAGATATTTTTTATTATTATAGTCAGGGCTGTGTGAAATTACTTAAAACCTTGGCATGCACCTTACAGGTTACAGTAACCTTACAGTTATAGCACTGTATTCTACCCAGTTATGCATTGCAATTGTATGAATGAGTTTTTAATTGCAAAAACAATTTGACAATTGGGCATCCTTGTAAATCTACAACATGTGGCACAGTCAGTTTGTATATGATAAAATAATTCTGTGGAGGTCTCTTGATAGGAAGGTTTGACAGGGGAAGTTGGCATTATTTGATTCACTTAGGAATGTAAGTCAGATTAAAGTATCATTGTCAGATCACCTTAAACCTGAACGGTCAGACTTGAATGAAAGCCAGTTTGCTATCTAGCTTCACACCGGAGAAATCATACTGTGGAAAGTTAGTGACAATATTCGCTAACTACAGTGTTCAGCTATCATGCTTTTGTAAGACTTAGCTAGCAATGATGGAGGATTTTGCTGAAAAGCAGGTGCACAATATCTCCACTGACCGAGAATAGGATCTAGTGGGAGGCCTCGCAATATAAAAAACTGCACCTGTGACAAGATAGAAAAAAGTAAAGACATGCCTTTATGAAGGACAGGAGAATGGTCCTCCCATAAGAGAGAGAGAGAGAGAGAGAGAGAGAGAGAGAGAGAGACAAACACACACACACACACACACACACACACACACACACACACACACACACACACACACACACCTGTAGCTTTAAAAGAGTACGCCACAGATTTAGCATTGCACTCCTATAACCCTGTCAGAGTCACAATGGACAGTTGAGTCCATCAGTCTCCATTAGCCAAAATGAAGCTCAAGGTGGGCAGCTCCCGCTGGCTACGGCTGTCTCCATCTTGGCATAGCCTGACATCGGCTAAGGATAAGATAAAAATGGGCAAAGAGGTGGAGTGTTGATGGAGCTGAGGCGAGCTGAATGAAGCCCACAGTCTATGCTCGCCTCCTGTGACAGGTAATAAAAACAGTGTGAGTTATAAAAAAAACTTAGACCAGACCTATTTTGCATGCAAATAACATGAATAATATCCATCAATAAAATTCCATATTTTAACATTAAATGGAATATTTTATTTTTACCCAATCCTACCAAACACACACACAGTACACACACACACACACACACACACACACACACACACACACACACACGCCTGTGTCCCTAGCGAAGGCAGCAAACGGACTATTGAGTATGCAACTAGCGGAATAAACAGAGGACAAAGGAGTTAACAACTAGCTAGCTAGCTAGCAAAGCAGAAGGACAAAACAACAGGTTAGTTTGTGCATCAGTGAATAGATCTACATATTCACAGAGATATCATTATTTATTCATGATAACATACTAGAGGTGGGGGGGGAAAAAATTATAATTGTGTTATAATTGTGTTATTATTGGTGGTATAGATACAACTTTTCTTTTATAAATTGCACATAACAATTTAACTTTTTGGTACTATAATAAAATAATAAAATCAATTGCCGTGTCAGTCCACTAGATGGACTGGACAATAAAATTGAAGTGAGAGGAAAAAACAGATGTTGACAAAGTTTGCCTTCAGGGATATAATTTGATGTTCGAAAAAACGTTATTGCAATATATTGCAGAATATCGCAATATGTTTGAAATCACAATAATATTGCATCGTGAAATAAGTATCATATAATATCATATCGTGATTCCGGTGATTCCGACCCTTATAATATACTATATCCAATTACAAAGTCTCCAAAGACCACTATATCAGGGTGGTTGGATGTTATAGAACTCCGTCTGCATCAAATGACTCTTCGTCTGCACTATCAAATTTGTTAAGTCAAGTTATTTGTAATGACACTATTGTCGTTATCGGTGATCTAAACTGGGACTGGCTGAGGCCGATATCAGATGCTTTTAAATAGCAGTGTGATAATTTAAATTTGACTCAATTAATTAACACTCCTACTCGGCCAAATCCTAAATGTCCGGAGAAATCATCACTCATTGATTTAATCCTGACCAATGCCCCTTTTAAATACTGTGCAATAGGTGTTTTTGCTAATGATGTGAGGGATCACTGTGTGATTGCTGCTGTTGGAGACACTAAGGTGCCCAAGACTGCACCTCGTATAGTTGAAAGGCGAAATATGAAAATGTTTGTTGAGCAGGGTTTTTTACATGACTTATTTTATTTTGACTGGACTAGAATTGCCCTGACTGATGGTGTGGAATTAGCCCTGACCTTCTTTCAGAACAGTTTTCTTGATATTCTGAATAGACATGCACCTATTCGTAAATTTAGAATTAAGAGGCGGGACAATCCCTGGTTTACTTCAGAGATATCTAATTTGCTCCACGAGAGAAATGTAGCCTGGGCAAAAGCAAGGAAATCAGATACTGACGCCGACTGGCTTTTGACTTTGACAGTTGCGAAACAGAACAAAGTAATGCTTTCTCTTGGGGGATTTTTTGGGTCACAACATTATTTGGGAATTCCCGGCATAAGAGTGTTGCTTTGATTTTTTTGTATAGTTTTCATTCAAAGAAAAGGCTAGATTTGTAAAGATGATCTCTTATCACCAAAGTAAAGTATCATATACAGTAAATGTGCAATGGTACAACCAGCGACTTGCTTTAACTTGTTTTTGAGTGACTGTATTGATTTATTTATTGGATAAATGCATGAAAAAAAAAAGAGGGCCAAACTTAACTCTGAAGCTCTCTGGCAACAGATGTATGAGAGGAGAAATGATAGGCTGGCCAATTGAAAAAACATCTGGATGGGTGTGTGATATAGTCTACCTTCAGCAGACAGGATAGAGGGCAGATAGATATCAACAGCTTGGTCTATTATCTGGTCTAATGGAGGCCCTTCTGTTGGAAACAAAAGCCCTCGGTTGTTTTGCATCAGCTCTTCTGATGATTGGCCGCCGTTCGTCCCAATTCGATGAAGTCAATTAAAAGCTCCATCCGTCAAGCGGCTCTGGCTGCCTGACGCCAAGCCTCAGTAGGAAATACACACACTGTCACTCACTTCAAACTTCACTGTCATGGGTGTCCTTTTTTTCACCGCCTTTCTCTCTTTCGTTCCTTCTATATTCCTTTCCCTTCTTCATTCCTTTACATTTTTTCTCCTGTCTAAGTCACCATGCCAGGCTTCAAAAGCAATTTCATCCTTCCTGTGCTGTCACGCTCTGTGTACACAATTTCCTATTGTTTGGTTTCAAGTCTAAATTTTCAATATATACTGAGTATATTGGAAATATACAGTGTGTGGTGTATTAAAGACGTGAACCTCATTCAAAACGGTCTTAAAACTAAATATGAAATTACGGGTATTGTATATTAAAGAGATATTTAATGAAAATTGGAGCTACAACTATGAGCTGATAAAAATGTACATCCACATATTTGTATTTCTGCCTAATAGGATTAGGACGATTGTTCCTGTCAGCTCCTGCCAGTCCTCATCCTGGTGTTGGCACACCACACTATATAAAATAGTATGTCCCAACACAACACAACCACACACACACACACACACACACACACACACACACTTAACTGTGTATTGGATAATAAACTTAATTGTTTTCCAAATGGAGGATTTTAGTTATCACCACATGTTTGTAGAAGAGCATTACATACAATAGGTCAACGGATCACAAAACTCACGGTACAGATCGGATCACGGTTTTGAGTCACGGATCGGATCACTTTTCGGGATCAGCACAAAAAAGGGGGAAATTAGAAATTATTTATTAAAAATGCATTAACAATAACCAGTAAATTGCTGTTAAACGACAAAAAATGTTGAGAAAAGGGTACTTTACAATAACTTTGAATGCACCAAGATTCAAGTAGAGGCACCATTTAGTCCAGTCTGTGTTGTTTTTCAGACAACAGCAGTGACCATAGTGCTAGTTTGTGTTTTTTAGCTCATAGCTTTAGCGGCAGACTGTTGGACGTCCTGGTGTTGGAATCCTCTACGGTGAAATACAGTCACCCTTTACACCGTTTAGCTGTCAGCACTTTAACCGTTTTTAAGTCAGTTACAAGCTAACGGTAGGCTAACGTTATCCAATGCCAAGTGTAGTGTTAGTGTTAACTAGCATGACATGCATGGATGCTTCTGTTGCTTCTAACGTATGTTTCGGAGCGTCAAAAAGAAGCGCAGGCATTTAAGTGGCACCGAAATGAGGCACCGAAATCCCCGTTGCTTTTCTGTCCGGTAGGTACCAGTCGTTTAATCCCCGGTGCCATATTAGTATCGGATTTTAAGTAGGCCGAACAGCGACAGTAAAAATGAATTTCACACTATTGTTATGGTTAAACTTGGCAATTGATCCACGGTTCACATGCATTCTGAACCTTGAGTGTTGATCAACTATGGCCCGTTACGCCAATAATTTACACCTAATATACCAAATAGGCTACAGTTATTCCTTTCTTCAGAGGGCAATGTCACTGTAAACAGTGAGCTCTTGTCACAGTTTTAAGCAAATAAACGCATTATTCAATTATCTAAATATCTCCTGGAAAAGGATGAAATCAGCACAAGAATTCCCATAACACAGGAATGAATACCAGTTAAAAAAAATTATATAATAACTGAAGATTTTCCCAAATATTAATATACACTTAATAGCAATATAACCTTAGCTTGAGGCTAATATGCAAACCATCATGCCTGCTAAATAAATGACCGTCATACTGTTCAGAACAACTTAGATTGTGTTCCTTCCTTTTTTCACTTTTTGCTCGCGGAAGTTACAGGAGAACAGATATCGTGTGTTATGAAATATAATGAAAGCAATAATCATTGTGTAGTTATCCTCATTGACTGTCTTCTATCCTATATTCAAGAGTTTATGGAGAGAGAAAAAAAAAAGCTTTGCACATGAGGATGGACAGTCCATTGAGCTGAGGTGGACGTGGACACATTAACGTTAACGCTGCAGTGTTTACCACTGCACGTTAGCCTAGCAGCTAATGGAGTTTCCTTGGCTTAATCCCGACAAAACCGCACAGCTGAATTTCAGCCTGCATGCACGTTTTGTAGCCTAAACAGAGCAGCTTATATTGGTTATATTAGAGAGAGCAACAAGTTAGCGGACTGCCGAGTCGCCCTCTCTGCCTGCTCAGCTGCTAAGACCGCCGTGCTGCGAGGCGTCTGCCCTCGTCATTGTCGGCAAACTTTATTGACAATAGAGCTTTCTGAACTGTCTGTGGAAAAGATCAACGGAGAGGAGAGAAAGCAGAGTGGCCATAAATGACAGCAAAACACAGTAAAGACTCACATTGAGCTGAACTAAAATGGAAACACTGCTTAGGGTTAAGCCAATGTTTCGGGGGTAACACCATTTACTTTACCGGCAGTATTGACAATAGATAAAGCCACCGTGTCTTGAGAAGCTCAAGCTTGTTGTTTTATTGTTCACTTTTAACTCAATTTACATTGTCTTTATTTATTTTTCCCTCTCTTCTCCTCACAGGGGGTCGAGAAAAGTTAGAGTTTCCAGCTCGCTCCGTTAGTGGTGAAGGAGTTGGCTAAGGCTAGTGATGCTAATGCTAAATATAAGCCGATAGTTGTCGGTCTACCCTCTTGTTGCACATGTGCATGACATACGTCACGACCAAACGTTAGCAATTGGTTATGGAAGATCCAGAGTGGCTCTGGGCAGATCCAATAGTTTTAAACTTCAACAGAGTACCCGCCCTTCAAGGAAGTTAACACTTGTCAATGGAGAGAGGCCAGACTCTCTGTACAAATGAAATGGACCAGAGTCTGGTAGGACCAGGCTATTAAATACTCCCCAGGGCTGTTTATGTGAAAACGTCAACGGGTAAATGTCTCATTTGTACTGTAGTGACCTCTGCGACCAGTACATCTAACAGACATGTTCCAGCTTGGAATGCATGTAGTTGAAACTGACAAATGATATTTTGATGGCTAACAATGACACAAGGCCGACCAGGACGAAAAAAAGGTATCTTGCAAAAGCTTCTTACACAATTCAATTAGCTTTAGCCACATCATCATTTTCCTCCATAAAAAAAAAAAAAATACGGCACTCACAATATCTTTTCAACCACTTAGAACTAGTGGTGTTGATGAACCATTACATTAGGGCTGAAACAATTCCTCGAATAACTCGATTACAAAAAATCCTCGATGCAAAATGACTTGCCTGGAAGCTTGGTTAAATCAGTGTTACTAACGTTGTATCGCTGGCGGACGGTGTTCCCGCTACTGTCGCTCACCAGACGGCTCAGTCTGGTGCTGGAGACACATGCCAGAGGTAACTAGTGAGGGCTGAGAGAAGAGACCGGCTGGAGGAGACCACAGGAAGGGTCCAAAGGTTGGAGTCAGTTCAGACACATGCCAGAGGTAACTAGTGAGGGCTGAGAGAAGAGACCGGCTGGAGGAGACCACAGGAAGGGTCCAAAGGTTGGAGTCAGTTCAGACACATGCCAGAGGTAACTAGTGAGGGCTGAGAGAAGAGACCGGCTGGAGGAGACCACAGGAAGGGTCCAAAGGTTGGAGTCAGTTCAGACACATGCCAGAGGTAACTAGTGAGGGCTGAGAGAAGAGACCGGCTGGAGGAGACCACAGGAAGGGTCCAAAGGTTGGAGTCAGTTCAGACACATGCCAGAGGTAACTAGTGAGGGCTGAGAGAAGAGACCGGCTGGAGGAGACCACAGGAAGGGTCCAAAGGTTGGAATCAGTTCAGACATAATTAAAACTAAAACTCTGGACAGTGGGTCTACTGCAACATCAAACTAGCTTAGCACAATAATAGCTTTAGCATCTCAACAGAAAACATGGAGTCTAACTTCATCATCCGTTCCACGAAGAGGACCGACAAAAGCCAATCACAGAGTCGTCTGGACAATGACATCACATCAGACACAACAACTACCAAAATCAGAGACAAGGAAATACGTAGTGGTGACCACGATCTGAGCTGACGCGCTGACTATCCTTCAGAACAACAGCTGATTGTTGCGCATCTCTCTCTCTCTGTCTCTCTCTCTCTCTCTCTCTGTCTCTCTCTCTCTCTCTCTCTCTCTCTCTCTCTCTCTCTCTCTCTCTCTCTCTCTCTCTCTCTGATCAACGATCTAATAGCATAAGTGTAACAGAGCTGTGTGACATTATAATCAAATATATAAATGAAAATATGTTAAGTATAACTAATATTTACATGTAGGTCTAGTTTTGGTTGTTTAAAAACGTAAAAAAAAAAAAATTAATTTTTTTTTTAAATAAAAAAAAAATCAGATTAATCAATCGATTAAGTGCTAGATTAATCAATTACAAAAAGAATCGATAGCTGCAGCCCTACATTACATCGATAACAGATTTTGTTCATTTCCGTCTTCAGTGAGTTAAAGGATCATCTTCTTTATGATCATATTCACCAGCCATGCTCTTTAAGAGACAGTCCCATCCAGTCCAGACTATCTCAGGCTGTCATCACAAGCCATTTAGTTTGACTATTAACCATTCCCATTGACCTGTCCTTTCTATTATGGAGCATGGCCCTGCATTAGCCTCTCTGTATCTGCAAACATTAACCTATGCTGGTATTATTACACATGCTAATCCAGTTAGCTGGCTTCCATCGACATCTGCCCTCTCATTTTGCTTACCGATTTACTTTCTCTCCCTCTACTTCAGCATGCAGGCTGTTGCTTTGAAGCTCAGAAAGTCATCATTTGATAGCCTCTGGGCTGTGCTTATCTACACCAGGGTCATCAAAAAAATATTTCTCTCAGCTATCTTCACTCCCCCTATCAATCCATCCATCTAGGCGGCTCACTCACAAACTCATCACTTAGCCTACTCTGATGACACGTTGACAAGAGGCGATCTGTCAGAGAAAGAAGTGCTTCTTCTGGGGTAAAACAGTGTTACTTTATGACGTGTTGCGCATTAAGTTTTCTTTTTATCTCGTTTGTGTCGGTTAAGAGCAGGAGGCCAGAGGTGTCAGGAAAGAGTTCTTAAATCAGAGATATCAGCTCCAACGTCAGTGAGTATTTGCCATGCCGAGATGTCCAAAGTAAACTGAATTAAAATGTTGTTGGAAAGGTTTCCGGTAGCCAAGAAGAACAGTCCCATCATATAGAAAAAAAAAGGCCTGCACTCTAAAAAAAATCTAGAAGAAACTCTTCAGATGCAACGTCAGCACGCTAATACGCTAAACTAAGAGGGTTAACAGCATAAACATTACGCAACTTAGCTTAAGCATACTAGCATTGTCACTGTTAGCATGCTGATCTTTTCAGACCCTCTCAGCGACTTTATTTCTAAAAAGCAAGTAGCGACAAATTTAGTAAATTATTCAGACCATCAGGGAAAAAGTGAGAAATGTATATTAATTGATTCTAGGGCTGCACAATATATTATTTTTTTTTTAAATCATCGCGATATCAACTTGCGCAATACACACTTCGCAAAAAGACAATATCAGTTGAAAACTGCACATTATAATGTATCTGCCACTTTTAGTGGTGCCTTTTTTTATGCAAGAATGTTATTTTATAGTCAACAAGCGATTTGTCGTTTTTAGCAGAATACTGAAAGCAGTAGAAATGCAGAACTGAGTACACTTTAATATCTGTTTATTTTTCGCAAAGTAAAATCATTCTCACAATATTCCACTGCGTTATCGAATATAGCATAGTCTCCTCATATCGCTCAGCTCTAATTGATTCCCATGCATGCTGCTCAGAGTAATCACAGCTCTTCTGCCCCCACTATCTCTCCCTCTCCTCTTGCACTGGGCACAGGCAGTCAGCCTACACAACCACTAGGCTAAATGCAAATGATGTGCGATGACATCACCCATATGCAAATGAACACATGACATCAATTGGCAGCTTTTAGCCACTTTTGGAGCTACTTTCATTGGCAACACTGTCACTGTTCCTAATTGCGGCCTCACAGAGCTGCTGGCATGCTATAGACCGTTCTTGTTAACACCATTTGGATTTGGGAAAATTATTTTGTTGCATTAAAAGAAGCGTGCAAACTGCTTACTTTGAGAATTTTTTGTCTTTTACTCAAATAATGAAAAGTCAAATTCACTCTACATCTGGGCAGGAACAACTGTAAACCAATAAACTCGATCTTATATCCACTTTGACACCAACTTCTCAGTTAACTCATAGGTATCAGTTGAAACAAGATGCAGAGAGAGAGAGATCAGTTTATATTTGGCGATAGCATGCTAGCATGCTAAATTAAGACACTGAACACTGTAAATGCATCAGCTTGTTAAAGTGATTGTATAAATGCAAGCATGCTGACATAAGCAAGAAAAAGCACATATGATCAGGTAAACTAAAGACCCTTTCACCCTGTCTAACATTTGACGTGTGAAATATCTGATCATCTGATAAATATCATATTTGCCTATATGTGAATATTCACATGTGAAATCAGTGTTGGCCACAGGTTGAGCATTGACTTGTGGTGGTGGGTGGCGCAGAATGTGACGGCGTGGCGCGTGATGGCTGGGCTCAGTAATAAACTAGTCAAAGGTTTATGAACTATTTATTGAAAACAATGGAGCTACGTAACATTAACAGATCATTTAGAAAGAAATAACTATTTACATATTCAACAAAATCTGACTAAAAGATGATACAGATGAAGTGTAGCCATTATGTAGCCTGACGTGGTCACACTCAGATTCTAGTCAGCATATGAGTCCGATACTGCTCCACTGGGCTGTGATTATGGGGCGCGTTTCAACAGAACCAGGAAAGAAAACGCCTCTGCACTCAAGTGGATAGACCTACAACCAATCAGAGCAATGGAGTATGTATGTATGTATGTATGTATGTATATACAGTGCCTTGCGAAAGTATTCGGCCCCCTTGAACTTTTAGACCTTTTGCCACATTTCAGGCTTCAAACATAAAGATATAAAACTGTAATTTTTTGTGAAGAATCAACAACAAGTGGGACACAATCATGAAGTGGAACGAAATTTATTGGATATTTCAAACTGTTTTAACAGATAAAAAACTGAAAAATTGTGCGTGCAAAATTATTCAGCCTCTTTACTTTCAGTGCAGCAAACTCTCTCCAGAAGTTCAGTGAGGATCTCTGAATGATCCAATGTTGACCTAAATGACTAATGATGAAAAATAGAATCCACCTGTGTGTAATCAAGTCTCCATATAAATGCACCTGCTCTGTGATAGTCTCAGAGGTCCGTTTAAAGAGCAGAGAGCATCATGAAGAACAAGGAACACACCAGGCAGGTCCCAGATACTGTTGTGGAGAAGTTTAAAGCCGGATTTGGATACAAAAAGATTTCCCAAGCTTTAAACATCCCAAGGAGCACTGTGCAAGCGATAATATTGAAATGGAAGGAGTATCAGACCACTGCAAATCTACGAAGACCCGGCCGTCCCTCTAAACTTTCAGCTCAAACAAGGAGAAGACTGATCAGAGATGCAGCCAAGAGGCCCATGATCACTCTGGATGAACTGCAGAGATCTACAGCTGAGGTGGGAGACTCTGTCCATAGGACAACAATCAGTCGTATACTGCACAAATCTGGCCTTTATGGAAGAGTGGCAAGAAGAAAGCCATTTCTTAAAGATATCCATAAAAAGTGTTGTTTAAAGTTTGCCACAAGCCACCTGGGAGACACACCAAACATGTGGAAGAAGGTGCTCTGGTCAGATGAAACCAAAATCAAATTGTTTGGCGTAAAAGCAACACAGCTCATCACCCTGAACACACCATCCCCACTGTCAAACATGGTGGTGGCAGCATCATGGTTTGGGCCTGCTTTTCTTCAGCAGGGACAGGGAAGATGGTTCAAATTGATGGGAAGATGGATGGAGCCAAATACAGGACCATTCTGGAAGAAAACCTGATGGAGTCTGCAAAAGACCTGAGACTGGGACGGAGATTTGTCTTCCAACAAGACAATGATCCAAAACATAAAGCAAAATCTACAATGGAATGCTTCACAAATAAACATATCCAGGTGTTAGAATGGCCAAGTCAAAGTCCAGACCTGAATCCAATCGAGAATCTGTGGAAAGAACTGAAAACTGCTGTTCACAAACGCTCTCCATCCAACCTCACTGAGCTCCAGCTGTTTTGCAAGGAGGAATGGGCAAAAATGTCAGTCTCTCGATGTGCAGAACTGATAGAGACATACCCCAAGAGACTTACAGCTGTAATCTCAGCAAAAGGTGGCGCTACAAAGTATTAACTTAAGGGGGCTGAATCATTTTGCACGCCCAATTTTTCAGTTTTTTATCTGTTAAAACAGTTTGAAATATCCAATAAATTTCGTTCCACTTCATGATTGTGTCCCACTTGTTCTTGATTCTTCACAAAAAATTACAGTTTTATATATTTATGTTTGAAGCCTGAAATGTGGCAAAAGGTCTAAAAGTTCAAGGGGGCCGAATACTTTCGCAAGGCACTGTGTGTGGGTGTATATATATATACCCGTAGGAAGGACGGCAAAAACATCTTTCCGATCGCCAAAATGCCTTGATCGCGGTTCTCTGTTCCTCTTTTAAAATGAATGCGCTGTCGATATCTTCTATAAACAGACGCGATGGCGGAATCTACACATCTCAGTTCTCCAGCGGCAGCCATCTTTGTTGTAAACAAATTCAACCCAAGCACTCTTTGGTTACGTGGTTGATTACGTTACTGTTGATCATCTGTCCATCATCGTATAAAGACCACCCTGTCAATTTGATTGGTCCGAACAGCTCTGGTTCGAGCATAGGTGCTCCACAACGGATCAAGTCCAGACCGAACTCCCCGACCTCAAATGTTGTGGGCGGGGCTAAATTGGCCTGGCATCCAGACTAGCAATTATGTGCTTCATCAATTAAATCTGGTTGGTTTGTCAAATGGTATGGTTCAACAGCTAAAATACCTGATTACCCAGAGTCCAAATGTTATGTGTATTAACAGCTTAACCTTACTACTATACTAATACAATACAGAAAGTTACATGTTATTGTAAATCTCAACACTGTCTCCTCCTAACTCCTGTTAAATCATATAAGACTAAGGCTCTCTCAACTTAATTCTCATTTTGTTTGTTAGATCATTGTTTGTTTTTTGAAGTGTTTATACTTGTTTCTGGGATCCAAAACCGTGTTGCACTCATTTAGATCTCATTTGAACAGATTTCTGTCATCCAAACAACTCTATATTGTACAACTTAATAAAATCTCTCTTTTCAGTCGGGGCTCGAGTCCATAAATACAGATAATGGATACAGGCACGGAGAACGGGAACTGAAGGCTCGGTTAGCAACGATTACTAATGACGTTCGGGGTGCTTTCACAGCGGTGTGGAGGCGGCTCTTCTACGGTTTATCAGTAACGTGACAGTTAATCCCACCAGCAGCACGCTACTACTAACGATAGCCTCTGAGCCTGAAGTGAAATGTTGACGCTGTCGTGCACGTGGCACGAGAATTCATGGGGGTAGGGGCTGTAGGCCGCTGCTCTGTATGCGCTGTAAAAAATACAGCCTTGATTGGGAAAAAAAAAAAAATTGTAAATCGAGTTTGATCTACCTGGGCGGGTCTTAGACTACCTGAGCGGTGCGCCCAAGTAGAACCTATGTATGGCAAACACTGGAAATATTGTGTCACATGTAAAGTAATTGGGGAACGATGTTAACTTAATAAAATTCCACCCCAAAATGACTCCTGATCAGACACACAGAATAATCTCCATCACAAAGACAGTAGACCGGAGGCCAACATGTGTATAAACGTGTATAAAAAGAAAAAGTTTGCAGGAAAAAGGGCTGCTGTTATTACACATTAGACAGGGATCCGTAAATACGAGCCTAAAAGGTCGTGTTGTGGTGGTTTAAGTGCTCAATGTGATTCAGGAAAAAAGCATGTGGCTTGCTCACTCACTTAGTCAAGCCTGACCCTATTTCCCATTCACGGTCCTTTTGCTACTGAAGTTTAACCCTTCCTCCCTCTGCTGAGAGGGGATTCAGTGCACTCACTCACTCACTCAGAGATAAAAACCAATGCTCTCCCACAGAGCTGTAATCAATGGCTTAGCTTCCGTACGGAGCCAGGAGTTCAGGGAGCAGAGCTCTCATTATCCGACAGTTGTTTTTCTATGATGGCTGTACATCTTAATTGACCAAAACTATTACCAGTAAGTTCCAGATCAATCAGGGTGTTAAATAAATAAATAAATACATACATAAATAGATTGCCTGGTTATGTTCGGAAGTGCTGGTTCACATACTTAGTCTACTGCACACACACCACCAAAAATGACTGAAATGAAATTTGGCATTTGAAAAATAATAACTAAACATTGGAGGTGAACTAGAGTTGCCCTAAAATAGCCGTGTTCCATGTTGGGCCATGACAAGAGTAACGTTAATGTCCGCTACGAAAATAAAAGCTGACCTCAAGTTGTGATACACATTTGCAGACGTGAATGAGCTGGTTTACACTAAAACGCAGATTTTCACCAAAAGGGGACCAGTTTGCAGGTATGCATTGTATGTCGCCGTTTCAAGTCCTCGTACGGACCGAAAAATGGAGTGTGGACTGGTAGCTGGAGAGGTGCCAGTTCACCTCCTGGGCACTGCCTGGTTTCTTGAGCAAGGCACCGAAACCCCCCTCCCAACTGCTCGGGGCGCCTATCCAGCAGTCGCAGCCCCCTCACTCTGACATTTCTCCATTTGTACATGTATAGGACTTGAGCATGCGTTTGTATTTCAGGCCTGTGCGTGGTGTGTTCTAACAACAGTGTGAAAAAAAAAATAACTGTAATTTCCCCACTGTGGATCAATAAAAAAGTATAAATATAAAAATAAAATGTAACGTAATTAGCTGAGGCTTGTTGGAAATAACAACCTCTGTTCCTCTGATGTAGAAACATGTCTGCAATGCTGCACGGGTGAAAAGCTTCCTTTGTCTCATGCTTGCATTGAACTATTAAACCTGAAGTTGGTGGACATACAGCACAGGCATTCTTGTTTATTTACCTGTATTGTACAGCCTGTACTTTATCTTACCTGCTGTTGGCTGAATGGCTTTTGCTAGCCCAGCAGTCCTGCACGAGTAACACAGACGTAATGGAAGCATCACGGGATACACAATACAATCTCCAGTGTTTTCCACGTCACAGCTGTACAGTTTGTTTCTAAAGAAACTAATTCTGAAAAAGCATGAAAGCCTTTTCAATGCACATGGTGCACTCACTTGGACCATGTCCTTGAGAAGTGAATCATCTAAATTTTGTTCAAACTTTATATAAAGCCAGGTAGGGCAGTCCGGGGAAGTCTGATGACAATGCCTGTTAGGGATTGTCGCCAATTTACGCTGAAGGTGTGCCTCCACGTTGTTGAGTAACAGTCTTTGATTCCATTTCCAATTTTTGTATTTTTCGGAATAATTCAGCAAGTCTAAGCATTGCAAAATGGAAAAATTGATAAAGTGAAATCTTATTCCGTTGCTAGATGCCTCATCGGGCTGAAACCAGTTCTCTTTTTCAAACCAATCAGAAGGGGGAAACCAAGAAAAAAAAAAAAAGTCTACTTCTAAGTAAATATTGGTTTTCTATAGAAAATGGAACAATTAGGGTCACATTTATGAAGCTAACAAAGTTGTTAATATACTTACCATCGCAGTTCTGACTTCAGTCAGAGGCGGAGCTGAACAATCACACAGACGCACTCCCACACACGGTTGGTGTGTCCGTTGCTAGCTAGCTTAGAGCTAATTACAGTAGGTACAATGGTTGTTTAAGGCAAATAAACACAAATGGTCCAGCATTCAAATTTGCCCTAATGACATGAGGTGGACATTTGCTTCTCTATCTGTCTTAACACACCTTGAGACTGACAGCAGTTAAGACTAGAAGTTATTTGGAAACCAATATTTTTTTATGCATTTATTATTGTCTTACTCTGCTCTGCACTTCTTTATGCTTTTGTCAAACACTCTAATCTGCATTTATCTCATCAAAAAGAAGCAGCACGTCTCTGTCTGTGACGCATTGTATTGTATATTTTGGTATAAACAAGTAAAGTGAATAAAACTGCAATGAAGTGCTTGTGCAACATAAAAAAAAATGAGCTGGGTATCCAACTTCGACCGAATTGCCTCCATAGAGTCGAGTATCGAAAAATGCCTCCTCATTCACTACCGTTTCAACACCTAAGGAGTAAAGCTCATCAGCGTCAGTGAGCCAATAAGCTTGCAGCATGCTTCTACCAAGATATAATGATGTTGGTGATTGGCTGTCTAACGTTACACTTAGGCACAGAGACGAGGCTCACGTGCTTGTGTTAGGCGCAAAAGGAGCTGAAAAAAGTAGGTTGCCGTAATGTGTATGTTGTTTTCTTTTTGTTAAAAATGGATTTCATGAAAATGGTATCGACAAGAGTATGTACAGCATTAAATTCACAGTATTGAAAATATCTGAGCCATACCCAGGCCTACCCCCGGGGCACTGAAGATCATTGCCCTCCCTAACACCCACATCCTCTGGTAACAAAGCTATTAACCCCCAGCATCTGCAGGCATCCGATGGAACCTTTGACCACACACACACACACACACACACACACACACACACACACACACACACACACACACACACACACAGGGAATCGGACCGGATTAGAACGCAAATTTCGGTTCCTCATTTCCGTTCCACTTAATGTGTTGACTGAAATATTTTCCCTCCGTTGCTCTGAAAACGGACCTAAAAATATCACACTTTCTCTGTAGTCTACCGTTGGATAGCTACCGTAAATGTAGGCTACTTTTAAAATGCCATATTTTTCCTCTGGGTTCACCAAAACAGACGTAAAAGCATATTAACCATTCACTTTTCAGTTTTTCAAGAATCGGTTTAGGAATCGGTTTTAAAAGTACCGGTTCAGAATCATAAAAATCCAACCCAACCCTCTCACACACACACACACACGGCAGCGTATGGCTCAAGAGTATGACAATAGTGTACACTGAAAATCACCAAAGCACACCCATAGTTCAGAAATGTGACAGAGTGCAGATTGCAAAAGAACAGTCACTTCACACGCACTGCAAACCATAATGATGCAAACAGCATACAGTATCAAATAAACTCTGCAAAAATACATACATTATCTGGTCACACAATCACAGCAGATTATATTAGCCTACTCACAAAAAGCATAATAGCTCTTACCTTTAGAAGTTCTTCTTTCTTGTTTTTTTCCTCGCAAAGTCGGAGATTATGTCCATGCTCCCTCACCTGGAGGTGACAGTCAAGGGCAGTGCAGAAAGCCTCTTCCGAGTGACCAATAGTTGTCCTGAGTTCATTTTTTTTCGTTTCAGTTGTGAAAATGTCCCCTCCGTGATGCTCCATACTTAGCCGCCCGATTCTGAAAGGCTGAAATCCCAGTAGAATATCGTCGTAAGAGCGTTTCTTCGCTAAAGTTAGCTACCGTTAGCTGAAGCTGAGCACAGCTGGTAGAGGGAGCTAATTCCAAGCTAACACTCGTCCTTATTCAAGCTTTTTTTGAAAAAAAACCTACTTATTAGCGGTAAAAAAAAATTGTATTGCAGTCGCTTCTTCCTCTTCCTTTAACCTTTTTTCCCCTTTCACATGGCAGCCCCGCTGGGCTTTGTTTGCAACCGCTGTCCGTTTTCTGTGAACATTGACGTTGCATGATAAATACAATTTTCCCACAATGCCAGCAGGGGTTGTAGCCGATTCCGTGGTCTGTCCCGGTACCATGGTCTCTGGCAGGGACCAGTGGTTACTGCCACTAGGGGCGCTAGAGACACTGGTCGCGACTAGCTCATCAGTGGTCGTAGCCGATTCCGTGGTCTGTCCCGGTACCATGGTCTCTGGCAGGGGCCAGTGGTTACTGCCACTAGGGGCGCTAGAGACACTGGTCGCGACTAGCTCATCAGTGGTCGTAGCCGATTCCGTGGTCTGTCCCGGTACCATGGTCTCTGGCAGGGGCCAGTGGTTACTGCCACTAGGGGCGCTAGAGACACTGGTCGCGACTAGCTCATCAGTGGTCGCGACCAGTTGCTCTGTGGCACAGACCATGGTCTCTGGCAGGGACCAGTGGTCACAACCACTAGGGGCGCTAGAGACACTGGTCGGGACCAGCTCCTCAGTGGTCTGCCCTGTGGTCCCTGTGGTCTGTGAAGCGGCTTCAGTATTTTCTCCCCTTTCCTGTCGTTTTGGCAGCACTGTTAGCTGGATAAATGTCAGCGATCATAATCTTTTGTCTATAAAATACACTATATCAGATATATTATGATTATTATTTTTATTATTATTGATTATGAAGATCCGTGTGGTCAGGACCAGCTGGTCTCTGGCACGGACCAGTGGTCACAACCACTAGGGGCGTAAATACACTGGTCGCGACCAGTGGCACAGCGGTCATGACCAGCTTCTAACTGGCACAAAGGGCCCTAAAATGACTGGTCCTGACCACCTCCTCTGTGATCTGTTCTGTTGTTTGGACCAGTTGAGTGATCTGTGGTGTGTTTGTTTGTATTTATTTTTAATACAACTTGTCACGTTTCTGTGTTAGCAGAATCGCCTGATGTGAGAAGCCATAATCATTTGTCTATCCAATGTTGATCACTATTATTAATAGAAATCATAATAACTGATTAAATTATTATTATTAGTCGTAGTTGTATGAGTAGTACTATCGATTATGCAGGTCAGTGTGTTTGTGACCTGCCTCACAGTCCTGACCAGCTCCTCGCGACCAGCTCCTACCTGGCCCGGACCGGTGGTCACTACCACTAGGGGCGCTGAAGACACTGGTCTGTCTTGTGGTCCTTGTCATCTGCCTGTTGTCTCGACCAGCTACTGAGTGGTCTTTGGAGTAGTTATTGTACATTTAATATACCTTCTACCCTTTCTCATTGTGTTGGCAACACTGTGCTGAATAAATGTAAAAAATAATAAATAAAAATCATTATCTTTTGTCTGTCAAATATTATTGATCATTACTATTAATCAAAATCATAATAACAATGATTAAATTATTATTATTAGCCGTAGTTGTATGAGTAGTACTGTGCAGGTCCGTGTCTTTCTGACTGGTTTAAACTTTACCAATGTGTTGCATTTTAAAAGCTTGTCACATTAACCTTTGTATCAAATTTTGATCTAGAAACTAATGTCAAATAAATGTAGTGGAGTTAAAAAATTAGAGTTGAGTGACAAAGAAACATCAAATGAAATACAAAAATGTAAAAGTTTAATTAAAAATTCAACTTAAGTAGCCTACCGTACAGTAACAAAAGTAACAGTCGAATCATCTTGATTGATCCAACACCTGATCCCTCGATGATCATACTTTTAAAATGCAACACATTGGTAAAGTTTAAACCAGTCAGAAAGACACGGACCTGCATAGTCGATAGTACTACTCATACAACTACGACTAATAATAATAATTTAATCATTGTTATGATTTCTATTAATAGTAATGATCAATATTATTTGACAGACAAAAGATAATGATTTTTTTCTTTATTATTTTTACATTTATTCAGCACAGTGTTGCCAACACAATGAGAAAGCGGAGAAGGTATATTAAATGTACAATAACTACTCCAAAGACCACTCAGTAGCTGGTCGAGACAACAGGCAGATGACAAGGACCACAAGACAGACCAGTGTCTTCAGCGCCCCTAGTGGTAGTGACCACCGGTCCGGGCCAGGTAGGAGCTGGTCGCGAGGAGCTGGTCAGGACTGTGAGGCAGGTCACAAACACACTGACCTGCATAATCGATAGTACTACTCATACAATAATAATTTAATCATTCTTGTTATGATTTCTATTAATAATAGTGATCAATAACATTGGATAGACAAACAATTATGGCTTCTCTCATCAAGCGATTCTGCTAACACAGTGAGAAACGTGAAAAGTTGTATTAAAAATAAATACAAACAAACACACCACAGATCACTCAACTGGTCCAAACAACAGAACAGATCACAGAGGAGGTGGTCAGGACCGGTCATTTTAGTGCCCTTTGAGTCCAGGCAACGTAACTCATTTTGGAGCCAAAAATAGAACTAATTGTAAAATATTTTTTTCAGCATAGATCATTTCTATAAGGTGTCCAGAACAACATACTAAAAGTCCTAAGAAATCCTAGTTGAGGAAATATGTTTAATTCTCATCAATCCAAGATGTGTGCCAGTAAGGCCATACAACAATACACCCCAATGGGGCTATTTTTTTCCTTTACTCCTATCAAAATAAAACTTTATACAATGAAAGTATCCATGAAAAGTAACATTTTTGTTTTGCCTGGCCTTATTGGCACACATCTTGGATTGATGAGAATTAAACATATTTCCTCAACTAGGATTTCTTAGGACTTTTAGTATGTTGTTCTGGACACCTCATAGAAATTATCTAAGCTGCAAAAAATATTTTACAATTAGTCTGTTGTAAAACGCTACTTTGCCTGGACTATTTGTGCCAGTTAGAAGCTGGTCATGACCGCTGTGCCACTGGTCGCGACCAGTGTATTTACACCCCTAGTGGTTGTGACCACTGGTCCGTGCCAGAGACCAGCTGGTCCTGACCACACGGATCTTCATAATCAATAATAATAACAATAATAATCATAATATATCTGATATAGTGTATTTTATAGACAAAAGATTATGATCGGTTACATTTATCCAGATAACAGTGCTGCCAAAACGACAGGAAAGGGGAGAAAATACTGAAGACACTTCACAGACCACAGGGACCACAGGGCAGACCACTGAGGAGCTGGTCCCGACCAGTGTCTCTAGCGCCCCTAGTGGTTGTGACCACTGGTCCCTGCCAGAGACCATGGTCCCGGGACAGACCACGGAATCGGCTATAACCCCCTCTCCACAATGCCATTCGCAGATACAACCTATCTGACCATGGATCAGCTACAAATTATTTCCACTGTTTTAATCCAATCCATTGATCTCAACTGGTTCCTACTAAAACTGATCTTGCATCAGTAATGTTACAGGCCGCAATGCACTCTATCGATTGGCTAATGATTAAGGTGTGGGCATAGAGCAGCTGGTATGCACTCTATCGATTGGCTAATGATTAAGGTGTGGGCATAGAGCAGCTGGTATGCACTGTATCGATTGGCTAATGATTAAGGTGGGTACCACCTGTTCTGTGGTATGCACAGAACAGACAGGTCTGTCGCTGTTTTTTGTTGTTATGATCATTCTTTAAGAAACATGTAAATGCCATGCAAACTTCATTGTTGAATGAAAATGTTTCACAATAAACATATTTGAAACGAAATAATAAAATGGACTTATAATTGTTAATCTCCTCCTTTTGCATGCTTCCCTTTCATTCGTTTTAAAGCACCAAGATGATTAGATACAAGGTCCTGCTTGAAAACAGAAAAAAAATGGCATTGTTTTCCTCCATTAGGAAGCATGGATGAAGAACTTGCCAGACGTATCACATTATTCAAAATCAATTCACTCTTAATGTCTGTTATGTATGTATATTAACACCAAACACAATGTTTTCTCTTGTGAAGTAAGTATTTGGAGTTTGGTTGAGAGTCAGTCCTGTAAATAGTGCCAAAAGGTTTCAGAATAAATACAATGGAAAGATGTCCTTTTTACGATCAATGCCACATTTTGTAGACTATTTCTATAGCCCAAGGGCCCCTGGGCACGTGCCCAGAATACCCAAATGGTATAGATCCGGTTCAGTGCCTAGCTATAGGTTTTTAATTAACATGCTATTCCTTCAATAAAAGGTGGTTTCAGTTTGCCATTTGTCTTAAACAAGAAAGGCTGATATTGCTCTATTCTCCACTCTAGATATGGCTGTGGTGTCAGCCTTCATATTTCTTAATTTCAGAAAAGTAAATGGAATGCAACTTTAATGATCAGTCTGGAGAAATGGATTGGAATAATCTTATAGAAACAAAATAATTCATTATAGAAATGAACCCCTGAAAAAGTCAGACATGTACAGTTTTACAAGCAAACGACGAATGATGTCTGCAGAATGACGTCTATGTAGCTGTCTTTCAAAACTATCACCATTAATATTTTAATTCTCCTTTTCGGCTGTGAACTAAGTCTTACCTGTCTAAAAAAGACCTGGGAATGTTATCTAAGTAAAACACACTTTGCAGTGATGTAATTGAGAACAAGAGGTAGTCTTTTTCTCTGTGTAAAGGATTGACATTTCTACCTGTTCCGTAGATATTTCAAATATTGCATTCTTTATATATTCCTAGCCGATTCAAGTAACAGAGCATATGTGGGTGTTTTTTTAATGAGGGCCTCAAAGAAGCTGCTGTCAAACTCATAACTTTGCCTCTATACAGTACATGCAGGCAGTTAATTAATTACCTTAGCAGTAGCACGTGGTTTTAAATTATTCTGTCCTCATTACTGTGGAAAAACTTGTCATTTTATTTCCATCTTTTTTCTTTCAATCTGTTATCTTTTTTCATCAGCGCCTAACTTGCTCCCTCCCTGTTCTTGTGGGGTTTTTTTCCTCGCTGTGTACATGGATATATTGCTCATCCACCCAATTTAAACAGATTTCTCTCCCATCGTCTTGTCACCTCGAGTTTCAGCTGACAGCATTATGTGAGTTAGCCTACAAGTTAGTGTCACACCACATAAACTGCAAGTTATGGTATGGCGGCATATACGTTTACTTCTGGGGAGATTGTAAAAATGGATCTGATGTTTGATTGTTTAGAAGAACATAATTCTCAGAAATTGAACAAAAACTGTTTGCAGAGTATGTTTCAATCCAATGAAATCATTTACCCAATGATTTATGGGGTTTGTTTATTTGTTTAAAGGTGCAATATGTAATACTGACAGCTATAGCGTTTAAAATAGTTAATGCAGTCCAAATTCTAAATACTGGAGAGAGTCCTCTCTCTCAGCCATTTCTCGCCAAACTTGAAGTTCACGGAGGTTGCCAGGTTGAGAACGCAGCATCCACAACAATGTTGCTAGATGCTAGTCTCACATAGCCAGACATTACTCCAAAGCACAGCGGAGTAGCTAACATTAGATGCTGGCTATATTGACAGTCATAAAAGCCCGTGCTCATGCTGAGCTCTGTATCCGACTGACAGCCACCCTATCTCGGCTTAAAATTACTGCAATTGTGGCCAGGTTAGCTCAGTTGGTAGAGAAGGTGCACGTATATAGAGGTGTATGCCTCGACACAGAAGGTCTAGGGTTCGAGTCTGACCTGTGACAATTTCCTGCATGTCTTTCCCCTCTCTCTTCTCCTTCCATGTCCTATCAATTTAAGGCGGAAAAAAATCTTTAAAATTACAGCAACAACCGCTAAAACATCATGACCTCGCTATCCTCTCGGCCCGACTGACAGCTACACTTTCTCAGCTTAAAATTACTGCAAGAACCTTTAAAAACACCACAACCTTACCGTCCTCTCCACCCAACTGACAGACACACTTTCTCGGTTTAAAATTACGGCAACAACCGCTTAAAAAGAAACCACAAACTCACGGTCCTCTATACCCAACTTACAGCCACCCTTTCTTGTCTTAAAATTACTCACCTTTGGTCGGCTACGGCCGCTGCATAGGCTGCACGGGTGTTTTGCCATAATTAAATTGCATGTTTCCATTATGAGGAAGTCAAACTTGCGGTTTCTGTCATAGATCTGTCGCGGTGGTTGTAAACAGCCTTGGCCCGCTTGCCCGGTCCTCCGATAACGTTGGCAGTTATCGCATGTTAGCGTGGCGTCATTACCCAGGACCAGTTGGGATCACTTCACTGGCTGTGTCTCAATTGTTTTTGCGAGTAAGTAACTCGAGTAATCTATATAATTCAATGTCAGTACACAAATGTTGAAATGACTGAAAATGCCCGTCCCTGGGATGCCCTGATAGCTCACCTGGTAGAGCGTGCGCCCCATGTACCAAGACACAGTCCTTACCGCAGTGGCCCGGGATTCAAATCCAACCTGTGGCCCTTTGCTGGATGTCTTCCCCCGCTCTCTCCTCACTTTTCTGTCTGCAACTGTCCTATAAGACTAATCAATAATTAAAAATGCAAAGGTTTACAACTATTATTTACAAAAGGGGATGAAAAAGGAAAATGTGACGCTGGAGTGACGCTGCGCCTGCAGGAATCCTAGAAAATAAGGGTCTATTTAATTTAGACTATGTGGTTGTGTTGTTGTGTGGGCTTTGGATGGATGGCGCCCATAGCATTTGCCTTTACTGTCTATGCCAAAAATACTTTGATTAATTATCAATAAAATAAATAATTATAACATAAATGTGAATAAAGTAAACCAAAATATCAACCACATAAAACATGTGCACATTTGCGCTTTCTTAAATATTTCCTAAACTTCCTAAACAGCCATGAATTTTCCAGAGCAACTTTAACTTTCTACATATCAACTAGTTAGTCTTCCTGACATGAATGTTCAGGAAAAAAAAATATATCTCATTACTTTTCTTACATTCTGACAATTCATCAGATATCCAAACAGAAAGATCTTGGAATTTTATTTACTTCATTTTGATTGTTCATGAATATTTCCTAATCTTTTTAAGTCTACGTGAATAAGTAAGTTATCTTTTTTGCATAATGAGTTACAGAACAATACACACTTTCTAATAGCACTGCTTGGGGAAGAAATTAACATTTTCCTGTGTTCTTACATTTCTTTGGTGCTCTCAAGAGACATATCTTGGCATTTCCCTCAAAGGAAAAGTATAACATTTTTAGCTATAAGATGATTTCGCCTCTGACTAATTGTCTACCTGCCATACTGTAGAAAACAGCCTCTCTGCTGGAACAGAGTTTGCAACAGATCCAAGGTGTGTTTTTGCCACTTTGTTGAGCAGTAAAAATGCACACTAGTTTTCCCCCCACCAAAGCAAAGACTTTGGATCACTTTTTCTTTCATGTGTCTGCACATTACAATGTATGCATATGTGTTTGTTGTGCGATTCCCCTGAAAAGTCATTACAAATGTGTATCCTGCCGTAATCTTTGGATGCTGACGCCAGAGTGTTACCCTTCTGCCCAGCAGACGCCGTGTTATGACTTTAGAAATGGTTACATAATGCACGCACGCAAATTTTGTCATAGTCAGTGGTAAAAAGTAACAAAGTACTTTTAATCATGTAACTACTGTACTTAAATACAGTTCTGAGGTACTTGTACTTTACTCAAGTCTTTTGGCTACTTACTACTCATGGGGGTTGTGTGGCTGCTCTAACCTGTTAACATGGACAGCCAAATGAAAAGTAAGAGCTTTCCAGGGCTCATGTGTGGTGTGGCCCGGTCTCTCCCGTACAGATAGCTGTCTTATTGACGCTCGATCTGTGCTGCCTGCCTCCATGTTATGTCTTGTATGTGCTTTCAATGTGGCCTCTGTAACCATTCACCTTTCCCTTGTCTCTTTTTGTATCATTTTTATTGCATGAACTGCTTGCCATCATCTGTGCTTGCTCCAATTGTGTGCCACATGTTTGTATGTCTTACCCCATTTTGCTTAGGCCTGCTGTAATTATAAATGTAATGTTGTTTATTTCATTTTAATTTCTTTAACCATTGCATTTTAGGATGCCTATTGACAACTGGCCAGGGACTACAGCTGGAAATTAGCCGTAGAGGCTAAAAGCTGCTTCTTTTACTGTACAGTTAATTAAAGGGGACTGTCCACGACATTATAAACTGACAAACTACACTAAACTAAACTTTGGTGCTGTGGTGGAAGAACCGAACAACAGCACCACATTTCTCCAGGATAGACTCATGTCAGCCTTAATGGACTCCTGCACAATTAAGTTGAGTTAAGATGTTTCCGCACAGCTGAGACCACATTACATGTAGCTCCATTGTCCGTAATAACAGCATGGACCTTGCCAATAATGCCCCAGTTATCAGCTATTTTCTCTGCTGTGTGCTGTACAGCTACATGGACTGCATGACTCAAGAGTGCAAGTCTGCATCTGCCAATTCTGGTCAATAAAATGTCCGGTCACAGTCAAATAAGCTTCAGTTGTTCTCTTGCTTCTTTTGGAATCGTCTGCAAATGTTTAAAGTTTATCATTACAAAAGGGGGGCTGAATTTGAATTGTCATATTATAGTTATATTTATGACTTTTATAGTCCCAAACAGCTATTTTGATTGTAACTGTCTGCCCGTGCAAATGTCTGTTTTTACTTATGCCCAAAATCAAATTGCCTTCGGGGATTAATAACATTTAATTGAATTTATATTTGTATGCTGATTACCCTCATGTCACTACAACAACATTTAAAATATATTTAGGAATTTAGGGAAGACAGACAGACATGGCAAAAACATAACCTCTGCCACTTACTTGGCAAAGAAAGTAACTAATAACGGTGCTGCCCGTACTGTACCTGGATATGCTTTGTCTTTCTGAAAACTCTCCTGCAACATCTTTTTTTTTGGAGAGAGGGTGGTTCAGGAGACATGGATGTATGGGCACAAGTCCCAAGTCTCTGAGCTAGAGTCCAAGTCAAGTCCCAAGTCTTTGAGCTAGAGTCCAAGTCAAGTCCCAAGTCTTTGAGCTAGAGTCCAAGTCAAGTCCCAAGTCTCTGAGCTAGAGTCCACGTCAAGTCCCATGTCTCTGAGCTAGAGTCCAAGTCAAGTCCCAAGTCTCTGAGCTAGAGTCCAAGTCAAGTCCCATGTCTCTGAGCTAGAGTCCAAGTCAAGTCCCAAGTCTCTGAGCTAGAGTCCAAGGCAAGTCCCAAGTCTTTGAGCTAGAGTCCCAGTCAAGTATCAAGTCTTTGAGCTAGAGTCCCAGTCAAGTCTCAAGTCTCTGCGCTAGAGTCCAAGTCAAGTCCCAAGTCTTTGCGCTAGAGTCCAAGTCAAGTCTCAAGTCTTGAAGCTGGAGTCCGAGTCAAGTCCCAAGTCTCTGAGCTAGAGTCCAAGTCAAGTCTCAAGTCTCTGAGCTAGAGTCCAAGTCAAGTCCCAAGTCTCTGAGCTAGAGTCCAAGTTAAGTCCCAAGTCTTTGAGCTAGAGTCCAAGTCAAGTCTCAAGTCCACTCTACCTCTGAGTCACAGCCACCACAAAAAAAGGATTAGGGTTAAAGGGGGGGTTTAGCCACAATGGCCTATCCAGACATCACTCATTCTTGGCTAACAGTCCTCAAAATCCCAACTAATGTGTGCGACTTAAGTGCGTGCCATGTAGCACTTTCTTGTCATTTGCATCTTGCTGTATATGTTTTATCTACATGTGAAAAGTAGCAGCCCACACCACCCTACATTTCCTTTCTGCCATTCTCTCTCTCATTCTGATCATTTTTTTTAAAGGAATCAATATCAAAGTATCAAAGTATCGATCCAACAGTATGCACATCCCTACCTGAGATCGTAACACAAAATATATGATAACAAAATGTTGCCAGAAAGAAAAGGGTGAATTTAGTGTTATGAGCGAGCAGAGCTTTGTCTGAAGTCAAGAAGAATGTCCACTCTGCAGTTATGTGGGCTAATATGGCTGCACAACGATTTTTATAGGTCCAATAACGCTGTGGCTTAATAAGTCTAATCTGTCCGCTAGCCCAAAGGTTAAAGCCCGGCAATATATCAGTGTCCCACCGTTATATTGCCGATCTGTAATTGCCTTGCTGGTGGCTTAATTGTTGAGGTGTACGTGGAGATCATTTGGAAATTATCCATCACTTAGTACTGTAATAATGACTTTTCAATGGTTGGCTGGGCTGAAGCAGCCTCCCTCGCTCCCCACAGAGGGAGTTGTTGAACCAGAGCGCTGCACTGTGTGGTGAGGCGCAGCCAAGTGGAATCGCAAGAGTGAGGCTATGTGTGTGAAGGGGATTGTAGGTTGGGTTTGTTTATGTGGGTATGTGTGTGGTGTGTGTGTATGAGTATTACTCACTGCACCACTCTTAATCAAACCAGCTCTATCCCCTTGCGTCCTCCAATTTGTAAGTACAAACCTGCATTGCATAGAAATCAGGACAGGACACAGTATGCTCTGGGGTCGGCTATTATAATACAAGTTTTATTTAATGTTCAATATCTTAAGATCAATACAAGGTAGAGACTTTTTTATTATTATTTAGAAGCAGAGAGATGCTCTCCTTGCAAGGCAGCTGGATTTTCGCGATATCACAAGTTGATATGATATGATAATCGCGGCATCATGTATCACACGAATATCCATTTAGTCAGGCTCCAACATAATGTGTTTGTGTCTGAACTACCAGCTCACCGAACCAATCAGAGTCCTGTGAGGAGCTACAGGCGGCTACAGGCGTGGTTTCGGTGTCGACTCTTCGTTCAAAACGACGTCATAGACAGATGGTTCATCCAATCACCTGCCAATTTTTTATTTTTTTTTCTGTCCAAACAGCTTCCTGTGTTAACAAACCATCTTGCGCTTCAGGTTAACCCCTATTATCCACTGGCCGCGTCTACGCTGCGTGAGCAGTCGCAGCCATTCAAGTCAATGCTAGATACTGCAGCAAGGCGCTCCACTTCTGAGACGCTCATGGGGCGGTATGGTGCGTGGCGGAGGACGGAATAAAACCAAAATGCAGTCGGAATGCAGCACAGGCGTGCCCAGTGGAAAATCAGGGTAAGGAGATGCGCTGCTTCAGCGAGGTCTTCCATGCCACTGTAGGCCTTCCAGAAGTTTTTCAATCCAGCCTGGAACTACAGTGTCTTAGTACAATAAACCAATAATTATGAATCCATCCAATCTTGGTATCGCTTCAGGCAAGCACTTATATATCAGTCCCTCCAGAAAAACGCAATTATGCGATCGCATTATTCAATGCATAATCACAGCCATCTTGACTCCCAGAATGTTGTCAGGTGAGTGTGTCAATCAGTCAGAGGCTGTCTTCCTGACTATCTTCTTCTTATTTGGTGTTTACATCTGCTATGATAGGGGGTGATGTCAGGAGAAAGGAAGCTCGCTCAGCCAAACGATAACCCTATACCCTGATAGAAGCAGGAGGGCCTTTCATGTAGTGTGTGTGTGTGTGTGTGTGTGTGTGTGTGTGTGTGTGTGTGTGTGTGTGTGTGTGTGTGTGTGTATTGCAGGCAGAGTTGCAGGTCATCAGGCAGCCCCAGATGTGTACATGAATTTGATCGGGCCTCTTGATGTTTCATAGCAGACAGGAAATGCATTGGAAATGGCACAACTAACTTTATGAATAAAAGCATGTGGACTTTTCTGGTTAGTTACGGTGTTATATTCTGTTTGCTAAGATTTGGGACAACATCTTTTGCTGTGTGATTTCCATACATTTCTGTGAGATTTAATTTCTGTTAATTTATAGTCGTACAACAGTTTATACATTCATGTGACATCCCTGCAGCGTACATATCCTGATCGCCCGGGTTGTCCTGAAAGAAATGATGTTTAGAACTTGATTGTGCATGAAAGGGTTGAGATTATACAAGCATTATTACACAAGGAAGCCAGGCGACCCAGTATTGGAAAAATGGCTTAGACCCCAGAGCATTTAAACCATGAAGCTGCATCACTTTATATCATTATGAGAAGAGGTTGAACTTTCTCTCTCTGAGTGATTCTCGCTCCATTTTCTGCCTCTTTTTGCTGTGAACTGTCAAATAAAGCCAAAGTGCCCTTGTTTAAAAAAAGGGACAGCCACTTTAAGGATCCTGCCTCCCGGATGCAGCTTAAGATAATTTCTCAGCAGATGCTGGGCCCATCCGCCGCCACCAAACACCACCTCCACCTCCACCACTTACCAGTGGGGACACACAGCACTCCAGTTTGAAATTTTCACGTTTTAAATGTCAACCTGCAGTTGATTATGCAGTCGGCTTTGCCCATTAAAGATGCATCTCAAAAGAACTGAATGCCCTTAGGGTGCAAAGGTTACAAGGTGCTGTTTTTGAAACGGGCTCATTACCATAATAAAGAGCACACAATTTCTGTAATCAAACGAGCCCGCTGTCGCCACATGGCGGCTCATACAACGCAGCAGGTTTGTGCAGTTTGAGCTGAACTTGAAAATTCTGTAATGTCGATTGATGAGTGGGAAGAAGAAAAAAAAAAAACTCATTTTTTTCTGCTGGAACTTCATGACGTGACAGTTAATGATGGATGGGATGTCAGGGGAAAAAACGACATAAAAAGCTTAAGGGAGGTTTATAGTAGTTGCCGCTGTCATTGTGAAATATCACTGTGACACTGCATTTCCGAAAAAACCTCTGTATCTGTGGATTTACAATATGAAGTGAGAAAGTTGTCTGGTTTCTGACTGAAGCAATTTACATTGGCGCGATGCCCCCTGCAGCGGAGAAACGGCTGTGGTGAGAAGTGCTCTGTAATGAGATATGTTGTTTTGTCTGGTCCACAGTGATATATGATAATCACCCCGGGTTTTGTTATGTAGAGTCAGAAATGTATTTTTTGGTAATATTTTCTTTCACTGTCCCAACTGCAAAAACACATAATGATTCACTTGTTTTATTCAACTTAGCAATACACAGCATCTGCTGCCTTCACTGTACAACATATGTGCCTAGAGGCAATATCTTAAAATAATATCCCACTTATCACTATGTAGTGATAGTATGGCAAAATGTTATTACCTTCACTTCCTGAAAATGTATGTTTTTCTGCATACATACTGTATGTGACTATGATTGTACATTTAAATGTTTTATGAAATATATATTTTACTACAATGTATATTATTTTAAATACACATTGTATATTTAATATATTTAACTATATTTTGTGTGTATGTTTACCTCTCACATACATGGACATACTTGGACAAAAATAATACAGTTAAAGCAATAGAACTGTACTTCTACATTTTTAAATTAAACATACAGTATTATATAATTAACTATATCATGCAATAAAATATTCAGATTTCAAAAACACAGGACACAATGTTAATATCATTTGTGCAAGCACTTCCAAGAGAGTCTTCTTGCTGATGGTGAACGCAACAATGAAGTGATTGATGATGGAATGTTGACACAGGAGGTGGCAGCAGCAGTGGGAGGTGACTAATCACAGTTTCTAGACGGTTCAAGCAGCCTTCCGTCTATCAGACCCATATATCAGCTTGTACGCAGTCTCCAGTTGTTTTGAATATGACAGAGTAGCGCTGTTTAAATCCAATGCAGGCGATTTTAAAGTGGGCATCTTCCTTCCTTAACATTTCGTTTGGTTGAACCCACGACGCCTCTGGAGGGCTCAACAGTGAATGGTGTCTCGGAAACACTCCACTCCGGTTTGTCCTGTCATGCCACTTTGGGGCCCAAACGGCAACCGTAGTAGCTTGTTGGGGATGGACGCTGCTGGGGAATTGCCGGCAGCTTGTTTGTTTTCCAGGGTGGAGGCAAGGCTCTTCAGCACTTGTTGTGATGCCGCATTTAACATTCTTGGGTGAGGCTGACTTTACACCCTATGTAGTCTCACATTGCCATATCTCCACAGCTCTGTGGAGTAGGTTTATCTACACCACAGATACATTGTAGGATAGGTGAAACAAAAACGCTCTGGGTTGTTGGCATTTCTTTAAACCAATCACAATCGTCTTGGGCGACGCTAAGCTCCGGACGCAGCGACGTTGGCTCTACAAAATAGTATTGTTTTGGTGGAACATTTGCACCCCGCAAAAGAAAACGTCACATAAAATATTAAATTAACTTACCTGTTCAAACAATTTTGAACTGAAGCTTTTGAATTAGTTAGATACGCGGTTGGACGTAATTTGTTCTTACCAGTGTATCACTGTGTGTACTTCGTCCACAGCAATCCCTCACCCCCAATCGTTCCCAAAAACATCCTATAGTTAGATAGTGAATGCTGTTACGCTGGGGCACAGAACAGACTCAAACGCAGAGCTCACAAAAACAGGTTTATTGAAAATAAGGGAAAAGGGGAGTGGAGAGGCAGACGCCAGGAACCGGGAAGCAGCAAGGGTAGGATGGTCGAAGGCAGGTAGGATGGCGAGGGAACCAGGAGCAAGGGTAGGATGGCGAAGGCAGTCCAGGGCGAGGGTGCTCAGGGGGACCGGCAGCCGAGGGAGAGACAGTAGGGCTGGAAAGCAGGGGAAGAGAGGAGAGGCTGGTGGGGATGGAGACGGAGGCAGGCTGGAGCGTGGTCATGAGGGAGGGGGTCCGTGAGGCGAAGCCAGCTGACTGGAGGGGACAGGCGGAGATGGAGATGATGGTTGAGGGAGAGAAACACAAAAGGTGAGTGAGCGTTAGGCAAAGACAGGGAAATAGCTAGGATTTCAGAGCATTTCTTGCTTAGAGTTTCACCAGGGTGACTGGAGCAACAATCGACTGTTGAGTCGGGGTTGAAATACTGATCTTGATTGCAGATGGAAGGCAGGTGTGAGCGGCGAGGGAAGGTGATGGTGGAATAGTAACCAGGTGAGCTCAATCAGCTGGCAGCAGAGGCGGGAGGTGGAGAACACAGAGGAGGCAAAGAAAGGCAGGACCGACAGAGAAACTGACAGTCAGGAAATGAAAATAGAAAACAGTAAACAAAAGGGAAAACTCACAGCCAGCCGACCCCAACCACACATCATAGTATACCGTAAACATATTCTTTGTAAATCTTTAGAATCATTCACGGAAAGAAACAAGCAGGCCTGCCTTGTTCCACGATCCAAATTTTCTTCAAGACTTGCCATTTTCAGCGTGTAGCTCGCTAGCTCGAAGGTTGATGATGTTGTTTCCTGTAGCGAAGGGAATTTGAGAACAGCAACACATAGAGAGTGTAAGGGCCCTAATATTTGGCCCGTGAGCCAGGGACGTCGTTAGGCCTATTTTAGGGGGGCTGAAGCTACCAAAAAATGTCCCTTAGCCCCCCCAAATAATAATAAGAAAAATAATAATTCGATTTCACTCACTATGTGGAATCAATCTTCCTTCACCATTCATCTGTTGGTGTCGTCGTGCACTGCAGTCTGTTTTATTTTTATTTCACGAACTGTCAACTGGTCGAAATGGCAGCGTTTTAGAGAGAGGCTCATGAGCGGCTGCATGGTAACGGTATGTGGACGAGGGAGGTAGAGAGTTACTGAAGAGAGAGAGCGCCAGGCAGCATTAAAACAAAGCAGTAAATCAGAGAAATAAAATGTTTTCAACGATTTATCACTCGAAATGCAACTGTAGCAAGTATCTCACTATCATTAACATTATCCAAATTCATAATTAGAAACAGCAAATAATATATCCAGCTACAAAAAAGCCGGAAAAGTCGAACGTTAGACAGAAGTACAAAGAGTCAGTGGCTATGAAGATGATACACCGTCTTGTCTCTTCTCATTGGTTTAAACTGGCAACTTTTAGAATGCTGCAGACCGGTGTGTTGCAAGCATAGACCGTATATGAGAATGGACCAACAGGTCCCGTGTCTCTGGACGGAGACCAGTGAAGTCTCTTTTCCGGTGATGGCTGAGCGTTACTGAGCAGCCTCCAACTGAGCTTGAAGACGTAGATGTGACGTGAGCAACCTGTCTGAAAGTTGGAAGTCTTCTGGTAGCTGTGCCAAGAGAAATCTCAATCATTCCCAATCTAGCAGAGACGGAGAGCGTAGGTATATGTAAGGAGATAACATAGGCACAGGCTAATTACTGATCACTAACATGATAGTTAACATTAGTAATTACACTTAAACAGCTAATGGAAGTCCAAACTGCCTGAGAGCTTCTCCTGTACTATACGGTAATTCCTCTACTATGAGACAGTAAGTCTCGTGGTTATGACCCAATTGTTAGCCTATTTTTATAACAACGTCTGCTACGGAGCCATAACGTGAGCTACAAGGTAATGGAGCCTTTTATACATTGTCGTGTTTCTTTAGAAATAAACAACGGACAAATAGTCTTTAAATGCTTCAGATGTAAAGTTATTCTCTGTCAGAGTGACGTCAGAATGAATAGCAGTCAATGGGATGCTAACGGGAGGTGATGGCTTGTTAGCATCAAAACGGCGCCATACGAGGTTCGCGGTCCGACGAGAAGCTTACCCCCTTGGTTGCAAGGAGCTGCAGGATTTATCTCGTCTCGTCGCAAATCTTTGGTCTGGACTTGCTACGCACACAGTGAGTGATACAGAGTGAAATTGTAAGTTGTTGTTAATTACTTTTACTTGCTTCACTTAAGCTACATTTACTTGAGGTAAAGATAAAGGAATATTTGAGTTGGTTATAGAAAACAATAGTCTAGCTAATGTAAACGAGTGAAATACAAGAAATAGCTCGCCTAGTAAGGTATCCGAAGCTCTCTATTCTTTACCATGAACATAGCCTGCTATCTCTAAAGTATTAAAACAATATCAGTCCCTAAATATCATGAATAGTGTCACTGCGTCGTATACGTATACTGTATCTCTGATGAGAAAGTCGCCTTGCTTCTTTGGCCCACACATCCTTCCAGCTGATCTTCCTCCCTTTCCACACTGTCCCATTTTGTCCAATAATTCAGTTCAAAATATAGGCTATATTTTATTTCAAACTCCATGGTACATTAAATGCTATATATTTTATATAAATATATATAATCTATATAAAATACTATCAGTCCAGGTTGTTAAAGCTCCCCCCCCCCCCCCCCCACCCCAACCCACCACTCACATAAAACCTGTATTTTTGAGTGCTCACCCTTTACAATAGATCTTTATTTGGCTAATGTGTAATTTCGACACCACAGTTAACGCTGTGGTCAAGCCACTCATCTCTCTGTACAATTTAACTGTCTCATTTCTCCACTGGAAAAAAAAAAAAACTGTAGCTATCACCGGAGTGATTAATATCTTCTCGCGTGTGTTTTTCCCTCTCCTTCTACTGACTTTTCTGGCAGGCTGAAATTGCTTTATTATTCCCCCAGAGTCTGTCAAATCCTCCGGCAGCTACAAACTCATCACCTATCACTGGCTCTTTGTCTGAGAGGAAAGAAAGTGTCGGGATTTCCTGGGTGACAGATTTGTGTAATCGTCCTTCGTCCAGTCCACTCAGTGGACACAAGAGGAGAGCCGGGAGAAGAGGAAGGAGAGAGAAGGGCGATGCAAGAGGGTGGCGGATCAGTCTGCCTTTTAAAGCGAAAACTGTGTTTCTTTGAAGAGGAGCTCCTCAGGTAGTGAATCCAAGACCTTTTCTTTATGAAACCTGAAAAGGAGAAAGTCACCCTTCCAGTCTTTGCCTCAATCCAGTGCGTTATCATGGACTGACTGACAGTCACACTGAAGGTCCCCTTAGCTATTCTGGGGGATCTCCAGCAGTGCAGATCAATTGTATGTTGCTTTATATTCATGTTAGCTTCAGACAACACTATTTTAGACTATTTCTTCTTCTTTTTTAATCTTATCCTGTTGAGTGTAGTGCAGAGAGGGTGAGACTGATATTTTGGAAATTCAAAAATAAACTTGGAAATATTCGGACCATTCAAAAAGTGAAGAAAAGGTAGCATAGCTCATATTCCCAAGTTAAGGAGGACAACAAACTCTCATTTCACTTATTTAATTGGGCTCGCGTCACAATGAAATGAACGCTAACGCGTTTCGGCACAAAGCCTTCAGGTTTTTGGAGCATTCATTTGTTGAAACTGGATAAATTGGTTTTCGTCTTGTCTATCAATTTATCTTTAAAGGAATCACTCTACATGTTGGGAAAATATACTTATTCATTTTATTTACCGAGAGTTAGATAAAAGGATTGCTATCAATCATACTGTATCTGTGCGGTAAATATGTAACTGGACTTAGTTTAGCATACAGATTGAAATTCATATTGAGGTTTTACAAGTGTTACAATTTTTGTATATTGTCATTCTACAACAACTCAGACGCCTCACCAATATCACTGATGCTCGGTAGCTGGGTGCCCATGATGTTCTGGGCGGTGTTAATCCCCAGCTGCATATGCAGAAACCATTTTTTTTAAACTTAAGGTTTTCTATGGATTTAACAAAAATGATATGTGTACACACCATGTCTGATGAGTGCTCGACAGCGGCCTGGGTTCAAATCCGACATGTCATCCCTTTCTCTCCCCTTTCTCGTATATCCACTATCACAAAACAACCAAAAAAATCTTTAAAAAAAAACGTGTAAGTTGAGGTTTTTTATTTTACCTTCAATAAGAGCCTGGCTAGCTGTTACACCCAGCTTTCACTCTTTATGCTATGCTAAGCTAACCGTCTACTGGCTCTAGCATTATATTAAGCGTACAGACAAAACAGTGGTGTTGATCTTCTCATCTAACGCTCAACAAGAAAGCATGTGTGCATTTTCTCCCAAAATGTCCAACTAATACTTCAAAGGAACACGGCGACTTATTGGGACTTTAGCTTATTTACCGTGTCCCCCCGAGTTAGATAAGTTAGATTTGCACACAACACCTGAGAAGCCCCGTGGTGAGGAGCAGAGAGTAACAACGGTGCTTTTCAGGTGTTGCGCTAATCACTCCGCCCAAGTAGCAGTGCTTTGGCTTCTGAGAATATAGTTCCCAGTATGTATACGGATAGAAGATGGCTGTGTCTCATGTGACCTTATTTGTACACGCTGTGACTCTACAAATCACAAGTACATGTAAATAGGAAAATGTTGGCATTATTTTGTCACTCATTGGGAGCAGTTACCTCCAGGATCTGGGTTAAACTAGGCTAGCGGTGGGTGCGTCAGACAGAGTTATGACACGCACGGAGATGAGAAGGGTATGTATGGACTTATCTAACTCTGGGGGATACGGTGAATAAGCTAAAGTCCCAATAAGTCGGCGTGTTCCTTTAAAGGGTCGCTTTGCACAAATAGTCTTACTTAGCACTACTTATGTCCAGGTTTTGAGATATCCTTTCCTGAGTGTTCTGCCTCCACCCTAATACAGTGGACGTGTTAGTTTGTCATTTTGTGGTGTACAGAGGATTCAAAATTTGCTTTGTGTCCTTACTGTGGATAATCCATTGAACACACTGTCAACAGTTATAGGAACAATTGACATAGAAACAATTTCTTCAGTAAAAGTACTTCCACTAAGTAATTATTGTGTGTTTTGTAATTTGGTTAACTTGATGCTTTAATCCTTGCTGATTATCAGCAATACAGGTACGTGTTGATGTTCGACAAATACAAAGTCTTACCGGTCAAATCACATACTGTATGTCCACATACTGTGTGTACCATTTTATGTTGTAGTTACTTTAGCTTTAACCATGGCTCCCAAGCATGCATTAATTACAGTAGGTCACACTCATTGAAAATGAATTAAAATATATAAAATTGCAGCAGAGCTCACCATTGACCCCAGTGATGAATGCAGTTCTTCTCTATTATTTTTTATAGCTAGAGGTTAAACCCTGCAGTCTTTCATCAAGGGTTGCAGAGAACTGGGACACTTTGATTGGCTGCAATCAACCTGTCATTTATTTTGCACCCACTAGGCAAAACTACTGTCCATTAAAATCCCATCACAAGGGAAACATGGAAGCACAGAACTTTTTGAATGACTGTTGAAAGACGAAGAGCATAACAATTTCAGCTATGGCCAACTTTTTCTCAGCTTGTTGACCGTTCACAATACACGCGGTTCTCAGTGGACGCATAATGTGGTCCAAAAGGACATTACAGAGAAACGTAACAGCCAATGTATGCTTTCCCACAATAGGGAAAAGTCTGCAGCCTGTAGCCAACTAAAAAAATCTAAATGTCAAGGATCCTCTTTAAATCGCATCCCAAGGCATTTAAGTGCATGAGATATCCAGTGGAAACCAAAACTGTGTAAGCAAATCGGGGGATTGGCATTGATTCCCTCCCAAAGCTCAGAGATATTATCCATGCTTAAAAACATCGGCATTTCTCGCCTCCTCACTCATCTCTTTGACCGCAGTCCCACCGACAGCCTCTTTGCTGGACCCTCTACTCTATCCTCTGGACATTTAGGCCTCACACGTTGCAGCTCTGCAGACACAAAGATGTGTTCCTTATGCAGAGCTTTCAGGGTATCTACGGTTAGAAGATCAGTCACTGGTGATGGTGATCAGCCCTGTAACAAACACTAAGACATTATCAATAACGTTTCTGGAGTTGTTTCTCGAGCACCCAATTTGTAGCAAATCAAACTTATGATTTTACATACTAAACTCTCTTCCTTTTGAGGTGATTACAATAAAGTAAACCAAATGACTTTCCTAGAATTTCATATTTAATGTTTTGCGATTACTGTTCTTCTTGTGTATTCAATGATGGAGTTATTGGCTTTGTCTAGCCAAACAATCAGTCCTCTAACATCTTCATTCCTATTTCTTTTCTTGTTTGCATTGTATTTATTGTATTTGCTTTGTCATACACCATCTGTCCCTCATTTTAACAGCCAACAAGAGTACCGTACCGCCCCTGAGTTTCTCATTATAAGACGAGTCGACCCCCTCTCTTTCAAGACTCATTTTTGGAAAAAAGACTTTTGAAGACCGAATCTGAAAATAATGATAATAAAAATGCATTGAATAAACCAAAGGTGTATATTGACATTTAAAAGCTGATACCCCTAAATATAAGACTTTTCAGGCGTATAACGACATCTGAAGAAGTTATATTTCGGTTCACTTCTTCACACATCACTTTATGTAGGCTGACAATGTACATCTGATAACGTCCATACAATGATATAATCACTGTAATTAAATTGATCATTTTCAGTCAAGACAATGTAAAGCCAGATCATAGACGACAGACATGTATATTCCCGAGGGGTGCTCGAAACATAAATCTATCATACTAGGCTGATCAGTCAAAACAAAACTATATCACCAAATAATATAAGATAATTACCACCCACCAAGTTAAATGATTGCCAAAGGACATAATCAGTGCAAAAATGAAGATGAACTGGCATATAGCAAAGCTATACACACATGCAGGCCTGTGTGTAAGCCATGCTTGCAAACCACTTTTGTGAACCGGGCACCCTGGTTAACTTACTTGTCCTCTATTTGAAAGTTATTGTGCATTTGTTTGATTAAAGGAAAACTAGGGGGACAGTCAGTATATACAGTATAAGAATGGGATGAAGAGGTTTAGCACACAGTTAAAACTCTTTGACACTTTGCTTTGACGCTATGTCTAATCATCTTTATCTTTAATGCACAGTGTCATTTGGTCATCAAACCAGCCTTTAAAAGGGCAACATTTCATGGCAATTTCAATGGAATCTCTCTTTGGATTTGAAGTCCATCTGTGCAAATTGTTTGCATCAAGTTCAACACTTGTCACCAAGCCTCTAAAACCACATTTCATGAAGACGTGCGATGAATTTTGATGTGCGACTTTCTAGTGTATCTAGGACTTGAGTCAAGCTCCTGAGCACCATGTGGAATCTGCCAGATTTATGTTTTAGCAGGTGGAGGACAATTCTGGCTGATGGCAATTAACAAGACAACTGCAATATGAACATGATACACACAATTCATATTGTTATTTGAGCAGCCTAATACCCTGCTGATGAATCTTATCAAATTCTGAATATGAGCATGCCTTACTATTTAGAAACGTGTTGCCTTGTGAAAGTGTCCTGCTCTTGTCTGTCCCTGAAAGGTTCAGACGGGCTGCCTGTTCCAACAGCTTGGTTTAATCACACTGATGTGAGAAGCCAGTGAGAGCTTGTTAAGCCTTTCTGATTGTTCTCCTCCGGAGCCCTTCGCCTATCTCTCCCCTGACGATGACACTGCCCAGCATCACACCAGCTCAATTACCCATGAAATATTCTCCCACACGCGCTCTCTGATGACGAATTATGTAGAGACTCTCTGGTTGTGCTTTTCAGCTATGCAATAAGATCCGAGGATGTGGGGGAAGAAACAACCCACTCTCACTCCCAACTCGTCCAATACTGATGCTTGGTCAATGGCTCTCAGCATCAGATATTAACGCAAAAATCACCTTTTAGCGTCTGCATAGCAGCAGCTCCACCGAGCACTGTAAGATGACGTAGTATTAAGAGCGACAATGGTCGCAAGTAGTATGAAAGATGGTGTGAAAGGTTGGATGGGGTGGTGGATGGGTCAAACAACACAGGACTTTCACCCAAGAGTCCCGAGAGCGTCAAATAGTGACGCCAAGAGTCCCAACTAAGCGCGTCTAAATATTGACGCTCAAGGATACTTTTTGCGTTAATAACAAACGCCAAAGGCACCTGATCAAACGTTGCTTTTTGACGCGATGGGAGTGATAGTGTTGGAAGAAAAGGTCCCTTGTATGATCGCCTTGCTTGTCGTTTTTTGACATTAATTAGCCAGCTGATGGTGAATTGTTTGTTGGCTGGTTTTGGTCCTGGTTTCCCTCTCCTTCTACATTGCAGATCGTTGTGCCGCTGGTCATGGTTGCCATGGCAACATCAGGGACACCAGCGAACGTTGGAAAGTTTGCTTTTTATGGTATAGATTGGCCACCATTGTTGTATTTATACTGGCTGAGGAATTGTAAGGGTGTTGGGTACTCAACAGTATAAACACAGGCCAAGTTGTGCGTTTGTAAAATGCAGCAGGATGTGATGTGAATGGCATTTGCAGAAATTTGAAATGACTAAGCTTTTTGTTATTCAGCGCCAGCACCGCACTGCGATAGCAAAACTCCAGCCTCATCTTTAATTCATGATTTACCACTTAAAAAAAAAAAAAGAATTCAGCTTCTACAAAATAATCCAGTTCTACAAAAGACATGCATGTGTGTTCCAACTAAATCTGTTTCCCTGCTTGATTCAAGGCATTCTTAAAAAAGGAGTGAAGTTGCAAACTGCTGTCGGGTGACAAAGGTTTTGCATCAAAGGGAACACAATAACGTCGGTGGCAATCACGTAGTGTAAGAAGCCCCTCTGGGGACTGTAGGTTGTTGTCTGTGCTCACACAAGGACTTCACAGCCTATTCACCCCCTGGTCGTTCAGCTGCTCGCCCAAACACTGAACAACCAGACCACCAGGCAGGGCCGCTTTATTGCTGGAACACACCAAGACACCAACACGGACACCTTGCCGAGCTGAGACAACAGCTACACGCAGAGCCGCTTCGTCCGGGCAGATAAACAAAAGGCCAAATCATCTTGGGAATAACCAGAAACACACTGCTGAGGTTCAACATGCAGCAGCAAACACACACAGTGTCACTCGCAAACAGACATGCCCTCTCATACTCACATTACTGAACGCAGTCAGCTCATCACTGGGGTCTTTCTGGACTTTCTGGAGCAAATACTTACTTGATTGTTAATGAAAGTCAGATGAAAATAATGTGTGAAAGTAAGATGTGTAAAGAAAGGTTTTTCTGTCTTCCTCTCTCTCTCTCACACACACACACACGCACGCACACACACACACACACACACCACTTGAGAAAACATAAGCTATTACTAAATTACTAATAGACTCCTAATAGCTATTTGAAAAATCCCAACATCGCATTATTATTATCAACCAGTCTGCAGTGGTTTCCCCTGCCAAACTGATCTGTGTATATACACACACACACACACACACACACACACACACACACACACACACACACACACACACACACACACACACACACACACACACACACACACCACTTGAGAAAACATATTGTTTGACGACCTTTAGCGATTACTTGCATTTTCTTGCAGGTAAAAGGTTAAACTCTAGGTGTTCCTGTCTCGTTTCCATCTAAACTTGATAAGCAGTTGGAAAACTCTGACTATATAGGGATAAATACAGTATAGGGATGGAGTCGCTGTAGGGGATTTTTGGATCTCAATGCCAGACTGAGAAGAGAAAATCACTGTAAAATAACTTTGAGTGAAGGACTGCGAAGGTTCATCCAAGTGGCAAGCACCATGGCTGTGTTTGAAGCCAAATGTGAAAGTAACTTGAAGCTACGCCGATCAATATTTTTTATATGAACAATGGATCAAATGACTATGAGACAAGGTTCACAGAGAAATATCACCAAACCCAAAGCAGTATGACAGATCTTTTTAACTTTATTTTTTATTGTTTTAGTTTTCAGGCCCACAAACCCAATTCTCAGTTACCTTATATCCAGTTGTGGCAAGCAGATGTTTTAATAAAAACAAAAGTTCTGATAAACCAAGTGTGTACTACCTGCCAAACAACAGACGTAAGAAGTTAGCAACTAGCTTGTGGACATAAAGGTTAAGTGACAGATATTCTCCTTGACGGTTGGTGTAGACCAAAACAGAGCTAAAAGAACGATTATTGGACTTACGTTCTGTACATTTGTTAGATGGCCAGAAACATAACTCCATCTTTTAGATGTAAATAGTTAATTATTTGCTAACACATACAAAAACTTTATAAACTTATATAATGTCGATGTTGCTTTTTCATCTTTAAGTGGAGTTCCTCTCCCCCTAAGTGGCCAGAAAATCCATTAGTGTTGTTTTAAAGGGGCTGTACTCAAAATATTTTAGTCTGGGCTGGGATTGCCTCCATACAGCTCTCGCCTCTAATGGGACAAGTAAACATGGAGCTGACCGAGCTGTAACGGCGCCAGCTAGCACTGCTAGCAGCAAGCTAACAATGGCAATAGTGCTCCCACTGCCTACCTAATTGCTGCCAATCTGCACTGCACCAGGGGTTGATGCATAGACTGTATAAGTGAAGCCAAAACATCTTGATCGCCCCCGGGTGGCTGGCTGCAGTATAGCTCTTAAACCCCACCCCTCCATGTCAGCGAATGGGTCATGGGCCTAACTAAAAAAAATCGAATTAAACGTCAAATACATTTTTTACAAGGATGGTTTCTGTCATTTTAGGTAATCTTGATCATGCTGATGTTAGTTTAAGTGTTAATTTTTCTGATATGTTTGGTTTTTATTAGTTATTTGATGCTATAAAAATGGGGTGAAACGTCATGATTGACAGCTGTAATTGACGCGCGATTAGTCGGGCGGGTGTATAGGTGGGAATTCAATAGCTTGGCTCCACCCAGATCCCTACTGCACAGACTCCGGCAGTGGGAGGAAGTGAAGACACATCATCCATCTTTATATGCAGTCTCTGAACTGTGCACTACCAGGGTAATGCTTCAGCAGGATATTGGTGCTCAAACAGCATCATATGGAGTCATACGGAGCTCATACTGCTGACCGGCGGGTCACGAAAAGAGATAGGAGGGTGGAGGAAACGGGAAGTACGGCCAAAGTTGATCTGTTGTCCGTACGGATCAACACAAGCTCCTCTGTGTTTAGCGGCGAAACGCTCCACTGCGTTTAGCCGCGTAACGCTCCACTGCGTTTAGCCGCGTAACGCTCCACTGCGTTTAGCCGCGTAGCGCTCCACTGCGTTTAGCGGTGAAACGCTCCACTGCGTTTAGCGGCGAAACGCTCCACTGGGTTTAGCGGCGTAACGCTCCACTGCGTTTAGCCGCGTAGCGCTCCACTGCGTTTAGCGGCGAAACGCTCCACTGGGCTTAGCGGCGTAACGCTCCACTGGGTTTAGCGGCGTAGCGCTCCACTGCGTTTAGCCGCGTAGCGCTCCACTGCGTTTAGCCGCGTAGCGCTCCACTGCGTTTAGCCGCGTAGCGCTCCACTGCGTTTAGCCGCGTAGCGCTCCACTGCGTTTAGCCGCGTAACGCTCCACTGCGTTTAGCCGTGTAACGCTCCACTGCGTTTAGCGGCGTAACGCTCCACTGCGTTTAGCGGCGTAACGCTCCACTGCGTTTAGCCGCGTAGCGCTCCACTGCGTTTAGCGGCGAAACGCTCCACTGGGCTTAGCGGCGTAACGCTCCACTGGGTTTAGCGGCGTAACGCTCCACTGCGTTTAGCCGCGTAGCGCTCCACTGCGTTTAGCCACGTAGCGCTCCACTGCGTTTAGCCGCGTAGCGCTCCACTGCGTTTAGCGGTGTAACGCTCCACTGCGTTTAGCCGCGTAACGCTCCACTGCGTTTAGCCGCGTAACGCTCCACTGCGTTTAGCGGCGTAACGCTCCACTGCGTTTAGCGGCGTAACGCTCCACTGCGTTTACACTGTGTTTACACTGTGTTTAGCGGCGAAACGCTTCACTGTGTTCACCAGCTAGCTGCTAGCTCTGACTGTCTGCTGTTTAGTGCTGAGAAGCTAGTATACATTACAGTGGAATTTATCAGAGCTTCTTTGCCTGCTGTCTGATGAGAGGTGAGAATGAACCAAAAGAGTAAACTTGTAGGCTGTAAGAACTAAAACAATGAGCTGAAAGAGATCTGAGAGCAACAGTAAAGCTGGGTGACAATTATCTGTGGGTTTGTCACTACACACAACCACTTTCCCATCACACAGTCATTTGATCCATTGTTGATATAAAAACATTGATAAGTACAGCTTTAAAGAGAGCATTATTTTTGGGGTGTGCCTCAATTAACACGTATTCCTGCTGTGGTGGTTGTTGCTGCTTCCTCATCTCACCTCAGCTCAACCCAGCCTTTGCTCTGTTGCCCACATTTAAATTTTGGAGGGGTGAGACAAACAGCAAGATGTTGCAAAGGGGAGCGATGGAGATCAATTAGAGCTGTGTGATTCCAAGTGAAAATCAGGAATACAATTCCTGTCGGTCAAGCCGGATTTGGAGGAAGTCAAAAAAACAAAACAAGCAGGAGGTCATATCTTTGTTGAAAGTGTTGAAACTGGCATCTATTGCCAGGGATGTGGAACACATTACCTGTTTTGCTTCAGGAAACTAGTCTTAGCCCTAGATTGGTTTCCGCTGCTGTTTCCTGGCTATCAGGTCCATCTGATCCAAACTTTCAGCAACCGTCGCTTCGTCATGGAACCTATCAAAGACCGCATCATTAAAACCAGGTTCTTGTTCATGCGGAGCGATGCGAAAATATCTTATCTATCTTATGTAAGTGGATAAGAATTGCATTTATATGTTCAGTGATGAAATTCGATCGTTTGGCTCAAATCAGGAGCTCTAACTCTCATCCAAAGCTGCAGCCGGAGAGGAGGCTGAGTGCGGTGCTTTGTTTGCTTTGATGATCACATTTCTCCCAGATATAAATATGAATCTATCTCCAAAAGCGTAATTGAAAGACAGCAAGAGTGTTTGAACCGTACCACTGGTCTCACACTGCCACACTAATAAGCTACGGCTCTGATGTGGAAGTGTGTCACCTCCTGAGGAGAGGAGAAGAGGGAGGGACTCTCCCTCGGTTTTTTTATATCTCCTCCACAGAAACAGATATTCGTCAGTGTATCTATCTGCCATCTGAAGTTAGATACACACACGCACGCGCTGTTCTGTACATCAAATTATTAATCACAGTAACAAGGGAATCGTCAACAGCCGGCACAAACTGGCACAAAAGAAAGTGTCAGTTCTGAGTGTGGCTAAAGGAGAGACATCCATAATTAATTGATTGCAGATATGCCACATGGGACAAGCAGCTTTCATGACAAATTTCCAAGCATAAAGTGAAGAACAAAAAGGTGGAAGGATAAAAGTCACGACGGGAAATTCATTTTTCATTCCCTCACAATGTTCCTATCATCTGACATCTCTGTGTGTGTGTGTGTGTGTGTGTGTGTGTGTGTGTGTGTGTGTGTGTGTGTGTGTGTGTGTGCGTGCGTGTCTCCACCCCCTGCCTCCTCACCGCCCCTCTTCTCATTAACACACCTTTCAACCATGACATGCAGATGACATTTAAATATAAATCACACGCATTAACATTTATAAACATGAGGGTTATATGATGGCTCGGTAATGAGACGTTATATATCTCAGGGCCATGGTTCACAGTGCCTGCGGACACATAATCCACGGAGAGCACTTTAACGAGGATGCAACACGGCGTCGCTCCACTCTGCTGTCCCACTGAGACAACATCTGAGACCCAGTGAAGCCACCACGGCCTACATCACACTGATTTATGGGCTCATGCTGCAGGTAACAGACATATGTATTTATATACTGTACGATATCGACTTATAAGTCTAAGTCACAAGAGATAGATAGGTAGGTAGGTAGGTAGGTAGGTAGGTAGGTAGATAGATAGATAGATAGATAGATAGATAGATAGATAGATAGATAGATAGATAGATAGATAGATAGATAGATAGATATTTTCATTTAGATAATCTGTCAAGTATTTTCTCGATTAATCCATTCGTTTTTTTATGTCAGAAAATTGTGTAAGAAAGTGGTTCAGTGGTTTCAAAAGCCCAATATGACGTCCTCAAATGTCTTGTTTTGTCCACAACATAAAGATTCTTTTTAGTTTAAAGGCATAGATGAGTCAATAAACTATTACTACTACAGTTAGAAAATTTTCATATTTAAAGCTTTAGTGCATACGTTTTTGATATTTATGAACGTGCGTTACATTAAGGTCATTGCCAAATGAGTTGCTACAAAGCTAATTAAGACCATCAGCTCCACACAACTCTCTCTGGATTTCTCAGTATGGCAGAAGATTGTGTCGTCCGGCGACTTTCGCGCGCAGAAACTTGAGTAAATATAATATAATATAAAAGATAATGACCTCTTCTGAAGAGTCCATCATGTTTTTTTAATCCTCCGTGTCCTCCTTGGTTACAAGCAACTGTGTGAAGGGGGCGTGGGGGCGGTGCGCGGTCACGTAAGGCTTGTATCGTGGGTGCGGACAGTGTCCCCATGAGAATTCCTCATGGGGCGACAGAAACTACGCACTATAGCTTTAAGAAGCTGGAATCAGTCTATTAATAAAAAATTACTCAAACAGATTTACTGATTATCAAAATAGTTGGTCGATAAATAGATAGATAGATAGATAGCAATTTAGTACCTAAATGGATAAGTGGTGTCAGAAAGAATCAAAGAGAAGAGAAACAACAGCAATGAAGTGCAGTTTGAATGATGCTTGTGTAACAAAAGCCATTACAGTAAGCAGTGGATCGATAGCGGAGGAAAAGCAGCCAGTCAGAGTATTAAACTGATCATGACATCAAGCTAAAGGACAGAGAAGGCCTCTGAAGACTTCCTCTTGGCAGCACTTTATTCCATCTGAAGCAGAGCCTTTTCATTAGGCACTGGACATAATAGATGATGCATTGATTCTCTCTCTCTCTCTCTCTCTCTATGTCACTCTGTCTCTACCCAAGTCCCCCCTCCTCCCTCGATATGAAAAATGCCGCTACATCTCAGAGTTTTCGACAGTAGCGAGCAATCAAAAACATTCATCTTGATTATAGTCTACTCTAAGCCACGGTGAACAAGATGGGTTTTGTCTAATCATCATGCACCGCCTTGCTCACTTATAGGAGCTGGGCTCAGCTGCAGCTATGTCCTCGGCAGCAGCTCTCAGATTCAGATCATGTGGAAACTTGGTAAATAATAGGTGAAGGCATTGAGGTGAGAGGTTAAGACGCAGAGGTGATGAAGTTTTGCCCTGAAGCAGTTTGACAGTGATGACACTAACCTGTTTGGCTCCTACTTTTTCTACATTTCAGCTGAATCTCAGAGTACACCTGAGCTTTTGTTTGCATTGTGTTGTGAATACACTACTGGGTCAAAAGCTGCCCTGAGTGTAGAGGTTCAGATCAGCAACTGCAGTCTTTTACAGCTCTGCAACCCGGTTCATATTGCGTCAGTGTGCCTCCGGACACAACAATGCACTTGAAATGTAACAGTTTACTACAGATGCAGAGCGAAGTAAGTCTTTCATCATTTATTTATCTGAAGATTTTTTTTAAGTGGGGTGGCACAGGGGGGACCGATAATCAGTCAGGGGGGAACGGGGGAACATTTTATCAGAATACAGCATAGAAAATCTGTTTAGAAATATAGGCAATATTGGATAGGACAGAACGACCCAATTTAATTATGTTAAATAAAACATCACATTCATTATTAATTTAAAAAAAAATAGACATACGCATACAATACACATTTTCTGTAAGCTCAGTCTGCCACTTTAAAAACAACAATTCCAGTGCTGGTTCCATGGTATCAGAATTTTGGATAGTCGTCATGAAAACATTAATTGGTCATGTGACAAGGGCTGGGAATATTGGCAGAACAGGCAGCCCAGAGACAGTGCTCTGATCCAATGGAAATCTTTGATCCAATGGAATTGTCCGATTGACAGCACTCTAGCACCTTTTTGGATTGGGGGGGGGGTGTGCCACCTCGTGCCCCCCTTCTAGCCCTGCCCCTGGGAAAGTAAACATGCACCTAATTATATGACATCAAGTGAAACAAGCTTCTTTACTCTATTAATGTGAAATGAGAGACAAATGTTGGAGGGTTTTTGTTGTGCTATGGAGTCCAGTCTATGGATCCAGAATTTAGTGGCATTTAATAATACTGCCGTTAAAAATAATGGACAGAGCATCGGTGACGTCACACATTGGTTTGTGGACTGCCGTTTTGAAGCCAGGAGTTTGCATTTTGGCTGTCACCATCTTGGTATTTGGAGCCAGAAGTGACCATATTTGGACTAAAGGGCGGAGCTGAGGAGGATTATGCGTCTAAGCCAATGTTGTGCGTATGGTTTCAATGGTGCTGCTAAAGTCGCAGATTTCAACCCTTCTGACGCGAGTCATCCAGCAGAATTTTGCTGGCGGGAAAACGTGGACCTCCGGGTACTGGTGCCGTTCCTCTGGATGTACACCACTACACAGAGCTGGTTAAAAATCGGCAGACCTTAATAACCAGCCAACGCTAGCTAGCTAGCTTTGGTTGACAAGGTGCTAACGAACGCTGAACAAGACATCTTCAGGCAACCAAAATGTTCCAATTAACTCTGATGAAGTGTGAACACACAGTGAGAGGGTCAAAGTATTAGACGAAAACATGGACAACACCCAAAAACAAGTTCACCGCTATTATAATGAACACAGGGCCATGGTTAGCATCGCTAAGCCTCTACGATGTTTTAAAGGTCAGTGTGTAGCCACGCCCCTAAAGCATCTCCTGCTTTATTGTCTATTTTAAAATAAATGGGACAATAATTTACAAAATGAACATTCTGCCGTATTGAGGAAGAGTTGAAACTAGCGATTGAGATCGTAAACTCATTATGAAAATGTTTACTAAGGTAATAAATCAAGTGAGCTATAGGGTCATTTCCCCATTGACTTCTATAGAAACTTACTTATTTTTGCAACCAGTAGAGTCGCTCCCTGCTGGAAATTAAAACGTAGGTTTAAGGCACTTCCGCATTGGCTTCACTTTTCAGGCCTGTAAGTTGCCACTTGATCATGACTCACTTCTAGAGTCTTTAACGCTAAATCAGGTGTGATATATATATATATATATATATATATATATATATATATATATAGGGGTGGTGATAGCACATGACACATGCCTTTGGTGTGGGAGACCCAGGTTCAGTTCCCACTGTGATACATCATACACATATAGCAATTGTAAGTCGCTTTGGATAAAAGTGTCAGCTAAATGACATGTCATGTAATTATTTCTTAGCTGGGCACAATGACTTGTTGGATTCTCCACTGGTTGTCCTTTAAACTACAAATTGTCATTTTTACACTTTGGTTTTGTACAGATTAAACAAACGAGATATAACATGTTAATTGGTGAGCTTTACAGGTGATGGTAGGAAGATTTTGTTACCTTTAGACAGAACCAGGCTAGCTGTTTCCAGGCTTTATGCTAAGCTAACGGGCAACTAGCTGTGGCTTCATAATTAACAGACAGACATGAGTTGTATCAATCTTTTCGTCTCGTTCTCGGCAAGAAAGCGAACAACCACGTTGGCCAAAATGTCAAACTACTCCTTTAAACAAATGACTTTGTGTGATATTGACATTTTAACAATTGAATAAAATAACTTCTATAACAAGTGTTCCCAATAACCGTCACTGTAAAGCATTATAAATACGATCCCATTAATAACACCTAAAATACAAAACAATACAACTACTATTTAAGTTAATCCTAAGGACATGTAAGTGAATTGAGAACCACTGTGTATATTGATATAATATGTTGATATCATGATAAGTAATAAGTAATGATGATCTATAAGTCATATAAAGCATGATCAAGAAATCATCACAATAAGTATATAGTATATTAAATATATAATAAGTAACTTAAAAACAGGCTTCATAAACAGGTTCATTAACATACAGTAGATCTCATTAGTCTGTCTGCATATTTACACCTTGCTTGCATTTAACTCCAATTCTGGTGTGAAATGACACATAAGCAATTATTAATCATGACTTGTTACATACAAAGAAGTTACTATTTTCCGGTATCCTCCGGTAAAATGGTGCATCACGCTGTGTCGTTGCTAGGAGAGTGTCATTGCTTTGTGAATACCTTACCATTAATTACCATTTTTATGTTCCCTCAACCATCATCCTTCCAAATCTTTTTGCTCCAAATTGCACTATTAATTCATGAATTTATAGTTAAAGTTGGAGCAAAAAGTTTGGTTATTAATTCACAACAGAGACAACAGATTTATAAAAAAAAAAACACAAAAAAACCCATATGTGATAGTAGTAGCTATGCATAGTGTTAGAAACAGCACCTGTGAATGATGAAGATATTAAAGTAAACATTTGTAAGTAATAGGCACATAACTTGCCATTATCGATCTTAAACTATCATAAATTAGAGGATAATTCAATATCACAACATATATCAGTTCACAGTAAATTGGCTAGCATCTATGAAGACTGTGATAGCTAAGATGGCATATGGATATGAATGAATGTTAATGTAAACATGCTCTGAATTGATGATTAAAGGGTTTTTGCTTGTGTTACATATATTAATCATGGAAAGATGGACTTACTAATGATGCAGAAATAATATGTAGTATGGAAATACCATCACTTTTATCTACTAATATTTGCATAACAAGCAAGTAAAGATAATGCATGAACTGTACGCTGCTGTATTTAGCTCCAAAATCTAAGTGAAGCAGAAACAAATGTGAAAATGGCCAGTGTGCAAATTCAAAGATATCTAGGAACTAATCATTAGTTTCTTTGCTCAAGTAACTTAATCATTATTTACTTTATAGATCTTGAATTAGAGGAAGTACTTGTTGACTTATTAATTAGAAGTTTGCTCCTGATTTGTTCCCACTCCTCAACACTCTGATCTTTCGCCACTGTGAGTCCTGCTGTTTTGTGTGTTTTTAACAGGATTTTAAATCAGTGTTCAATGCTCCTAATGTGCTGCTGTTTCCATTACTGCTTGATGATGTTTTTTAAAGTGTGCTCTTACCAAATAATTCAACAGGAAAGTCTGAGCTCTATAGTCACATCGATGCACACGACAACACTCCCGGGAGGGAAGGTTTATATGGGCTGCTTATGTGTCAATGTCAATCTTCTAGATTCTGTCAGTCTCGCATTGCCAGACCTATCTCCACAGCGCTGTGGAGTAGCGTCTGGCTAGTCCACACACACATTCCAACATAGGAGAAAAAACGCTCTGGGTTGTTTGCATTTCTTTAAAGCTATAGTACGTAGTTTCCGTCGCCCCCATGAGGAATTCTAAGTAATGACGACAAAACTGTTGCCGCATCCACATGATACAAGCCTTCTGTTTTCGTGCACCACCACTTGTAACAAAGGAGGACACGGAGGATTATAAAAACATGATGGACTACCTCTTCAGAAGAGGTAATTATCTCCACTCGATTTTCTGCGTGTGAAAGTCACCGGACTACACAGTTTTCTGAACATAGCCATGGTGAGAAATACAGAGAGAGAGAGAGTTGTGTGGAGCTGATAGTCTTAATTAGCTTTGTATCAACTCATTTGGCAATGTCTTGAATGTAAGTAAAGGACGTTCATTAATATAAAAACGTTTTGCACTTAAGCTTTAAACTTAGTCTGGATCAACGACAGTTCAATTGCAAGATGTTCCGCTGGATGTCCCTCACCTTCTGCTCTCTTTGTGTTGCCATTCCTAGGCTACATTTACATTGCTACATTTTTGGTTTTGAGCATGAGTATTGAGCCAAACATGTTTTTAGCTCCAGTAGAAGAAGTAATATCCGTTTAAACTAACACGCCCAAACCGCATATCTCATCAATGTTCTCCTATACTGGGAATTAACAGGAGGCAGCATGTATACTCAGCCTGTTGCTGGTAGTTGCCATGGTAAGGTTAGTAGCTTAGTATCAGAGAACGAGACGTTGTCACCGAAAAGACCCAATCAGGCGACGAAACATTGGCGTCGGTGTTGAGACTGCAACACAACCCCACAGATTCCAAAGCAAAACAGATTAGAAGTGTTTTTAAATGTCTCTGCCTGGTTTGGGGGTTCTGAATTGCCGGAGCAGTGGGAATGTGAGGTGTAAACGTAGCAAAAGATATGCGTTTTTTAACCAGAATATAGCTACAGTTAGTTTGCTACAGGAAACAACAACCAGAACCTCCAAGCTAGCAAGCTACACGCTGAGACCATTTTGCAGAGGCATCGTTTCTGTGTCCGGCGTTTAGAACCACAGCAATCCACACCAATCGGTCCCAAAACATCCCAGTTAGAGAATAAATGCCATAAACATATTCTTTGTAAATTTTTACAAGCATTTCCTGAAAGATCCAAGCAGGCCTGCCTTGTTACACGATCCAAATTTCCTTCAAAACTTTTTCAGCGTGTAGTTTGCTAGCTCGAAGTTTGTTGTTGATTCCCAAAGCGAACAGCAAGACACAGGGAGCAGAAGGCGAGGGACATCCGGATGTCTGGCAATTACAGTTTTTTACAATCACTTTGGCACTCATTTCAGAACCTTGACGTCATTTTTTAAAACTCTAGACACAAAACTCACATCCAATGATCAAAATACACATTTTACACATGGATACAATACACATAAACCAAAGATCATTTGTTCATTTAACAAAGATCACCTGTTCAATATGACACAACTTAACATCAAAGTACTACTATTTCAAAAAGCAATTCACACATTACATTTCAGATGATTGTCTATTAATTTCATTACAATCATCTAACGATCAATCGATACAACTACTCAAAATGATAAGTAACTGTTGCATTACTCTTAATGCATAGTTGTATGGAAACAGACAAACAATATTCCATGTTTAGATCATGAAAGTTTCAACGAGATTCATTGTCACCAGTTAGTGTGGAGCATGAACCAATTAGACTACATTATCTATGGATGTAATATTTCATCATCCTTCTTTACTGTAATGTACTACTGTTTATCAGATACTGTTTCTATAGTCCAATGTACCACCTTTCAGACTATTTACAGTATTAACAGTACTGCACTGTATGCATGCAGGCCCTTGGAATAGCTTGTCCAATTCTGCCAACTCGTTACTGATGATATATATATATATATATATATATACACACACACACACACACATATATATACTCGTACCACATTGTTGGCCATGCCCAAAGGTTTTTTCTAAGATGTTTGGCAAATTGCAATGTAGATGAGAACCTGCGGCCAAATCCACAAGACAGAGTTGATGAATATGTAGAAGTACAGTAATCACTTCGTTTTGCTTTTTACAGTACAAGCAAGTTGAGGAACACTACATTTGATGTTTTACAGTACTGTCTTTTCTTTTCTATTTTGTAGCTAATTATTTTGCTTTGATTCGAATAAACCTATGTTGTGATCGTACTGTATTGTTTTTCATCAATACATTTCAGGTTTTGTTCAATGATTCCACTGTGTCTGTAGTATTCTTTCTACTACTGCAGTACTTTTACAGGGATGTATTTACATCTAGTACCATAATGAAACATGTATCACCTATTTTGTACTACAATATTTGTTATTTCTTTATTTGAAAGGGGACAGTGAACATTAATCAACATTAAAACAATGTAAATGTGCCCGAGTTAGCTCAAAAGTGCTAATTTTCATCGGTAGTATTTAATGATTGTACGAACGATGACCCAGTGAAACTATGGGTAGCTTGTGTGTGGGTGATCTAAAGTAACGTTTCAATGGTATTTCACAATACATTGTTTTTTTGAACCAATGATTGTGCAAGTGCAAGATTTATTTAAAGATATGAATGCACAATGCAGTGTTTTGAACATTGGACAGCCTGTGTTACAAGTGATGATCGTTTTGAGTTTTGAAAAATGACGTCAAGGTTAGCAAAAGTGATTGTAAAAAACTGTATCCTGGAAATGTACTCCTGTTTATCCTGACTATGATCCTGTACATCTTTACTGATTGCCTCAGGTCGTGGGTGGTAGTGTGTGTGAGTGTGTGTGTGTGTTCTTGTTTAACTATATTCGTGTGGTCCAAAAACCGGGAGTCCAGTATACTTGTGGGGTCCGGACAGCTTTGTGGGGCCCAAAATGCTGGAGCCCACAAGGTTAAAGGTCTGTTTGAGGGTCAAGACTTGGTTTTAGGATTAGGGTTAGAATTAGGTTATGGTTAGGGTGAGGGTAAGGGTTAAGGTTAGGCATTTAGTGGTGATGGTTAAGGTTAGGGTAAGGGGCTAGGGAATGCATTATGTCAATGACGGGACCCCACAAAGATAGTGATACGTACTGTGTGTGTGTGTGTGTGTGTGTGTGTGTGTGTGTGTGTGTGTGTGTGTGTGTGTGTGTAAATGCATTATGTCAATGACGGGTCCCCACAAAGATAGTGAAACGCACTATGTATATATGTGTGTGTGTGTGTGTGTGTGTGTGTGTGTGTGTGTGTGCGTGCGTGCGTCTCAAACAGACTGTAAGCAATTTCACCAAGCATTAGACGTGATGGATCAGCCGCACACCTTAGAGCTGCAGGTGTAAAAAAAAAAAACAGTCAACACATGTATCAAAACGTATCCAGAACCAAGGGAGAGCGGTATGATTGTGTAGGGTTGATGCGATATGACAGGGGAATAATAATGAAACGCAGCGGCTGTCTTACCACTGACCTGGTTTGATACAGTACAACTAAGACACAGAGGCAGCCAATCCTTCAACACAGCAGGTTCTCTGTTGAAACGAGCTACGTCTAATCCTGTTCGTCAACAGCGAAGACACACTTAGATTTTAGGGTCACGGCGTTGAACAACACGTTCAAACGCATCGAGACGGCAGCCATTGCCACTCAGGATAGCTTCACACACAAGAACAGTAGTAGTGTGTGTTTGTGCGTGGGCACAGATGCACAGGTCAGCGCACTTAGTGAGTGATACGCTTTGGACTGTCAGCATGAGTTACTGTAATAAAACATCACAACAAAATGTGCATGCAAACATTTTTTTGTTCACTTTCTTGTGAGTTTTGCCCCTTTTTGCCACAGAGGCTTCAACATGAAAGGTGTAAGATTTCTCGCTTTACATTTCTACGCTCTGGGGCACGGCAGACATAATTAATAAACATCATCAGTTTCCTTATTGTTTGTCTTTGATGCAGGAGCAGCCTCCTTCTGTCAACCTAGCTCCTGCCTCTTCTTCTGTGTCGGCTTTGATGCACATTTAACAAGGTTATTACTAGACATTCAGTATGTCTATGGGTATAGTACTCAATGGATTTTATCATTGACATTTGTGTAGTCTCGCTTTGCCAGACCTTCCTCCACAGCGCTGGGGAGGGGGGTCTCGTCTGCCACACAGCATTCCGGGATGGGAAAAAAACGTGCTGTGGTTTATTGACATCTCTTTAAACCAATCACAATCGTCATGGGTGGCGCTAAGCGCCAGGTGGAGCCACAGTGCCGCTGCAAAATAGCCTCGGGAAGAAAGGATCTAATAGAAAGGATCTTTACAGAGATCTGTAAAGATCAAAATGAGCAAGGCAGCTCAGGGGCACCTTGGCAGTGCCCTGGAGGTGAACTGTGCACCTCTCCAGCTACCAGTCCACACTCTGCACTTTGGCAATCCTCCAGTTCCCAACCCAACTCCCTACGGACTGAGCTACTGCCACCCCAAAGATTATTCTGGCGGTGTTTTAATGTTTTAAAAAAGGATCTTACTCTAGCACAAAAAGGTCTCTCTCTGTAGGGATCCTTTCCATAATGGTATCAGACACTTAGAATAATAATCTGAGCATGTCAGTGGCAAAAACAGCCCTTGTTGTAGATGTAAATTGAAGGTGCGCAATTGCCTAATAACTTACATCGTACCTTGTTTCACTGCTGCTTACTGCAGCGACCAATTTCAAAAATTGTTGTTCCCATCAGTCACTTAGACACAAAACCATAGGAAAATAGGGTCCAGGTTGAAAAAAAACTCAAAGTTACCCTTTAATATGTCACTGTCTTCATGGCTGATTATAACAGTCCCTTCTCCTGGGGTGCCTCTTAATTAGAGATACACCCTAAAAAGGAATTTTAAGCTATTTCCGCTATGATCTTGGAGCTTAACCCAAGACTTGTGTAAATAAACAACCCTATCTCACCGTTATTGCAAAAAAAAAAGAAAAGAAAAGATGTTTATCTGTGATAGAAGCCCATGGTTTTTTCCTCAACAGAGATACATTAAAGCTTTGGCTCTTGCTTTTTTAGCGCCTGTTTACACTGTCCAAGTTGATTGAAGAAAAAGAAGCTGCTCTCTTTTTGGGTAGATTCTACTTTTAATGTGTTTTCCCTGGCTGAGACTGTGGCACAGCTAACACACAGATGATAGGACAAAGAGCCTTTCCATGACCTTCCCAGCATTCAACTCATTTGACTTTGATGTGTAAAGTAGAGCAATGAATGGAGGAGCGGCTGTGCTTTCCTTTTGGTCTAAATTACAAACTCAAATGAGTAGAACACTAAGTGAACAATGTCAAGGTGCTGTTCCCGTGACACAACAGTGCCACCTATTGGTGTAAGTGAGTGTGAGTCTGAGAGAGAGAGAGTGTGTGAGTGTGTGTGTGTGTGTGTGTGTGTGTGTGTGTGTGTGTGTCCTGCTGAGTAAAGAGAATCCTTTTTTCACACTATCTAACAGATGCTTGGGTGAGTGCTTATCTGCTTGTGTTTAAATGCTTGAAAACATTAAAATGCTATGTTGTGATTGTGAATAATAATTATTAGTCTTTTATGGTTGTTCCACCAAAAAAAAAGTTTAAACAACTTCTACTTTTAATATTTATAAGTTGGCGAAGTTGGAGTTTTGTTTCTAAAGCTTGGCAAAAAAGACTAGAAAGTTCATTTGTTTAGGACATGTGGTTACTTTGGCATCTGGTCCTTTGTCCTAGGTAATGGGATGGGCATATTTTATTGTATGCATGACACAACAATAAAAAAAATTCATTCATTCTCCTTCTTGATACTCATTGAAAAATGCAGAATCTGTGAATATGCAAATATCTTTCATCTAAAAGTTCCCACGTGCGTAAGCTGCATGTTGACCCATGACTGATTTCCAAACTGGTTGTGATGTCACAAAATTAGACTCATACGTTTGTACGTCCATGAGTTCAAAAAGCCATTTAAGGTGAGCCCAGATAAGCTTTCCTCCTCCAGCAAATGAACGTGAAAATCATTCAATGCATTCGTTGTTACATTCATTGTCACATCATCTCTTTATATACGTTTTTATTGTTAGTGGCAGAGTCTGCCATTTCTGTAATGGATTCAGATTACCTACCTAAGCATGAGGGATTCACCGGAAAACGCTGCATGCGTGTACTCCAGCGAAATTCTATCTCATTGATAATAAATTGATGCAAACAAAACATTTTCCAATCCTGTTTGTGATATTCATGGAGAGCATATCAAGGTGTAGTCGGAGTGGGGAGGGGTTGCGGTTTGGTGGGCTGGGGATCTCATCGCTGCTTTTTGCAGATGATGTGGTCCTGATGGCATCATCGATCGGACACCTGCAGCACTCACTGGATTGGTCCGCAGCCGAGTGGGAAGCGGCTGGAATGAGGGTTAGCACCTCTAAGGCTACAATTACATTGCTATGTTTAAAAATGAATATATTTTGCTATGTTTACACCTTGCATTCTCCCTGCTCTTCCCTAAACCGGAGAAATAAAAAAATACTTCTGACCCTGTTTTGGTTTGGAATCTCCGCGGTTGTGTTGCAGTCTCAATGGCCGCAAACGGAGACGTTTGGCAACACCAACACTTACGCCAATGTTTCGCGGCCTGATTGGGTCATGACGTCTCGTTCTCTGAGACTAAACTACTAACGTTACCATTGCAACTACCAGCAACGGGCGGAGTATACATGCTGCCTCCTGTTTACCCCGGCATGCGCATGCCCAATTTACGAGAATGTTCATGAGATATGCGGTTTGGGCGTGTTAGTTTAAACAGATTAGTTCTTCTACGGAAACTAAAAACACTATTCTATTCGCGAGTGAGGAGACAATGGAGCGGCCGATTGGTCGGGGAGAATCGGAGCAGTGGGGCCAGTATTGCATTTGCTTACCACAGCGTTGTGACGAAAAGAGAGCTGAGCCAAAAGGCAAAGCTCTCGATCTACCGGGCAATGACCAATGGTCATGAAGGCTGGGTCATGACCTAAAGAACTAGATCGAGAGTACAAGCAGCAGAAATGGGTTTTCTTCAGTTGATAACTTTAGATAGCTCACTAAGAAAAAAAAAGAAAAAGAACAAAAGACAACTTTTAAGTTATGGATTTCAGCCATATTTCCTCTCTCCTCCCCACACCTTCAGCTCATGCATTAAGCTAGCCAACGCATTCTCATGAACGGGTTTGTATAATATTGTATGGAAACTTATGCACAACAATTCGTATGATATCCTACGAAATTACGCGGTCGCATGACAATTAAATGTAGCTGTCTTTATAGTTAAATTTAGCAGAGAAAAGGTTGCTGTGAACCGGCTACAGAGCACCGTGAGGCCCCAGTCGTTTAAGCAGCCGTTGCAGTTGATTTTAGCCGACAAAAAATAACCGTCATGCGGTGGCGATGAGTCTTTTGGTTTCGAACTCCGCTCCCTTGCTTGAAAGCCCTGTTTTTTATGAATCCCTCCTTATACAGCAGCACTCAATGTGGTGCATACAGCAATAAATAAGTGGAATACATATGAATTACAGTGCATTACTTTTCGTAGCTATACTGTATGTACGAACTGTTCATGACAACAGCCTGAGCTAACATGGAGGGAACCAGAGAGAAGAGAACACAGACTGGTAAGACAGCGAACAAGCTCTTGCTTATTTGTGATATTTTGTGTCTCAGTGCGCTTTGTAGTAACTATTCTTTAGGTATATAGCCTATTGTATCTATCACCTTTTATTGTTGTTTTTCAATGCTTCATTTTGTATACAGTAGATGTTCAGAATGCATATAGTATTCTAGTTCCCTACGGTAACTGATCTATGAATCTGTTGTGCTTTTTGTTTTGCTTGCTCAACAATGTTGATCTCATCTTAGCTCATTCCAACTGATTTGGTGGTTTATTGAGCATAAAAATCCCATCTCAAGTGTTGCTGTGAAACCATACTTTGTCCTCCCAGGAGAATTTCGACATAATGACAGAGAATGAATGAAAACCTATTGAAAATATCCATGGTCTTATGTTTGTAAATCTATAATTGTGAAATTCAGCAAGAAATGAAGAGAACCATAAAGATAACACTCAGAGATATGTTCGTGGCAGCCAGACTGCATCTCTGTATGTGTTTCAGTGCAGTTGCTAGGCTGCCCACATCGGACTGTGGTTTCTTCACCACTGTTACAGTAGCAAGGGGGAAACATTGCGCTAGCTAGCAGAATACAGTCTGTTTTCTTTATGGTCCTCAGATTTCTGATAAAATGTAATTAAATCATCACAAATCAACTGTTCTCACTGTATCTAACTATGTCATTATTGAAAGCCTATAGAATGTTGCTGGGGTTGTCATCAGAGAAATGTCTTAACAGCATAAATCTTCACTTGTGTTTTCAGTTATGCCATCTTTGTCCGTCTTAATCTGACTTCTCTCAATTTATTTAAACCCTGTGGTTTCTACGTTTGTGCAGGTCAGAATAACTTAAAACTAGAATAACCAAAAGAAAGCCAGAAAGCTCCACAGAGACGTTTGTAATCCATGCCTGGTCCTCCTCCGAATGAAATGCTGTTTGAGAAAATACAGTGTGGGCATAAAGTCAATCTACAAAATGATCACGCAACAGGCTCAGTTTAAGGGTTATTTTGACATCTGAGTGCCAGCAGCTACTCATACTTAGAAAGTTGAACTAAGTTTATTTCTGAATTTTTCATAACACAGCTTTGATAATCCCCACCCCACACCCATTATAACATTCAGAGGGTATACAACTTAAACTATGCATGGAAAATACACTAATAACATATTCATAATAATATAATACCATATGTAAAATATATATAATAAAATGAGCATACAATAATGTAAATAATCATAGCTTAAGTCAAAGAGGAAAAAAAGACGATAAATTGTTCGGAGCCTAGAGTACACACTGTCATCTAGGGCACTGCCATGCATGAAAACAAGAGGGATGAAAAAAAAAATAAAATGGAACACTAAAGGCGTTTTCACACCTGCCTGGTTTAGTTCAGTTGAATCAACGCACATCAAAATGCAAAATACTCTGAAATGATGCTCATATTTAGTTATACAGCAAAAGTTCCTAAATCTAAAACCTATATTAACAAATGTCTGGGCCACTTGTGGCCAGCAGAAACGAGCTGTAAACACAACATTGGCAAATCACCAATGATTTGCCATTTTGTTGGTATGGCAAACGTGTTAGCAAGCCGTTGCTTATTTACACTTTCAGTAGCTGCAGAGCCACGTTTATTTGTAGTTTGATGTTTCTGACCACCTGATGAATGGAAGCTCAATAGTCACTCTCCCAAGTGTTGCCCATTTCAAACTGTTCATTTCGGGGAAACAACAACCTTCGAGCTAGCATGCTACTAAATTTAGATCGTGCAACAAAGCAGGCCTGCTTGGTTCTGTCGGAGAATGATTGTAAAGATTTACAATGAACATATTTACGATTGGTTTACTACCGACTGATTACACACTCATGTGTTCTTTTGTTGAGTGCAAATGTTCCACCAAAAAAGGTCCTTCCGAGATTATTTTGCAGATCCACCGCCTCTGCGTCTCTCTCCTATCCAGAGGAGTGTATGTGTGGTGCAGCCAGACCTTACTCCACAGCGCTGTGGAGATTGGTCTGGCAATGCGAGACTAAGGGCCCTATTTTAACGATTTAAATGCACAGCGTGAAACGGCTGCCACAAGTTTAGGGCGTGTACGAATCCACTTTTACAACAGAAAAAAAGGGTCTGTGCGCCAGGCGCATGGTTCAAAAGGGTTGTACTTAGTGTCTTAATTAATAATAGGTGTGTTCTGGGCGTAACATGCAATAAACCAATCAGAGTGTCATCTCCCATTCCCTTTAAAAGCCAGGTGCGTTTGTACCTGTGTGCGCTGTGCACGAGCCTAGGCTCATTTTACGTATGCGCTATTAAAATAACAATGAAATGCTGCTATTGACTTCAGACCAGATTTTTGTTGGTCAATAGCGCGGTCACTTTCCGCTGCCCTCAAGAAAGCAATACGTCAAGAATGCACCTGAACACACCTCCCTGTAAGACCAGCGCGCCCATGGGCGCACAGATGGGAGCAGGTGCATTTGCTATTTAAACGACGTGGGCGCTGGACGGGAAATTGACAACTGCGTCGGTCTTAAACTAGCAAAGACACTTCCATGCTCCACAAACAACCAACCACGACCAAATAAACAAAGGAAACATTTACACTATTATTCAGAAAGAAGCAACATGCGATCACACCTTACGACAGCTGGTATGTGAACAAAAGGAATTTTTGAAGCTGACATGTCATGCATGTGTTGAACACTGGAATATGCAACGTGTGATGACAAGAACCTGAGAACAGACGGTCATCTCATCACTTCCTTGTTTATATATTTTCCCTGCTCTTGTCTGTCTGCCAGCAGCGAGAGCGGCAGACTAAAATAAGTGGCATTAGGACTCCCACAACTCGACGACGGTGTATGCATTATAGATGCCTACTTCACAATGTGTCACATCATGTCTTGATTTGTATGCGCACCATGCATTTGATCTTCTTCAAACAGGAATAATAACCAAAGCAGGGAGATCTGAGAGATTGTCACCAGTGGAAGATGGAGAGTCGCAGAGCTCGACACTAATGAACACATCTATGTGCGTACGTGCACAAATTATGTCAAGTTTGTGATGTTTACCAGAGCGGGGGGGTGGGGGGGGGCAGATATTATGTAAAAAAATTAGCAAACATTTGCTTTTATTTGTTACATTCAGAGTATTTAGCTCCAAACTAGAGACTAGAGCTGGAATATGGATAAAAATCAAATATCACAATATCTTTCACCCATTACATTGATGTCAATACTGCGGTGATATTGTAGGGTTGACTATTGGTGTGAAGTATCTAAAAGTCACCACAGGTGCTTTCACAAAATATTAACACAACGAGAGTTTTGATAAATACTCACCAATAATGTGGCTATAATGACTAAGTGGGTAAAGGCAAATAAAAGAACAGCTAGAACAGTCTGGTAGGTTCAGAAAATGACATCACTTTACTGTAATGCAGCCTTTAAAACCAGGAAAAGACAACACTTGTGTCATATTACGATATCCAAAATTTAATTTTATCTAGCCTCATATATCGCTATCAATATATTGCCTAGCCCTACTAGAGAACATATAAATACGTGCAAAAAGCAATATTTGACACGCAGCAGTGATGACTCTGAACATCTACACCTTTATAAATACTCACAAGCCATCTGTTTATTCCGTAGCAATACTATTAACCACTTTATATTTTAGCATCCCGACAAGTGCGGTGTGGGGAAGCCTCCCAGCATGCAGAGCGTGCTATATGCATTGTGTTCTACTAATCGCCATAGCGCCGGCGTGAAAAAACTGTGGCGATATCATCTTCAACACAACATTTGCTGAATCCTTTCATCGAGAACCAAACGGAGGAACCCTTGAATGAATTTACTACAAATCACACTTTACATAACAGCTAACCCTTTGGTGACAACAATGTTGTCATCTTTTAGATGTTTGAATGTTGTTGGTTTTTGTTTTTGACATTCCAGTTTGCTGATGGTTTGACATTGAATTTTCTATCACAGTGTCATCAAGTCTGCATTGTTTTTTTTTTAGTAATTCTTACTCTATTGATATGAGATAATGCACTTCAGCTGTATTGCCAGGACAATAAAATGTAACTTGATGTTCAATGCAATAGATTATACACTTCAAGCAAGTCTGAAGTGTCTGTCTGCTAATTGATTTTCATGCAGCACAGAAATGAATATAAAGCAGTATCTGACTGCAATAGTAGGAAAAATACATCCAAAAATTGACAAACTGAACAGCGTGCATTAAAAAAATATTTCACAAAAATGTCAGATCAGTATAGTACATGATGTTTAAGTTATGACAATAAAATTGCAAGAATACAAGTATGGTCCTCTAAACTTTTTTTATGAGTCATATACATATACACATGTATATAGAACACAAATCGGCTCAAAAGTGACACCATGCCTACACCAGTGCAGCTTCTGATAAAATTCAATGCTGCTCAGTCCTCAACGGTACCTGTTCTAACAACGCATACTCATGAACGGGTTCGTATGATATCGTACAAAAACGTATGCACACCAATTTGTATGATATCCTACAAAATTAGGCAACCACTTACCGGTCTTTACAATTAAATTTAGCCGAGGAAAGGTTACTGTCAGCCGGGTAGCGGTCACCGTGAGCTGCCGGTTGTTTCAGAGCTTGTTGCAGTTGAGTTTAGCTGACAAAAGTGAGCGTCATGCGGCGACGACAGTTAAGTTTAGGCACGAAAACGACTAGTTAAGAATAGAAAAAAAATCGTGGTTTGGATTAAAACACCGGTCCACTTAAGGTGCAGTAGGTAAGTCTTATAAAACTAACTTTCTGTCATATTTGCTGAAACTGACCCTATGTTCCAGTAGAACTACATGAAAGAGGTCATTTAAAAACAATCTGGCTCCTCTGGCACCACCTACATTCTGTAGTGCGATTTGCAAAAATCCACAGCAGTTTAGATGTACCAATCAGGGCCAGGGGGGAGTGTCTAACTGCATGTCAATCACTGCTCATGCACACGCATTCATTCTCCCTTGTGGGGGGAGGGACTTAGGAGACCGTTTTGGGCTTTAAAAGAAAGCGGGGAGGGACTGAGAAGTTGTTGATGTTCACAAGTCCTGGATCTTCGCAATCCTACCTACAGCACCTTTGAGTAGTACTCCTGGGACACGACATGCGTTTCCTAGGTGAAAGTCTTGTTTTTCCCCCGGCACATGAACTCTGCTCCCCTGAAAGCCCTTAGTTTTATGATCCCACCCATCCACCCAGACCTCCTTCCTACGCGGGGCTCTTATACAGTGGCAGTCAATGTGGTGCATACAGCAATAAATACACTGAATACTTACGAATTACAGTGTACATATTATCTACAGTGCCTTGCGAAAGTATTTGGCCCCCTTGAACTTTTCTACCTTTTGCCACATTTCAGGCTTCAAACATAAAGATATAAAACTGTAATTTTTTGTGAAGAATCAACAACAAGTGGGACACAATCATGAAGTGGAACGAAATTTATTGGATATTTCAAACTTTTTTAACAGATAAAAAACTGAAAAATTGGGCGCCCAAAATTATTCAGCCCTTTTACTTTCAGTGCAGCAAACTCTCTCCAGAAGTTCAGTGAGGATCTCTGAATGATCCAATGTTGACCTAAATGACTAATGATGAAAAATAGAATCCACCTGTGTGTAATCAAGTCTCCGTATAAATGCACCTGCTCTGTGATAGTCTCAGAGGTCCGTTTAAAGAGCAGAGAGCATCATGAAGAACAAGGAACACACCAGGCAGGTCCCAGATACTGTTGTGGAGAAGTTTAAAGCCGGATTTGGATACAAAAAGATTTCCCAAGCTTTAAACAGCCCAAGGAGCACTATGCAAGCGATAATATTGAAATGGAAGGAGTATCAGACCACTGCAAATCTACGAAGACCCGGCCGTCCCTCTAAACTTTCAGCTCATACAAGGAGAAGACTGATAAGAGATGCAGCCAAGAGGCCCATGATCACTCTGGATGAACTGCAGAGATCTACAGCTGAGGTGGGAGACTCTGTCCATAGGACAACAATCAGTCGTATACTCAAATCTGGCCTTTATGGAAGAGTGGCAAGAAGAAAGCCATTTCTTAAAGATATCCATAAAAAGTGTTGTTTAAAGTTTGCCACAAGCCACCTGGGAGACACACCAAACATGTGGAAGAAGGTGCTCTGGTCAGATGAAACCAAAATCAAACTTTTTGGCAACAATGCAAAACGTTATGTTTGGCGTAAAAGCAACACAGCTCATCACCCTGAACACACCATCCCCACTGTCAAACATGGTGGTGGCAGCATCATGGTTTGGGCCTGCTTTTCTTCAGCAGCGACAGGGAAGATGGTTAAAATTGATGGGAAGATGGATGGAGCCAAATACAGGACCATTCTGGAAGAAAACCTGATGGAGTCTGCAAAAGACCTGAGACTGGGACGGAGATTTGTCTTCCAACAAGACAATGATCCAAAACATAAAGCAAAATCTACAATGGAATGGTTCACAAATAAACATATCCAGGTGTTAGAATGGCCAAGTCAAAGTCCAGACCTGAATCCAATCGAGAATCTGTGGAAAGAACTGAAAACTGCTGTTCACAAACGCTCTCCATCCAACCTCACTGAGCTCCAGCTGTTTTGCAAGGAGGAATGGGCAAAAATGTCGGTCTCTCGATGTGCAAAACTGAGACATACCCCAAGAGACTTACAGCTGTAATCTCAGCAAAAGGTGGCGCTACAAAGTATTAACTTAAGGGGGCTGAATCATTTTGCACGCCCAATTTTTCAGTTTTTTATCCGTTAAAACAGTTTGAAATATCCAATAAATTTCGTTCCACTTCATGATTGTGTCCCACTTGTTGTTGATTCTTCACAATTACAGTTTTATATCTTTATGTTTGAACCCTGAAATGTGGCAAAAGGTCAAAAAGTTCAAGGGGGCCGAATACTTTCGCAAGGCACTGTATACGTACGAATGGATCATGAGAACAGCCTGGTTCTAAAGAGCTGCCCACTCAGCTTTCTGATTCAGACACTTCTTGCTCATGTCCTTCGCAGAAGTCAGTGTGTGTGGGTGCTGACGGGGGAGACAAAGTGTATGTGTACTGACTGTGTAAACACTCCTGCAGCGACTGTTGACAGGTTAAAGGGCGAGGGGTCCTGTGAGGCTGACGGCCATCTGGTTACACATCCTCTCTTCGCTGTATTATCGGCTCAACTGTTACGCGGCTCGATGATACCGGGTATTCTCCCCCAGCTGATCTACACAGCTGGATTTATAATGAAAAATGACTGATTATCTTAGAAACGGGCCATAACTAATTGATAATTAAAGGACAAATCTGTGAAACTAAGCAAAAAAAGACTGTCAAGCTGATGTATTATCAAATGAGGATTACAAATGCCCAATGTGACATATATGTAACATTTCAGATCTAGACACTAAAGGGCGGGGGGGGGGGGGGGGGGGGGGATTTAAAAAATAAAATCTGTGTTCTATGTTATTTTAGTCTGTGTTATGTCCCCCATAATTTTCCTTTAAGGGGAAATTCTGTCTGGGTTCTAATGGGCATGGCATCAGTCCGGTAACAATGGTAGGGAAGGATGAGATTATTGAATCATATTTAAATATTTTGTATCTATTTATTGTGTATTTGAGGTCATGTTGCACAATGAATAGAAAAACAATCCTTTTTTCCATTTTCAGTGTCCTTTATTATCTTTTCAAAGTTAAAGACATAAGGTGTACATGCTTACATGCAGAAACACTCCAGCAGCTTCTCATTATGGCTGCTGCAACCTGTGATCATGGTTCTTATTTGCCGTGCTTCTTTACATGGCTGTGGGGTTGTTGATCTTGCCCATCAAGAGGATGCTTCTGGTGACGTTCTCCAGGATGAAGACCAAGAAGGGTCTGTCAATTTTCACGGGCTGGGGCATACTGAGATATACTGCCTCAAGAATGGCGGAGGACAAGACCAGGCTGCCTCTGTTCCCATCTCGACGACACTAAGCAGAGCCTTGTGGAGGAAAAAGAAGGCAGTCAGAGTCTAGTTTAAAACTACACTGGTGTATTAGGGCCATTCTAGGTAAAACATACATGTATATATTACGGAGCCGTGGTAATATTCCAAAAAAGAATGTGTCAAGTAGTAAATTTACTAGCAAACAAATGTGGTTATTTTCTGAGATTATAAAGTCATACATTTGCCTTGGAAAAAAAAAAAAAAAACTCGGAAATTCTTTGAAATTAGAGGGATAAATTAACACACAAAAATAATTCTGAAGGATAGTGTTTTTTTGTCAAGAAATCATAGGTGGGTGCATTAAGGGCAACTTTTTCCAAGTTTCTTATCTCATAAATTAGTGACTTTAATCTACGAGGATTTCTGAGTTTTTTCTCCCAAATTTATGACTATAATCTCAGAAAAGTTAAGTTTTTTTTCCTCAGAAATTCCAATTTTTTTCGTGAAATATTTCCCACTGTTATTACCTTTACCTACAATGGCCCTAATACCACGCAGGTCTAGAACTGCCGGTCTTTATCAGCATCATCTGGGGGTAAATGTCTACTTTGCAGTTGTTCCTGAACCACAGCTCATGCAGTGAGGTAGGTACTGTATATTCCCATGTTCATAAGAACTTAAATGAATAATGCACCTAAGAAGAAATGTTTGCCTTTCCTACCTTTGAGACTTTGAGTGGGACCTCAGACATGCCAGAGAAATCAGCCTTGTTTTCAAAAGAGTCGGTTATGCCCATTTCTTTGAGTGTGTTTTCCAGGGGAGCATCAGCAGAGATTGAAAATTTTGGCAGGTACAGATCCACATATCTAAGAAACACAGATCACCACCAGTGTAACAATGGATGGAATATACAGTTATATCACTGCTTGTCTAATTAAGTTACACATTAGGGCTGCACGATATGAGGAAAATAAACGTGATAACGTTGTTGGATATCGCGATAACGATATTACTTACGATAAATAATATATTATTAAAGTGTACTCAGTTCTGCATATCTGCTGCTTTTAGTATTCTGCTAAAATACAGCAAATTCACTGTTGAATTTAAAAAAAGAAAAAAATGATTTCCAACATTTTATCGAACAAATTGAACATAAAAGGCACCATTAAAAAAGAATGACTGTTAAACTTGAAAGTGTTTTCTAAAGTTTATGTTTAAAGTTTTCTACTTGATACTCTTTCAATTAACTAAAAAAAATCTTAGTGTCTTTTGCGATGCGTTTGTTGCGCAAGTTAATATCACAGCGATTTTTTAAAAAAGCGATATAACGTGCAGCCCTATTACACATTACTTGCTGTTTCAAGTAAAATGTCATCCAGTCAACACTTTCTCAAACACTAGAGGATGGGGATTCCTCTTACTCCATTGAGACGGAGTCTCGACAGTGCTTGATGTAGTCCTTGTTGATGTAGCCCTCCACCTCCTTCATCTTGCCTTCATCGGGCAGGACGATCATCATGGAGGTGTTGCCCTTGTAGGGTAGCATGACGACCGTGGTGTGGTTGTCGACGTCCCAGTATGTGTCGTAGTCACCCGTCCTGTCCACCCGAACTTTGGTGGTCTTGTCCACATTGAAGTCCATCTTGCGTGTCATGTCCCGATTGAACAGTGTTTTCCACTGTCCTGTATGAGGTAGTGGACAGGGGAAGAGGACAGTAATCAACGTAAATTATCAGTCATTTGTTTTTAAATGTTGAATAATGCTCTTCAATCATCATACTTCCAACAAGTCCTTACGACTGTATGGGTCATTTGTTCCTACCCTCGAATACGACCCACAGGAGTGTTTTCCATCCTCATATATAAACCAGAGAATGTTGGTTGCGGTTTTTAAACATGTTTAACGTTGTGAAACGTTGTTTGGTTAGGTTTATCAGACTCCGAATACTTTATTGATCCCGTCAGGAAAATTGTTAGGTTGCAGTTGCTCACAGTCAGATTGAAGGTAAAAATAAGAGTAAGAAACGAGCTAGTCAATAAGTGTATAAAATTATCATAGCTACAGTGCAAGAAATGAAATGTAGGCCCCAAAAACTTTAAGTAGTTTAGGCACCTAAACTACTTGGTTAAGTTTAGAAAACGATTGTTGTTTGAGTTTAAATCAGCCGTTAATTACGAGTTACGCATGTGACACTGAATTGGACGTTCCTACAGTGAAAAAAAACGTGCAGATTACTTTTATTTTCAAACGGGTTTAAATCCCACTCTATTGGCTGACAGTCCTATGATTATTTGACCCATCCACCACCCAACCTCTCTCTTTATATGGAAATTTGGGAACTTCCTGCTTTTCCATCCATCTTCGTCCGCTTATCCGGTATCGGGTCGCGGGGGTAACAGCTCCAGCAGGGGACCCCAAACTTCCTGCTTTGCGCCCATCATAATTACTACTCATGGGCGCCGTCACTAGAAACTTTAGATCGTAATTGCGTCTCCCAGCGGTGAGAAGAAGATGTTCTGTCCAGCAGCAGCGTTGGTACTCAGGCTTTTGTAGCGGGCAAAGGCAAAGTCGGCGTTGGGAGAGGACAGTTTGTGGCAGCTCAGCTCTCCCTAGTGGCTGTGTTCAGAGCCGTGGTGGTGGTCTGCCCAGGCTGCAGCCATCAGCAGGGCTGAGAGCACACAACTAGCAAAGATCCCACGCATCTTTACAGCCTGTCCAGGGAAAATCAGAGGAAGTTGGGCTCAACCACAATAGGTGATAGAATAATTAAATAATTTGCTAAACTTTGAGATGGAAAGACAAGTGACAGTAGCCACTGGCTTTGAATTAAACAGGACACACAGAAAGATTTAGCCTCTAAACAGCTCTAAACTTGCCAATATTTTCACTATTATGTCACATCTTCAAAGTTTTACTTTCAAACCTGATTTTTTTACTAATGAATGTAAGTCTCAAACAAGATACATTAAAAGAAATATTACATAAATACACACATACATACATGATGAATGAAAAGGATACAGTTGACAGTAGCTAAAGTTTCAAGACTTTTTAAAACAGGATACACTTATGATCAAATTTGAACAGCATTACACTTCTATTGTAACACATTTGTCTCCACACCACAAAAAAATCATTTCTAAACTTCACAAATACAAAAAGCTAATTCACTTTAATTTAAATCCAAGTCCTCATAATTCATATAAAACATTCAGCATATGTCAATGGAGGTCCATGCTTACCTTTGATCTCCTCTGGTGCAGCTTGGCAAATTAAATCATCTTTATATTCAGGAGATCAGCTCAGATCAGCTGACATTAAACATTAACAAGGTCCAGCCTTTTCTGTCCTGTGCTAAAAGATTTCTGGCCAAGCTATCTTCACTTCACAACACAACTCAAAATACAAATAACAGGTACAGTACCATGGGTGAGACTTCACACACAAGCTTACATTAATCATCAAATAATGACAAAAAAAAATGATACAAGGAGGATTTAGGAGCCTTTGGTTGAAGTATGAAGCAACTCATTCCAGTCATTGCCACTTTAAATCCCTTCAGGAAAAAGAAATTCTTTTAAATAATAGCAGTAATTGGGGATTCATATAGTCACTAGTCAGTAGGATGGATCTTGATAGTAGTATTCATTTAAAGTTATGAGTTAAATAACATATCAAATCCCAAGTCTTTTTCCGCTTTATGTTGAAATATTTTGAAACAGTTGCTCAATAACACACAAGTTTGTGTCAGCAGTGCATTACATGCACCACGGTTTATTAACTATCACATAAAAAAAGTCCGCTGGATACCAGGGTTGGACAATGTCTATCAAATTGCCATATGACCATGTGTCCAGAGCAGTGTAAAGTGTTACTGTAATCAGATTACATTTGTCTGTAACGCAGTAACGTAACGCATTACTGTTGATAACTTCAGTAATCACATTACAGTTAATAAAATCATGATCGCGTTACTTGCATTAATGGTTCTTCAACTATCTGTATAAACGGAGGAGAGAAAAACAAATCAAATGTCCCTTTTCGTGCAAGTTTGCGTAACACGAAACAAAAATGGCAGAGCCACCGCTTAAGACGTCTTTTGAGCAGTGGAGGTATGCCCATTACTTCAAATGAGTTGCGCGAAACGACAAACACTTGATTGTAAAATGTAACATGTGCCCAGGCCACAAACACCTCTCCAGCGCCACAAACAACCTCCAATCTGTCCAAGCATTTGCAAAGGCAACATGCTAACACAAAGCTAGCTGCTAAAGACCCCCAGACCCTGAGTGACGGGGACGCTGATGAAAAGAGCATGTTGCCGACACAAGCCAAGCAGCCAAGACTTGATTTTCAGCAGCAGGTAAACAAAGCAGAGATAAGTGGGCTTGTGGCAGCATACATAGTGGAGGAAATGTTCGCCATCTTTCTGAAACATACTGGGCAAGATACAGGTAACGAAGAGCGGACGGCTACCATTAGACAGGAATAATTTTGCAAGCTACTAATCCAAAAGTAATGTAACTAGTAGTGTAACTAATTACTTTCAGCAGTGAGTTATTTAGTAAAGTAAGGCATTACATTGAAAAAAAAAAAAAAAAAAATAGTAATATGTAATCAATTTTTTTGAGTAACTACCCCAACACTGGTCCAGACTGAAACATCACATTGGACGACAGAAGGACACAGCTCAGGAATAATAAACCATCATCCCTTAAGTATTTTGTTTTACAGTAGTTTGTGTTGATTTGTCAAATCTACTTAATATAATGCCAAACTGTGAGCCATCATGGATTTAAGTGGGGCACCTGGGACATCTTACCTTGGACAGTGTCAACCACAGGCACTCAGTATACAATGTGACATGTTAGTAAAGGGTATATAAAGTCATGTAAATTAATTTCCATTGCCATAACTGCAAATCCTCACTTTAGAACTACTTGTGCTGTGACAATATCAAGTAGCTTATTTTCAGAAAATACCTTTAATTGGTATTTTAAATCATATAGCCACTAGTCAACAGGATTCATTTTGAGAGTAGATTGAAAGTTGAAAGATTAAAATAATTTATAGAATGCCAGTTTTTCACGATGAGATTTCATTTAGCTCGATGTTAAACCATTACTAAATGGTTTGGATACAAGATGAGAGGATGCAGGTTCTGAGATCTTGGAGATGTTATATGCTCATGGCATTAATCCGGCTCCAGGCCCAACACGTTCTCACACTCATCTCGTAAAATATCGACGCTTGGTCAGGTGCCTTTGTCGTTCTTATTGATGCTAAAGTCTCCTTTAGTGCTTTAAGTAAACGTGCTTGGTCGGGACTATTGCCGTCCCTTTTGACGCAGTTATGTTAAGGAAAAGGTCGTGGGTGGGCTTACGGTTCCGTGACACGCAGGAACTACGGGACGGTTGGGTTTAGGAAAGGGTCGTGGGTGGTCGTACGGTTCTGTGACACGCAGGAGAAAAGAAAAAAGCAACTACAGTAAGCGTGACAAGTGGGACACGAACACCGCTCTCCTGGGTGAAAGTCCTGTGTTTGACCCATCCACCACGCCAACCAACCTCCTTACGCGGAAATTCGCCCTTACATACTACTCGCTTAATCCTATCTAACTGCTGCTCTCCCCGGTGCTTTACACAAACACTGAAAGACGCCTTTTACGTCGCATCAGACGCTGACAGCCACTGTCCAAACGTCCTTATTTTACGAGTTCGGAATGAGAACGGGTTGCCAGGCCAGAACTCTCGCAGCTATACGAGTCTTGGCTAACGAGGGGATCTGTGTGGGGAGCCTGGATAGCTCACCTGGTTGAGCGTGTGCCCCGTGTACTAAGGCTCAGCGGCCACAGGTTCAATTCTGCACTTGCGGCCCTTTTCTGCATGTCATTCCCCCTCTCTGACCCCTTCACATCTTCAGCTGTCCTGTATAATAAATTCCCCAAAAATAATCTATAGAAAAGGAACAACAAAGAGGTGATTTGTTAATGTCCAGCCGGGGAGGAATCCCCCTGCAACCAGCCCTACAACAGCTCCTGGCTGCAAACATATCACTTAGCTCTTCAAGCCAAGCGTATGGTTGCCTCTGCCAGCTTTGCTCATCAACCAGATGCCCTTACTTCAACACCATTCAGGCTGTAGATGCTCGTCTCCAGTCACTTCAGAACGCCCAAGCTTCACCCTCTACCTCGACGTGGATAAGTGGATTGCATATTGATGTGATTTTACATACATTATTGTAATGGAATGTCTTTGATGTAATGGGTATGTATTGCGTGTCTAGTGTGGACCCCTGGAAGAGTAGCTGACTGCTACAGCATCCACTAATGGGGATCCTTTTAATAAACAAACAAAACCATAAACAACCAAATAAAGTCATGGCATCAGTCAGAGAATACTGGTAGGGAAGTCTAAGATTATTTAAATCACATTTAATTAAATTTTTTATTTGATGTCATGAATACAAAAAAGAAATCTTTATTTTCCGTTTTCAGTGTCCTCCTTTATTATCTTTTCAAAGTTAAAGACATAAGGTGTGCATGCTTACATGCAGAAACACTCCAGCAGCTTCTCATTATGGCTGCTGCAACCTGTGATCATGGTTCTTATTTGCCGTGCTTCTTTACATGGCTGTGGGGTTGTTTATCTTGCCCATGAAGAGGATGCTTCTGGTGACGTTCTCCAGGATGAAGACCAAGAAGGGTCTGTCAATTTTCACGGACCGTGGCATACGGAGGTATACTGCCTCAAGAATGGTGGAGGATGCTGCCTCTGTTCCCATCTCGGTGACACTCAGCAGAGCCTTGTGGGACGCCTGTGGGAGGAAAAAGAAGGCAGTCAGAGTCTAGTTTAAAACTTAGCGTAGAAGAAATCATAGGTGGGTGCATTCAGGGCCACCTCATGGTATATCACATTCACATCACAGAGCTCTCTCCATCATGTCAAGACACACTGGCCGTTTGGAAATCCTCTAGAGAGCTTTCCTCAGAGGAAACGTATTGTCATCTGGGACAGGAATTACTTTTAAACTTGATTAGGAAGTCATAAGCGGAGCGATTTAAGTGATTTACAATTTTTCTGTCCGATGCTGGATGACGCAATCAGTGTTGAGTGTATCGAGACCAAGACAAGACCAAGACCTTGAGGGGCTGAGACAGAGTCAAGACCAAAACCAGACCTACTACTTCGGTCTCCGAGATACACTCTCTTAATGGTGCTTGTTAAGAGGGCGGGGAGAGGGGGTTAACAGTAACACATTTCAAAATAGAAATCAGTCAAGTTGCATTGGAAGCAGGAAGGAAGTTTTACATCTTATCACAGTAATGATGTGAACACATCAAATTAGACAATGCACAGGCAATTTAGATATATCCCTGCAGTTGTGGTCTTGAAATAAAATCCTGAGTCTTCCATATCTGAAACCGAGACGAGACAGAAAAAGAGAGAGAAAAATTAGGTCGATTCTGAGACCAAGATCTTCAAAAAGTGGTCTTGAGATCGGTCTTAAGACCAAGACTGATCGAGTACTGCAACACTGCACACATTGTAACCAGACAATCTTCCGTACATAATTGTGGCTTGACAGTGCGCAGCATCACTCCAGTTCCAGAGGGAACAGATACCTGCAGCCTTCAGGTTTCAGACTTTAGTCTGAGTTTTTTTCTCATAATATTTCCCCCCCCATCCCCTGGCTCTATTATTCTTTTACCTACAATGGTGCTAATACAGTGCAGGTCTAGAACAAATGTAGAAGCTTAGGGGTCTTTATCAGCATCCTCTGGGAGTAAATGTCTCTATTCTGCAGTTTTTCCTGAACCACTGCTCATGCAGTGAGGTAGGCATATTGCCATGTTCATATGAACTTAAGAAGAAATGTTTGCCTTTCCTACCTTTGAGACTTTGAGTGGGACCTCAGACATGCCAGAGAAATCAGCCTTGTTCTCAAAAGAGTCGGTTATGCCCATTTCTTTGAGTGCGTTTTCCAGGGGAGCATCAGCAGAGATTGAAAATTTTGGCAGGTACAGATCCACATATCTAAGAAACACAGATCACCACCAGTGTAACAATGGATGGAACATACAGTTATATCACTGCTTGTCTAATTAAGTTACACATTAGGGCTGCACGTTGTTGGATATCGCTATAACGATCTTACTTGCGATAAATAATATTATTAAAGTGTACTCAGTTCTGCATATCTGCTGCTTTTAGTATTCTGCTAAAATACAGCAAATAATTAGTTGAATTTAAAAAAAAGGGAACTAAATCATTTCCAACATTTTATTGAACATAAAAGGCACCTTTAAAAAAAAATAACTATAGTTACTCTTTAAAGTGTAGTTTTCTACTGAAACTCAGTGGTGGAATTTAACTAAGTACATTACATTTACTTAAGTATTGTATTTAAGTTAAGTTCTTTCATGCCACTTTCTACTTCTACTCCACTACATTTCAGAGAGAAATATTGTACTTTTTACTCCACTACATTCAGACAATATCTTTGATACTTAAATTAAGATTTTTTGCACACAAAACACATGTAGTATTTATTATAAATTAAACTACTCAACAATATACAGACCTACAAGTACAGCTGTAATGATTCAGCTGATTAAACACTTAAGTTGATGGACAGAACAGTTTGGATCGTTTCCATTTTTTGAAAAAGTGGGTATTTTTCTGCATTGAGTACTTTTACTTTTGAGTACATTTTCTGATGATCCTTACATACTTGAGTAACATTTCCAATGCAGGACTTTTGCTTGTGACCGAGTAATTTCACAATGTGGTATTAGTACTTTTACTTAAGTAAAGGATCTGTATACTTCTTCCACCACTGCTGATACTCTTTCAACTAACTCCCAAAATCTCAGTGCCTTTCGCGATATGTCGCAGCCTTTTGCAATGTGTCTATTGCACAGATTGATATTGCAATAAAAAAAAAAAAAAATATATATATATATATATATATATATATATATATATATATATATATATATATATATATATATATATATATATATTATGCAGCCCTATTACACATTACTTGCCGTTTTAAGTAAATCAAATGTCAACACTTTCTCAATCACTAGAGGATGGGGATTCAAAAATAGAGATTCCTCTTACTCCATTGAGACGGAGTCTCGACAGTGCTTGATGTAGTCCTTGTTGATGTAGCCCTCCACCTCCTTCATCTTGCCTTCATCGGGCAGGGCAATCATCATGGAGGTGTTGCCCTTGTAGGGCAGCATGATGACAATGGTGTGCTTGTCGACGTCCCAGTAGGTGTCGTAGTCACCCGTCCTGATCATCATGTCCACCTGTACTATGGTGGTCTTGTCCACTATGAAGTCCATTTTGCATGTCTCGTCACGATTGACATTTTTTTTCCCCCACTGTCCTGTATGAGGCAGTGGACAGGGGAAGAGGACAGTAATGTAGATATGTCACTGTAAACTATATATAGTCTTTTTTTAATGTTGAATAATGCTCTACAATCATCATTCCTTCCAACAAGTCCTCCAAACCAGAAACCTAACCATACAACCGTATGGGTCGTTTGTTCCCAACCTCTAATAGGACCCACAGGGGAGTTTTCCGTCCTCAAATCCAAACCAGAGAACGCCAACTGTCGCAATTTTGAACCTCAACGGTCATGGTTTTAAACACGTCTTTGTGAAACGGTCCCAGGTTGGTTATGTTTAAGCACTGAACTAAACTAAACTAAACTACTTAGTTGAGTTTAGAAAAAGATCGTTGTGGGGAGAACTGAGCTCCGACACTCTCCTCCGTATTTCATTAATTAACTAGGTCTACTACTTTTTCTTAAACGCCAAATCGTTTTGTCTGTTGTCACGGTGACTCAGTGAAACGCCTGCAGGCACAAAAGAGCGGGTCGTCACCTAGACCGTCTCCTTGTTCAGAGAAATTTGCTAGCATGTTGGCGGCTAATGGAGTGGTGGCTAATGTGAACACGTTCTCTAATATGGAGGAATTAATCGACCGGGTCTTGGAGAAGCAGTCAAGTGTGCTTAAATCAGTGATCTAGAGCGCAGTGAAGGGAGTGCTGGCTGAAATTAACGCCTTGCAGCAATGCATCGGGGCCGAACCTGAGATGCATGAAATCATGGTATGTCAGCCAGACCAATCTGACTGACTGCATCACATTCACGATCCAGCGGCTTCGGATGCCTGGGAGCGACCTGCAGGGGGAGAGAGTTCGCCTTTGCTGCAGTCGTAGAGCCTGGTGTTTTCTGGCTGGAATTAGAAGGACGCGCTACATGCACGGACTGTCCCATGCTGCAAGGAACCGGAGGGCGGCGGTGGGACTTTCCGTTCGATGCCGGGGCTGTGACTGGAGGACTCAACACCTGTGGACTAACCGTATTTGGGCCACTGTAGCAAGTTTGACTGGAGGACGCTGTGTATAAGTTTTGGAAACAACCGTTGAAGGGACATCTAACCAGACTGTAAGAAATGATGAATGCTGGCTACTCAGTCTACAATCTATATTTTTGAGGACACTTAAATGGGCTGAAAAAAAAGGGAACATGATGAATCCTGAGGATGCACTATGTAAGTTTTGTAACTAAGCTTTAAAGGGACACTTAACCAGACTGAAAATACATGATAAATGCTAGCTAGTCAGTTTACAGTCTGTTAACATTTAAGCTAGACTGAAAGAACATTAGGGATACGGTCTGTTCAGCTCATAGTCTGCTTATTGCTCCAACTAGATTGGTCTGTTTTTCACACAGCTTAGTCCAGAAATTGTTGGATGGTGTTTATAATATTATTCATGGTTAACATAAGAATTCACTAGACCCGTTTCAATTAACCTGTGACTTAATACAGCACCTTAGTGCTTTTTTGTACAGCATTTTGGTCAGCTTAAGATGTGTGCTCTAGAAATAAACTTTACTTATTTACTTTACAAGAGACAGGGTTTAGAGAGCAATTCTAAAAGTAAACGGAAGTACATAACCCTTGTGTTGTCCTTCGGGTCACTGGGACCCGAAGGACAACACAAGACAGGAGGTGTAGTTTTGAGCTGGAGTTTTGCGCAAACTGCGTTTGATGTGGTCACGCATCTTACAAATAGGGGAGGGGGTCTGCAGTCTCAGGGTTAGGGGATTTATTTTACTTTTTATGTTTTTTGTCACACCTTGCTCAGAGCTAACAGTTCACCATTTGCTACAGATTTGTCAGCAAAAATCTGGTAGGGTACTTGAGACACGTACGCATTTAAATTTTGAAGATGGCTGAGCTTTCAATCCTTTCAGTTAACATCAGGGGGCTAAATGGGCCGATCAAACGAGCTAAATTCCTGGATTATTTAAGAAGGAAAAACAGACGTGGCACTTATACAAGAGTCACACTTACGTAAAAAGAGATGTAAATAGTCTACAAAATAAATACTTTAAGGTTGTCATCTTGTTCATCTAGTGACGTCACCAAAACCAAGGGCTCCATCGTGTTGCTGTCGCGGAAATCCGCACTTACCGTAGACAAAAGCAGGCAGGATATCTTATATATGTATTACGATAAGGAGTAGGAAAATAGCCTTTATCTCGGTATATGCACCGGCTACATATGATGAAAGTTTCTTCCCATGCCTAATAGTCATTGCTCTCTCTCAATGAATATTCACTAATTATAGGGGAAGACATGAATGCAGTACTAGATTTAAATCAGGTTAGATCAGGGGTCAATCACACAAAAGCCCAAAAACGCATATCGGACATGTTTAAATCAGTTGTGGAATCCCGCCATCTTAAAAGATATATGGAGGATGCACAATCCTACTAGCAAGGATTACACCCTCTTTTCCACATGTCACCTCACCCACTCTTGCATTAATTATATTTTGTGCTCCAGTGAACTTAAGGCAATGTTCCACACGATAGCAATAGAACCAGCAATTCTGTCTGATCACAATGCGCTGATAACCACATTCCATTGTGGTATGTTAGGAGAAAGAGATGGCAATTTAACAATTCTCTTCCCCAAAACAGTTTTTGATACAGAGTTTAGAGCCAAGCTGGCAGAGTTTATATCAATCAATACTGACTCAGTTTCGGACCCGGCGTACATTTGGCAAGCCACTAAAGGATTTATTAGAGATTTCACATCTTCCTTTGCGGTCAATTTGAAGAAAAAGAGAGAGGCAAGGATTGCGGAGTTGGAAGAACGTTGTAAATCATTAGAGCAGTCTCTAAAAACGTGTTTTTCTAAATCTACACACTCTTTTAGTCACAAATTAAGCAGAGCTAAATGATTTGCCAAGAAAGAGAGCTGAATTCATAATGCACAGAGTGAGGCAAAATTACTATTTTAATGGTTGCAAACCAAGCAAATTGCTTGCTCTGAAATTAAAACAAAGCGAATCCAGAGCTGCCATTGATATTGGGAAATATCTGGAAATGAGATGAAGACTAACAAATGCTGAGTCCAATGAGTTCAGACTAATGCAGCTTTATTCACACAACAAGCTTTCATGAAAGGGAGAACAGTTGACATGCACCAAATGTATACGCCAAGGTTTCTCGGCGAACTATCAGAATAACTCCTCTATACTTTTTTTTTTTTTTTTGTCCTCACAATCCAGGCTATGGCCGATGCTTCTAATAGATTCACACATTCCAATCTATTCCTGTGGGTGAAGGTTGTCCCCAGACTAATCTTATTGTGTAGTACACTACATACAAGCTATGAAATACATTTGAAACATGTGAATATCCAACCTATCAGCTATCAACAGCATCAAAGTTGTATGAATCCTCCTGCAATCCGGATCCAACACAGTGCCAAAAGTTCCTGAAAGAGCCAAGCCTGCCTCTTCTTGACCCAGAGGCAGAAGAACTGGGTCAACCTATAATGTTAGAGGAACTTAAATCAGCGTTAAAAACAGCTTAGAAAGGGAAAACACCAGGGTTGGACGGAATTCCATCAGAACTTCTGTTACAATACTTTGACATACTAGGACCTACCATTTTACAAACTTTAACCTCGGCCATAGAGACGGGCACCTTTCATCAACAAACCAACACTGCACTAATTTCGGTCATACACAAAAAGGGCAAAGATCCTACGGAGTGCTCAAACTACAGGCCCAGGATATTAAGCTCTATTCCAAAGTCTTGGCAGTACGCCTAGAGCGCTTTATTGTGAAGCTATTCCACCACGACCAATTAGGGTTTATACCAAAGCGTCACGCTGCAGACAATACACACAGATTATTCCATGTAATAGAAGAAGCCAAAACCCTTCCAACAACAGCAGCAGTTGTATCACTGGATGCAGAAAAGGCTTTTGACCGCCCAGAGTGGAGCTACTTGTGGCAAGTAATGGAGAGGCTTGGTTTGGGAGCCAAATTCATTGACATGGTACGTACTTTATATGAGAGTCCCACGGCCATAGTCTAAAACAACGGCCTGCATTCACAGCCATTCCCCATTGCACGGGGCTCGCAACAGGGATGCCCGCTATCTCCCATGCTATTTGCGATCTCTCTTGAACCAAGCCATAAGGCAATATAAAATATGTAATATTCAGATTAAATCTAATAACAACTCAATATCGTTATTTGCAGATGATATTTTGCTGTACATCTCTGACCTTGAGGACTGTCCCAAAAAATCTTAAGATCTTTAACAACTTTGGCTCAATCTCCGGCTATAAAATCAATTGGAATAAATCTAATCTTCTGTTGAACAACGCACAGGTGACATCAGCTATTAGTGATACAATACCAAAGCAAAATTACATATTTGGGCATCACCATTCACGCATCGCTACAGCGAGTTGTCCAGGGCAACTATGAAACTATACCAAGTAGTGTTCAAAGAGATCTGGCCAATTGGTCTGCGCTGCCGGCATCGCTACGGTCCAGGATTGATGTTGTTAAAATGAACATAGTTCCTCAGGTGAATTTCTTAAGTACAATGATCCCCTTACCCCCACCAATACATTTCTGGAAGAAAGTTGATACCGTAATTCGGCAGTATATTTGGAATAATAAACAACCTAGGCTCAAATACTCTACCCTGCAACGTACCACAAACACGGGAGGCCTGGCCCTCCCCAACCTTAAAGCGTACCACAGAGCCTTTCAGCTACAGGCCCTCAGAGTGTGGATGGACCCCTCATCTACAGTCCCATGGATAGAAATAGAGCAAAACCTCAATGGAAGTCTAAGACTGCAAGACCTTGCTTTTGCAGGTGTCTGCCCAAAAAAAGTGTATGCTAGCCCATGGCCCTATTATCACCAACACACTGACTAACTTTAAACAGGTCGAGGAGCACCTACGATACACCAATAATTGGCATTTGAATACCCCAATATGGCACAATGCACACCTAATGTATAGTAACAACCCCTTTACTTGTAACCAGTGGAGTGACAGAGGTATTTAGACCAGCTATTCAATGATGAAGGTATGTTACGTTTTGAAGACCTGAGAGCTAGCTTTGAGGTCCATAGGACATCCTTCTTCCTTTATCTTCTATATCTTAAGATCAGCCCTAAAATGTTATGGAGTGCCTTGAGACACACCCAATCACTAAATGGCTTGTTGATTTTTCTGTGAGAGGATTAGTGTCGAGGATTTATGCTAAACTGATGCAAGTATCACTAGGAGAAGGCCCAATAGTAAAGAAATGTGAGCGAGAGCTGAGCATCTGAGGGGAACGTAATTAATTGGGAGACAGTTTGGGACATTTCCCACTGTTCCAAGAACCCAAATCACCAGCAGATCCACTTCAACATATGCCATAAGACATATTGGACTCCTCAGAAGAGATACATCACTAAAGTCTGTCAACCTGAACAAACTGGAACTTTCCAACACATGGTCTAGGAGTGTGAACAGGTGCCTGAGTTTTGGAATAAAACAACATTAATAATATCTGATGTCATAGGATGTTGAATTCCTACTGACCCGGTTGTTTTGTTACTTAATGACGACTTTAAATTACACCTGCTTGGGAGACAGAAGAAAATTTGGCTAGCCGGCTCAACCGCAACCAAGAAAATGATAGCTCAACGCTGGCTCCCCCGCCACTCGCTTTGTATAAAACAGTGGTCGGCATACTTCCTAGACATAGTTATGCTTGAGCTCTCTACAGCAAGGATTAACAAAGCCAAGTCATCAACTATAGACCTATGGAAAAACACAGCAGCACAAGTATCAGTCCTAATGACCTCAACAGCACAACAATTAGAAGAGAGCGACTAGGCAAAGTGTGATTTTTGTTTCGTTTTCCCTGAGACGCAGAGGGTGGGGGTGGGAGAGAGTTTTGATTCTTGTTTGATTGTAGTTGTTTGTTCTGTATGTTCTATGTTAAAAAATAAAAAAAAAATCATAAAAAAAAAAAAATAAGAAAAAGATCGTTGTTTCGGTTAAAGCTATAGTGGGTAGTTTCTGTCACCCTCATGAAGAAGCCTAAGTAATGACAACAACACTGTTGATGCATTGCAGATTACTTTTATTTTCAAACCGGATGAAGCCCGCTCTTTTGGGTGAAAGTCCTGTGTTTGTTTAAACCATCAACCACCCCAACCTTTCTCCTTTGGTGCTCTTATCCCTTGTCACCTCACTTCCTGCTTTGCTGCCATCATCATTACTACTAGTGGGCGCCATCGCTTTAAAAACGTAAATAAAAGGTCATATTTGCAGCTTGAACAAATGACCTATGGGAGCGTTTTTCGGGAGAGAACAGTCTCCATACTTTCATACCCGTCTTTACCTGTTGAAATTATAATACATGGACCTTAACTTTGTTCTTACCTTTAAAGTAGACATAGTTGATCAACACCATGGCAATATCAGGGTCCATGTCCTTCACCATATCTTTGAGCTTATCCTTTGTTTTATTAGCAATGAACGTGTTGATTTCAGCTGCAGCCTCGGCAGGTTTGGTGAAGTCGACGTTGAAGACATCAGCAGAGTAGTAGTGCTTGACATCCTTCAGGAACTTCTCCAGAGGACTGAAGCCGGAGCGCACAGCCACGCCGTTACCGACATCCAGCTGCTGGCTCTCCTGGCTGTTTCCATGCATGTTGAAAAGATGCTTGTACGCTTCATTGACCTGGGTCTGGGTAAAGTTGCTGTAGCCCAAGCTGGAGAACAGCTGGCGGTGGGTTTCCCCACTGGCCCCTGTAGACAGCATGGACAGGGCGGTGGAGATGCCCAGCGGTGAGAAGAAGATGTTCTGTCCAGCAGCAGTGTTGTTATTCAGGGTTTTGTAGAGGGCAAAGGCAAAGTCGGCGTTGGGAGAGGACAGTTTGTGGCAGCTCAGCTCTCCCTAGTGGCTGTGTTCAGAGCCGTGGTGGTGGTCTGCCCAGGCTGCAGCCATCAGCAGGGCTGAGAGCACACAACTAGCAAAGATCCCACGCATCTTTATAGCCTGTCCAGGGAAAATCAGAGGAAGTTAAGTTGGGCTCTACCAAAATAGGTGATAGAAGAAATAGATAATGTACACACTTTTTGAAATGATTTTTTTTTTTTTTTTTTTTTTTTTTTTTTTTTAAATGGAAAGAAGTAGACCAAATGCTTTGAATTAAAACAGGACACACAGATATGGTTTAGCCTATAAACAGCTCTACACTTCCCAATTATTACATTATGTCACATCCTTAAAGTTTTACATTCAAATCTGATATTTACCAACAAATTTAAGTCCAATACATCTAAAGTTTCAAGTTACATTAAAAGAAATATTACATACATACATGATAAATGAAAAGGATAAAGTCAACAGAAGGTAGGCTCAATACATTTTAAACAGGACACAGTGATGATCTAATCTTTACAGTTTGACACTTCTATTGTAACACTTTGTCTCCACACCACAATAAGTTATTTTCTAAACTTCACAAATTCCAAATGTCACTTCAACATAAGTCCAAGTCCTCATAATTTATATAAATCATTTAGCATATGTCAATAGGGGTCCATGCTTACCATTGATCTCCTCTGGTGCAGTTTGGCAGAAAGTTCATCTTTATATTCAGGAGATCGAAGAGGGACAGCCAACACATCTTTTAAAAATTAACAAGGTCCAGCCTATTCTGTCCTGTGCCGGGAAATGTCTGGCCAAGCTATCTTTATTATTACAACACAGCAACACAGAATGGGTCAAGTACCACCGGTGAGACTTTTACTGTAAAGGTTGCATACACACAAGCTTAAATTAATCATAAAATAATCACAAAAAATAAATTATACAAGAGAACCAAGGAGCCTTTGATGGATTTGATGAAGCAACTCATTTCAGTAATTTCCACTTTAAATTCTTTCTGCAAAAATAAAATGGTAACTTATTTTAAATAAATAGCACTAATTGTTGATTATTTTAGCCTTTAGTCATTTCATTTATTAGGATATGCATTAGCTGTAGCGTAACCAGCTATTAGTCAGTAGGATTGCATTTTGAAACCATTGCTCAATAACACAAAAGTTTAGTGTCAGCAGGGCAATACATGCACCACTGTTTTTTATTAACCATCGCGTACAAAAGTTGGCTGGATACCAGGGTTGGACAATGTCTACCAAATTGGCATTAAAATAATATATAGAATGCCAGTTCATGATTTAATTTCCCTTTATGTTAAACAATTCAGTACAAGTTGATACAGGTTTCGAGATCCTGGAGATGTTCTATGCTCAAGGCATTAATTCGACTCCAGGCCTGTAGCTCTCACAGCTACGAGTCTTGGCTAACAATGTAATCTGTGAATGTCCAGCCCGGGAGGAAGCCCCTGCAACCAGCCCTACAACCGCTCCAAGAAAACACATCACTCAGCTCCTCAAACCAAGTGTAAGGTGTCCTCTGCCAGCTCTGCTCATCAACCAAATGCCCTTACAACCCTGCATCAACACCATTCAGGCTATTGTGGTGGATTTCTATTAATCAAGGAATGTTTCAGGGAGACCGAGATGTTGTAATATAAGATCTTTATTCAATCAAAACACCTGAGTATTTTTTGCAGAAAACCACTAAACCTCTCTCAGTCATTCATTTGTTTCATACACAGAGGATGGACGCTTACCCCATCCCATAACTTTACCACATAAGGCCAATGACCTCCGTTTTCTCGCTGCTCGTATGCTAGGTAGTTAGTATGTTCCCTCTGGAACAAAACATATCTTCTCGCTTAAAGGCCCTGACACACCAAGCCCATAATCGGCCGTCGGACAGTCTGGCGAGGTCAGTGACTCGAGTCTGTTCGGTGTGTTCCGTGCCGTCGTCAGTCGGAGGAGCTGTCGGCCTTCATTTGGGCCGATTTGACTTGTTGTGGGCAGTCGGACTCAATGACCATTCTGATTGGTGGAATGCTAACCTGAAAATGACAAGCGGGATGAGCGTGACGAACGCCTCTCAAAATCTGACGAAAATCTTTTACTTCCGAGACACTATTTTGACCAACTCGGGCCTTTTCTGTTGACGGTCGGCCATCGGGTTGGTGTGTCAGAGCCTTAAGGGCAAAAATCTTGCAGGGAAAGAACATTAAATCTGCCATTCCCAGATTAACTAGAGAAATGGCTATTGGGAAATTTGTAGTTGCTTTTGGTATTTTCTATGATGAGATATGCACAGTTTTCCCTGAGAATTGGACACATTTGGTGCTGATCGGGACCTAAACCTAAGGTATGGGAAAAACATATTTTACCAGTAACACAAAGTTTCTCCAGCAAAGCAGCATTCTACCTCTCACAATGAAACCTCCGCTTGAAGCAGTCTGTCTTAGACACTGAACTGTTGTTCATGCAAATGTGCGGCCATGCAATACCTGTGGCAATATGGGTCATTCAGCATCTCTCTGCCCTCTGGTTCCATTTTTCCCCAAGAGCACGGGCCACTGCCTATAAAAAATTACCCATTTCCCTCTCGCTACAAAAGGTGCACATCTTTAAAAACCAGCACATATGCAATCATTTCAATGAAATGTGTGCACTACACCCAAACTGTTTTCCTCCATATCTGCAAATCTGAGCTCAGTCTGCCCTCGCAGGTTTTGGCCTCAGCAGAATCGTCGTGGTAGAGTTAATAAAAACTCACCTATCTACTCCAATAAATGTTGTAGTTCTTGCATCAGAGAAGATTTTTCCTTCCTGTAGATATAAAACTGTGTGAATACATTTACTTTAAAAACATGCATGTTTGTTTTGTTTTTGCATTGGAATGACTACTTGAAAAGATTACTTCATTACCAAACGTATGGTACAATACAGAATCACTTTCAAAATCCTGCTTAAAGCTACAAATCACTTAACGGTTTAGCTCCTCAGTACATCTCTGACTTGCTTGCTGATCACAAGATCACAGACTTATCTGGCTACTGCTTAAAGCAGACGCTCCTCAATTCCAAGAATTTCTGTTGAGATTTAATAATTATATATCTGTAGTGATAATAATAAACGTTTTTTCTGCATTCACTTGTCTCTCCAGATTGAAATGAGTCGGCAGATGCTTTGCACCAACGTCTTCTATTAACTGTGTCATTTACAATAAGACATGATAAATAATGATGTATTTAGAACATCAAACACCTAGACAGGTTCAGATGACGAAGACAAAAGATGATGGTAAATGGCGGATTAGTGAAAGACTACAAATAGATGAACAGACTAATAATTCTGTTATTTCTGTTAAATCTGCTCCAATCTCAATCACTCTCAGCAGAGCCTGCTGGAATAGGAGTCAGGAGGAGGCTGTCAGTGTCAAGGAAAACTATAACTATTTATAAAATATGACCCTACTCATCACTTGATTTATTACCTCAGTAAACATTTCCTAATACGTTTATAGTCTCAATCAATTCTTCCAAGTCTTCTTTAATACAACATGAGGCTCTTAAGTTTGTAAGTACATTTTGTTTTAAGCACTTTTTTTCCCACTAGCCAAAATTAGCATCCCAATTAATATCACAGCTAACATGAATTACATATTCACTTTGCAAATCAAGCTAGCTAGCTAGCTAGTGCTAGCTGGTAACTTAGCACTCCACCCCAGCTCCACCCTGTCGCCCAAATATGGTCACTTTTGGCTCCAAAAAACCAAGATGGCGACGGTCAAACTACCAAACTTGAGGCTTTAAAACAATAGAGCGTTTTCACGGCACGTCATCAATAAGGAAGTCAGCCATTTTGGAGGTACTGAACATAAACAACGCAACTGAACTCGCAACTTTTCCTTATTGTTGCTTAAAATGGTCAATTATTTCTGTATTGTTGGCTGTACCAATCTGTTGGACTGGGCATTTGGAAGTACTACAAATTGCCAAAAGTTTTTACAAATCAGGGAGAAGGGTGCAAAAAAAATAGTGAAAAAAGTGACTTGTTTTAAACTATGTAGATAAACAAAATCATTCTTAAGTCATTTTTGTGTGGTACAATACACACAGTATACTATTGTCAGCAGAACAACATATTATATTAAACAATACATTTGATTTAGTTGCAGGTTTTAATAGTTTTGTTTGTTTCCTCTCACTCACCTTTTGTTTGGTCCAACATTCAGGAATGATTGGGGAGCATTTCCTGTGTGTTTATGGTGTGGATGATGTCATCACTGACATCATTGGACCAAACCAACTGATGGGGTTTTCTTGTGTGTAGAGATATTTCATGTTTGTTTGATGCATTTGAGGGGTAATTGGGGGTGTTACTTACCTTGTAAAGTGTCCTTCAATTGTGTAAGCCGTGCTGTCAGAAGCACGTGTTTTGTTATATTTGGTATTAGATTTTCTTAATTTGCTCACATTTTCTATTAGTAGCCTAAAATGTGTCTATTTTAAACTTTGTCTCATTTATACATGTATTTGGCCACACTGCAAATAAATATGCTCTTGTTAGATTTCAAGAAGTTGGCCTTCTTATCGTTTTTTTACTCTCTGGCTATGCTTTACACGTCACTGAGGTGTTTCACTCAATACGTTTCTTGACCCATTTTAATGCCGGGATAGGAAAGAGGAGGCAAAATTGTTTGGGTCGTCATTTCAAGACTAAGGAGCCAGCTCATATGAATCTTCAGGTGCAAAGACTATAGTCCACAAAGCAATGGGCGGCGTCACAGTGGCTACTTGCACTTTTTAATACAGCATATATGGCGGTGTTTACCTGTAAAGGGAGGAATGGGGTCACCCACTGTCCTGTGTGAGACAGTCGAGGGTGAAAGATAAAAGAAAATTACATATCATTGAATTCTTAGAAAATTGACACCCACATTTTTTTAGAGCCATGCTTACTGTTAGTGTCCTCTTTGCAACGGTTTCTGGCAAGGCTCTCTTTACTGATGCAACCTAACCCAGTAAACACAACATGGGTAAAGAACCGCTGGGGCATCAGGGGCCTACAAATGTGTGTCACACTTGCATTAGTCTCGCTTTGCCAGACCATCCACACGCGGCGGTGGGGATGGGGGTCTGGCCAGTCCACATATCCTTTAAACCAATCACAATTGTCATGGGCAGCACTAAGCTCCGCAAGGAGCTGCTGTAAAATAGTCGAGAGAGAAAACTCAAGTCTAGCTAGATGTCTGGATTTACCCTGCAGAGATCTTAGGAGAGGAGCAGTTAACCAGAGCCCTCATGAATCCACCGGAGATTAAAATTCCAACACAAAGAAAGAGGAAGGAGACTGACATTGGCGAAAATACATGCATCCGGCGGAATTTCCTGCGGCACTGGAGCAATCACGGAAGTGGAACGTCAAGGATATGGACTACACTTGCATTAAATAGGTATGAGCCTATAATCATCATACAGATACAAAAATCAGTTTGAGGGAAACACATGTCTGCCTTAAAAAAAAATTATATATATATATATATATATATATATATATATATATATATATATATATATATATATATATATATATATATATAAAATTGGTTCCTTCTCTAAATAATTCAACATTAGTTCATTATATACAGCCATTTGTTAAAATAATTAGATTTATGAACCCCAGATTAAAAAATTATTTATTTCACTTCACCATGTTGAAACAGCACTAGCCCAATGAGTGTAAGCAGACGCTTTTAAAAAATAAAATAAAAAGGTGATTTATCTAATGTTTTAGTTATCTGCATCACATACAGTCAAGCTGGATACAATATACAATTTTACATTTCGGTATTTGTACACCAAGCCAGATTCAGATGACAGATGGTAATAAATGTGTCACGTTGACAGACGGCATAGCAGATTAATGGACTGACATTTCTGTTACTCCATGATAGATCTGTCGTCTTGTTCATCAAACTGTCCTCCATTTATCATTCCCCCCCCCCCCCCCCCCCCCCCCCCCAAGGCTCTTAATATCACTGTGACATCATTACAGGGCTTGCAAATGCTAAGGTAAAAAAGGAGCTAATGTCCTTTGGCTAAAAAAAAACAAAAAAAAAAAACCCTAACTACAGTGTGAAAAAGTAACACATGTAACACTCATCTTTTCCCTAGCATCTTTACTCGGCTGTGGGGTTGCTGATCTTTCCCATGAAGACGATGCTCCTGGTCGAGTGCTCCAGGATGAAGACCATGAAGGGTCTGTCGAGTTTTATCGTTTCAGGCATGCTCATGGGCATGACCTCGATGGTGCTGACGGCTGCTGCCTCTGTTCCCGTTTCGTCCACGCTCAGCACGGCCTGGTGGGACACCTGGGGAGGAAGGGGGAGTCGAATTAGAGCACAGTTCTGGGAAAACTGTATTTAGCAAAGGGTCTTTTCAGCATCTACTCTAATCTATGTTTTTGTAAAATTCTTTTTTTTTTCTTTTTTTTTTTAACACAAACACGAGTACAGTTCCAAACGCATAGAAGTGTACTTTGACCGGTCAAATCTGTACTGAGGTAAAAGGTGATGGAAACAAAAATTCAAACAGACAAACATAAGTCAAAAGAAAGAAAAAAAAAAACTAAAGATATTTCATTCGTACATTCCAAAAACATAACAAATTTCTGCATAAACGATTCAATTTAAGGTTATTTCAGCATGTTATAGTTCGAACTCACATTACAAGTTTTACATTAGTCAGTACTCAATCCTCCTTTAACAAACACATTAAACAATCCTTAAACTTCTCAACAAAGTCTAGCATCCCATTTTGTATGGGTTATTTTTTCTAGAGGAAAAGTTAAACATTTGCAGAATATCTGACTTGGTGTGCTGGTGTTTTTCAAAAGTAATGCAATTTACTTTTTTTAAGCATGCAAAAGACAATATCTATGACTTTTGGTTCACTTTTGGTGTACTTATGATCTTTGGGGTAGATTCCTAAAATAAAAGCGGTGTTCAAAAGATTTTTAGATAATCTTGTGGGTTTTTTTTTTTTTTTTTTTTTAATAACCTTTATTTATTCAGGGAAGTTTTAGAGAAAAAGAGGCATCGTTTTTTAGAAACGCTCTGATCACATTCGCACAGTTACACAATCACACCTGGAAGGCGCTGGGATTGACCGCCCGGTCACAAGCACGCTTCTCTAACCTCTAGACCACAACTTCCCCCTGTTAAAATTTCCCCATAAGTAACTGCCATTTCCATTCCCATTACAAACATGTGGAGGACTCTTTGCTGATCCTACCTTTGAGACTTTGAGCTTGATCTCGTCGGACACGCCAGAGAAATCAGCATTGTCCGCAAAAGCGTCAGTTATGCCCAGTTCTTTGAGTGGGCTGTCCAGGGAGGCTTCAGCAGAGATGGAAAACTTTGGCAGGAACAGATCCACAGAGCTGAGAAACACAGAACATCACCAGGGTCACAATCAATGGAATATACAGTAGACTTACAGCTTGTTAAAAGTCAAATTGAGTTGTACTTATTATGGACACCTTGAGCAAATCAAATACAGTACTAGTCAAAAAGTTGACACACTCTCATTTAAGTGAATGGGAAAGTATGTCCAAACCTTTGACTGGTACTGTACATCTTCTATTCAGCATAAAAGCCCCAAAAACATGCAAACACATTCCCTACAATCCCGCAAATGAGCACACCGTTACTGCCTACAACACGCATCACAACCATGATGAAAGGATTCAAAAGTTAATCAAATTCCCCTCTTACCTCCTGAAGAGCGAGTCATGCCAGTGCTTGATGTAGTCCTTGTTGATGTAGCCCTCCACCTCCTTCATCTTGCCTTCATCGGGCAGGACGATCATCATGGAGGTGTTGCCCTTGTAGGGTAGCATGACGACCGTGGTGTGGTTGTCGGCATCATGGTAGTATTCGTAGCGGCCATTCCTCTTCATCATATCCACCTGGACCTTGGTGGCTTCGTCCACATTGAAGTCTGCCTTGTGCGTTTGGTTCCCATCGAAGGGTTTCTCCCATTGTCCTGTACGAGGCAGTGGGGAGGGAAGGGGGTTATGTAGTTTTCTGTATGTCAACTCAAATGATCCTGGTTTCGCATAATGTGGCAGTATGTAGTATCTTGCATTCTTTCATTATCTTTCAGACTGGTTTGTTTAACATATTCCTGGCATCTAGGAGCTGCAAAGATTAGTCGATTAATCCATTAGTTGTCAACTATTAAATTATTCACCAACTATTTTGATAAATGATTGATCGGTTTGAGTCATTTATCAAAGAACAAGTAAAAATTCTGATTCCAGCTTCTTCACTGCTCTGTGACAGTAAACTGAATATATTTAAATTAAAGGAGCCGGCTATCTGCGTGAATGCTCTGTTCCCTTTCAGAATGTATCTGTATGCGCATGTGTCCTACCTCTGAAGTAGACATAGTTGATCAGCACCATGGCCATCTCACTGTTCAGGTCCTTCACCATATCTTTGATCTTATCCTGGGTTTTACTGGCAATGAAGGTGTTGATCTGAGCCGCAGCCTCGGCAGGTTTGGTGAAGTCGACGTTGAAGACATCAGCAGAGTAGTAGTGCTTGACATCCTTCAGGAACTTCTCCAGAGGACTGAAGCCGGAGCGCACAGCCACGCCGTTACCGACATCCAGCTGCTGGCTCTCCTGGCTGTGTCCCATCATGTGGAAGAGATGCTCGTACGCTTCATTGACCTGTGCCTGGGTTTGAGCACTGTAGCCCAAGCTGGAGAACAGCTGGCGGTGGGTCTCACCACTGGCCCCTGTAGACAGCATGGACAGGGCGGTGGAGATGCCCAGCGGCGAGAAGAATACGTTTTTTCCAGCAGCAGCGTTGGTACTCAGGTGTTTGTAAAGGGCAAAGGCAAAGTCAGCGTTGGGAGAAGACAGTTTGTGGCAGCTCAGCTCTCCGTCGTGGCTGTGTTCAGAGCCGTGGTGGTGGTGGTGGTCTGCCCAGGCTGCAGCCATCAGCAGGGCTGAGAGCGCACAACTAGCAAAGATCCCACGCATCTTTACAGCCTGTCCAGGGAAAATGAGAGGAAGTAAGTTGGGCTCAACCACAATAGGTGAAATCATTTGATAATTTACACACCTTTTTGAAATGTGTGTTGTTTTTTAAACACACAGAAAGACAGATTGAAGACTTTGAAATAACAGGACACATTGTGTCATTTGCCACACTAAGTACGTTTACATGCACATAATATTCCGGTTATATCCAACCGGAACATGCTGTTTACATGACCTGTATCAAATTTGGAATATTGTCATATTCTGAATAATAGTGGAATATTGATGTGCATGTAAACCTACTGATTGATAGCCAGGCGACAAATTTTGATCAGATGGAAAGACTGAAATTCCAACTTTTGCGCAATGGGTTGGGGACATGTTGTATTTTATTAAATTAGAGTAGTTAAGGTATTCTGTTAGTTGGCCATGACAAGTTTCCATCTGGCAAACCTTTCCTTAGTCCATGATAACTTTATGGCTGAGTGAAGACTTTGGTATATGTAGCTAGGAGTGTTATACATTAAGTATTGAACAGTTTGTTGATATATCATAGCATTGACGTTTCTTTGACTTTTCTACCTCCTGTGCTGTCTATGCATGCGAGTGCCCTAGACACTGTTGTACATTTATAACAACTTGTTTATTTTTAGTTTATGTATTATATGTCTTTGTCTATTTAGATATTTATTTTATTTGTATATACAAGTCTCAATGTGTCCTCATAGTTTAAAAAGAAAAAAACAGGACACACGGATATGATTTAGCCTCTAACCAGCTCTACACTTCCCAATTACTACATTATTATGTCACGTATTCAAAGTTTTACTTTCAAACCTGATTTTTACCAATGAATACAAGTCTAATGCACCTAAAGTTTCAAGTTTTAAAAGAAATGTGCGTGTTTCAATAAAATGTGCATGCTTACCTTTATGTCCTCTTTGCTGCAGACAGTCTGCCCGAAACCTCCCCAATATATACAGGAGCTGGGAGAGTCAGCTGACAGTTAGGTCAAACATTAGCCAAGACCAACCTCTATTCTGTCCTGGGATAAGAGATATCTGCCCGGACTTTTTTCCCTAATGCAAAGCAACTCACTCAGCACAACGTGGCTAATGAACCAATGGCAGCCAATAACGGGCTGCTCTATAAATGTCTACTATAAAATGCACTTGTTTTGTAATGCATGCATCACAAAACCTTATGTTAACATAAAATCGTACTTTAAGAAATCAAATGAAAAACACAATAAATCACTGTATGTAGGGAAACTCCTTTCAGACTGAAGTCATGCTGAATTTCACTTGACTTCCATTATGAAAATAAATACTTGGTATGCCATTTTCCCATAAAATAGTATGAACTGGTATTCTAAATCACACAGCCATTCGTCAATATTACTGGGTCAGCCGGCTGAGGCCTTTCTGTGCAAAGTTTGCATGCTCTCCCCGTGCCTGTGGGTTTCCTCCCACAGTCCAGACATGCACTCAATAGTATGCTAGTATTTATTGATGAAACTTTATTCTGAGTCATGTCAAACTACAAAACAACACAGTAATATTGACTTTTTCACAGCAGACATGTTGACATGTCATAGTAGGAAAAGCACCTGTGTATTCAAACCTATTAATAATGGATGCATTCCACTTAGGAGAGGCCCTGGTGTTGTGCATGCTGACTCACTGAAATAGCTTACTGGGACACTTGATGGAATTGAGCCATCGTTAAGGTTATCAATTTCAGCTGTGCTTTTCCTACTAGGACAAGTCAAAAAAATGTCTGCTGTGGAAAAGGTCCATTGTTACGACTTGGAAACAGGTAGATGAAAAGGCAGCAGGAAGAGTTGGAAGATATATTTAAGTAAAAAAGGGATTAAAACAAAAGGTGTCCTGAGTCAAGCAGGTCTATCTGGACACCGGTAAACTGAAAAATCAAACACAAAATCCAATACACACTGGGAAAATTAAAACTTCTAGCTAAAACCACTTGGAAGCCACGGCGCGGGGAGTGACGAATAAATACACAAGGCACCGAGGGTAGTAACAAGGGACAGGTGACATGAGGGCTGGTGTACAGGTGAAACCTCCGCCGGCACCGGAACTGTTCTAAGGTAAATGAAATGTCTTTGATTTAGACTACCAACAAGACAGTACCAATAACAACAAGACAGGCTGACACGGTAAGACATACAGGGCAGGGCTGAAGAGACACATGAGGTACACACAAACAGAACACACCAACCTAGAAACAAATACTGTCACACATATTTATCAGGATGCTGATAAATATATGAATATGAAAATTATTATTTTAATAGCTTAATAGTGTATGCACCATAAAAAGCTATGTTTAAAGGCTTTAGCTACACACTATTGTAGGCCCAGCTCAATATGCAGCTCAAATTTATACAACACGTAGTAGGGGGTCCCTGCTCCGTCTCTCTTTTAAGGGGTCCTTGGCCTAAAAAACCTTGAAGACCGCTGTATTAGAGGGTAGAAATAAACTACCTACAGTATATCATCAAATGGTTTGGAGGACTGGTTGTTTCTATTGGCTCAAAAACATGGGGTTTCCAAGGTGTCAGTTGGACCCTTCTTGATTAATAGGCTGACATTTCTGTTACTTGTGATAGATCTGTTGTCCTATTCATCAAACTATCCTCTATTCATCATCTGAGCTCAATATCATCTCCACAAGGCTGCCTGATGCCGAGGTAAAAGTGAGCTAATGTCCCGCAGATACTAAACTCTACTGCAGTGTGGAAATGTAACACTATTTTTGCACAGTTTTTCTCTTTGTGTTGGCGAATAGGCCTAGATGCAAAGCAACTTCTGCTAAGAAGATAAAGAGGTGTTTTTTTTAAAAAAAAATGACAAAAGAGAAAATGGTTTTGTAATTAAAGAATAGGGTTTTAATGATTTTTTTTTTTTGCAATAGCAGAGATTCAGTAACAGTGGTAAATTACTGCCATTTGGATGGATTATCATCATTTTGTGAAAATTGAGAAATAAACTGTAAATCATCCTGTAATGTTTGGAAAAACTCGGAAACTTTGGCGAAATTGATGAAAATTATGCCTTTCATTCCCAAGAATGATATGCCACACTATTGGGAACAATACAAATTATCTAATGTAAGTGAATGCAGTATTAAATCAATAGCGAAAGAATAAAAGCACAACAATGGAGAGTGTATTAGTCTAGATTTCTGTAGGATCGATAATTGTCACGATGAGCATGAGTCCCGTGAGATCGTCATACATTATGAGCATGAATGGTCTGTTAAAGGTAAAGGGGAGGGGGCATGATGCCAGGTCTCTCCCCCATCTTCTGATTAAAGAGAGAGAGATGAGAGAAAAAGTATAGTTTAGCATGTTCATTCAATGAAAGTGAGTTTCTAATGTGTAAAAAGGTCTCAACCAAGCGCTAATGCCTGGTAGTTTCATGATAATCCATTCCGACAAAGAAAAATAGGATATTTTGGTTGGTCTCTTAACCTTTGATGAGTTTCAGCGTCTTCTGCAATATTCTTGAGACTTCAGCTGAGTCTGAGAATATTGACGATACTCCAGAGTTCTTCAGGAGGCTTTCTAAACTGTTGGATTTGCTTAGTTGGAAAGTGAGGCAAATGGATTTCTGCCCGCCTGTGAAAACAACGGTCAATGTTTTAATGGATTTGCTCTAAGTTGTCTTGTTACAACTAGTGGGGCCCGTACTGCAAGCGTTCGCTCACTGATGTGTGGAGAGCAGTAATTATTGCTGATTTAGAATCTACTCAGCATCATTCATCACGATAGTCAACAACAGAAAGCAAATGACTGCAGGGGACCAGTGCCATGACATGGATCAATACACTGTACACTCGGGGATAAGCAAACACCCTTTATAGAGGCCATATACTGTACATGGACACACTCAAACCCTTATATATACCACCACATGCTCCACCACTAAACCCTTCCATACACAAATTAATACTTCTGGTCTCACCAAAAGGCGTTTGAATAACACGGCAATTTCTTAAGTCATGTTGCATTTTATTAGAACGTATTTTTTGCGTCATTTCTCTACTGACTTATATTGTGATGTAGTATAAAGAGTGACAAAGTCCGTGTAGGTAGCAGGCCCCCAGAAAATGCACTGGGCTTTGAATAGGATGGGCTTTAAAATTTGACATAGCAGCCAAACAGTGGAATACCACCTTCCATGTCCGTCACGTGATGCCCCAAAAAAAATTTTCCCATAGAATTATACGGCGAAAGAGAAGTCTGTAAATCAGTGGATACATTTTTTGGAGCGTCACACTCACAACCCCCACAAAATTACTCATTTCACTATCAGCTATTGATCCATTCGGTCCTATGACATTTGGAAAGTCTAGAAGAGCCGCACGAATAAATCATTTAATACCTATTCAAGTTAGCGGAGCACGAAACCTGAAGTTGCCGGTTTGGCCGGCAGAGAACTCTAGCGCGACTGCTCTGTGGGCCCCATAGTGAGGAAGCAGCGTCCATCATCCGGGTTGAACTTTTCTGGCTTCATGCAGCACTGAGCAACTCTCATAACAATGAACGGGGCCCCGCCTCGAACGCTGTACCCAGGTGTTATTTTACACCATAGTAGGTAGTAAAAAAACACAGGACTTTCAGAAGCAGGTGCTCAAAATGCTGTGTAGTGGGTGGTTCTGCTTTGACACAATGAGCCCATTTTGGAAGTGTACTGACTTTTTGAAGGTGTACGTTTCTCTTTTTGCAAAGTAATAGTGTACATCTGACTGATGGTTTATACCCTTAATTTACAGGAATACTTTCAAACCTTGTGTTGAGAAATAAATATGCATGTACAAAAACGGGAACATTCATCACCTATACAACAAGAAGCTACCTTTGAAATAAACATAATTGTTAAGTTTGTCAGACGCCTCCAAGGGTTTAATCAACGTGTCAAAGCTGATGTTGAAGGTGGAGAGTCCAGTGTGTTGAGGCCTGGAAAAAAATCTGTCATAGTCTAGTGAGGGTCTTTTACATCAATATGTAGGCTGTTCCACACTCTTAACTGTGTCGGACCCCAGGAAGAATGGCTACAGCCCTGCTGTAGCTAATCCTAATAAACTAAACTGTACCCAAGGATGAAATCCATCCCCAGTTATATTCCTACCCTCTGCCCCATTATCTACATCAGTTCTGTTTTTAGTATCTGCCCCTCTGATTTCCACCCATGGTGCAGCCCCAGTCTAAGCTTCTGTTCCTAAACTATACATCACTGTTTCTTCTCTCGCCATCCAGGCTTGGCCTGATTCAGAGACACTGCAGTCTTATTAGTCTCTCATAAGACCTGCCAAACTCCGGCTTTGGGGAAGTGTTGTTACTGTGACTTTGTGCGGGGGTGGCAGTGGTGTCGAAAGTATATCGATCTCCAGGGCTGAGCTTTTGACCCGTGGGTTGAACTCCAAGCAAACAATGGCGGCATGTTTTTTTAGTTTCTTAGAATTTCAGCAGTAATGAATGTGTGTGTGTGTGTGTGTGTGTGCGTGCATGGCAGACAGTGAGGACAGAGCATACTCATTCCCCCCTTTAATACACATTCTTGTCAACATGGATTTTGAACATTTATGCAACTGATGCATACATGAATGTTGCTCTAGTTTTATGGCACACACACTGGTATTCCAACAAAGACACTGTACATGTGCCTAATATGTCCCCTCCAGAAGGCGTTACAGGTCTCTCCCGAACCAGCAGGTTCAGAGGAAGCTTCTTTCCTGCGGCTGTCAACCTACTGAACTCTAGCTCTGCATCCCGGTGACAACCAACCAACTAAGCCCCCAAAGCCCCCTATCCCACCCAGTGTCTTATTTATTTATTTACAAATGCACATACTGTAACTACACTTAATACATAGCCATATTCTATTGCTCTTCATTCTATTCATCCTGCATATAGACTTATTCTCACTACTCTTATAATGCACTGTTTCTGCACTACAATGGTACTGTTAACACGCTGTACATACTGTACATATCTGTCTATATGGTTCGTTCTGAATATCCATATTTTATTCAGTTTTTCTTATAAAAATACACTGCATTTATCTAGATTATTTTTTTTACTACTATTATTATGTTACTGCTGCTACATTGCACATATCTGTACATGTTGTTCATACATTGTTCATATTACATAGCTATATTTATTCTACTCTTATAAGGTAACTGCCAATACACTGCACACATTTATATTTAATTTATATTACTCTAAACCACCATGTTAACCAACTGTACACTACTGTCTACACCTTATTTCTTGTCCTGTCTATACTTGAATATCACATCTGCTCTTTTTGCACTTCTGGTTGGACGCAAACTGCATTTCGTTGTCTTTGTACTTGTACTCTGCACAATGACAATAAAGTTCAATCTAATCTAATCTAATGTCTACGGCACCTTGAAATACAGTATTTACATGACTGATTAAATCTTGTAGAAAGAACAATAAGACAAATGAAGACTAATATACAAATTATTATTATTTATACCTCATAGTCACACAAATGTCATGAAAAAAGCCTACACTGTCGATCAGCTTTTACTATCATAGAGTTATACAGAGGCTGCGAAATGTCAAAGTGCTCATTAAATATTATCAGCCTAATCTCACCGTGTCAATACAGCTTCTAATTAAGCAGCAGGTCACATGGGATTCTCAGCAGTCGGCAGAATGCTGTAAAGACAGTCTGTAATGTGAGATAGCTGCTGCTGTAATGCTGCGATGCCGCCATGTGGTCGATAAAGTCAACTGAAATCGAAAGGAGTATTTCTGGCAGAAAAGTAAATCAAATTAACAGAGCAAGTAGCTGACAAAATATGTAAAAATAATGTGGATAACACTATTATGTGTTTTATCTAAAACTATTGCCCAAATGACAATTTTTTTTTCAGCTGGCAGCAAAAAGCAAACACAATCATTAAATGTTGCCTTGCGGGAAATTTTGTGACACAGATAAAGAGCCTTAAAAAAAAGCCTTAAGTGTTCTTGTTTGGCTTGTTACTGGAAGCTGGGCTAATGAGCACATCTTGATAGGAAGAGTGCACTGCAAGGGGACTCAGAAGTTCATTTGAGGTAGGATGAAGCAGCTGTAGAGAAGAATCCACAAGACCAAGAGCATTTCCAGCTCTAATGGGGTAATGTCACAACAGGCTGCTGAAGACTGAAGAATGAATCCTTCCTCTCTGTTGGACAAGAGATACAACACAGGAGTGTTAGATTCAGACTAAAATGAGGCACATGCGTTCATATGTGATTATGTTTATTATGAAAGAATAGAAATTAAATTAAAGCACACAGATAAGACACAAAAAGCTATGTAATTATTTGCATAGTCTTTGTAAATGAATTGACCAGCAATTCTTAAAGCGGTGTGCCTGGCACGGTCCTAAGAGCGATATTCAATATACATAGAGTTTTCAGGGTGGTCTCTTTTTTGTACTAAGTGTACTAAAGTGTACTAAATGGATTAAACATTGTGTTTATCTAACCTAGTGTTAGCTGCAAACGTTAGCATGCTCTGCTAACTAGCATCCTGCCCACAGTTAGCGTTGCTCGATAATGGAAAAAATCACAATCACCATTATTTTGGTCAATATTGAAATCATGATTACTCATTGACTTTTGGAAAGATGTTGCATTTATTGAAGTTAAAAAACAACAACAGTGAAACAGGTAAACCAACAGTGAAAACACCGTGAACTGTGACTGTGAATACTTTTCCCGTTTGAACTTTTTTTTTTATCATTCAGAACACAAAATAACAAAATAAGAGTTTACTTGCAAAAACGTTCAAAATAATCGTTTTTCTCGAGGCAAGGGAAATGTTATTAACTAGTTAACTACATTATTTTGTGAGGTTACAAGTGACATTACAAAAGTAGCTGTTAGCATCCGCCCTGTGTTAGCTAAGATGCTAGTGTATCAGAGCTTAGGCTAACTTTGTCCTGCTCTTTATAAGCCTAAAACGTTGTTACCGAAATTAAGTGCTTAGCGTATGGACAATTGTGCTCATCAATCACAAATGCCAGACCTACCTGAATGACTGAGAACTTGCACTACAGGCAGGAGTCCAGCTTTCACCACCACGGACGTTAACAGCTCCATTAGTGTCATTTTTTGGGGCAGTTTTACCAGGATGATCTATCCTTGTTGCCACCTTATCAGTGAGTTTATGTTTCTTATTCATATGTTTCCTGTCTTTCTCCTCTACTGTTCTTATTTCCTCAAAATCCACTGAATTTGTGACTGCATCGCTGTATTCTACCTTGTCTTCATCTTCCATTTTGGGGGCATTGTCTTTCCCGTCATTTTCTTCCTTTGTGTTAATGCTACTTGCACCGGCGTCACTGACTTTATATACTGCCTCATCAGTTAATACTTTTTCATTTACTTCTACTTCTTCTTTGTCTACGACTCTCTTTTCACTCACTTGAAGCCCTCTTACAGACTCCTCAAACGCTGTCTTCCAAGTAGCCACTTCAACAAGCTTTGTGTTCTTGGTTTCATCTACAAGAGCCTCTCTTTTATCACATCGATGCTTCATCAATCGAGCATTTTCTGTCTTCTCCTTCCTCCGCTCTTCTTCACAACAATCACTATCATCATTACTCTGTCCTCTAACAACTCTCTCACCTTCACTTTCATCTCTGTTGTCGCTGCTCTCTTTCCCTGGCTTCATACTAAACACAGCCATACTGTTTGCCATCTCTCTGGAACTACTTTCACTTTTGTCCCAATAAAACGTGCTATGAATCAATGACTGAGCCCTGATTTCCGATTCAACATTTTGTGCAAGTGAGCCTTCTTGATGTTTACATCCAGTGCCGTTTAGCATCTCACATACTTCCAGATGTTTTGAATATTCAGTCTTCTGTCCATTCAGGAAAATGTCTTCCACTGTTTCCTCTTCAACCATTGAACTTATCAGCTGATTATATGGTTGAAAAACCTCTTTATTCAGATCCAGGATATAGCTGTAGGCATCCTCCTCATCTGAGTCCAGCGCCAACAAGCTGTAGATTCCTTCTTCAGAGCTCAAAGAAAAGCTTTCATCCGCCCTTGGCTTGCTGTAGCTCTGGTCCACAGACGCTTTCTCCATCCATGATTGGATCTCTTGACTGACTACGCCTGCGTCCAGTGGACTGGGGGGTTGTAAAATGCTTCGACACCTGCTTTTCTTTTTGATGAATGGTGACGTGGCTTCACTTGTGTGAAGCGAGGTGGCACGGGGGCTCCCTGAGGATCTTCTAGCCCAGCTTTTCCACAGTAGCTGCTCGCTGCTCTTCTGCAATCCTTGGAGCAAAGCTTGGGCTTCTGGGTCTTCAGCGAGGTTCTCTTCAAAGCTGACTGACTCAAGTGATCCAAAGTTTGCGATCTCAGGATCTTCAATATTTGTTGTATGATCCTGTAATATAGGGTTTATTAGTGATAGTTATATCACTGAAATAATACCCACGAAGGAGTGTGTTTTTAGTTCATAGTGTTTGGTCTTAAAAGGAAGAGACCAACCCCTGAGAGATAGATGAGAAGATTGATACCTTTCTCATGCATGTGCACTAGATATTAAGCTTCAGCCAGCAGCCAGTTAGCTAAGCTTAGCATAAAGACTGGAAACAAAGGAAACAGCTAGCCTGACTCTGTCCAAAGGTTCACTAAAAGACATGATATATCTTATTTTTTTAATCAGTACTAAGAAAACTTCCATCCTCACTGAAACTAGCAAACAAATAATCATGCACGCAAATTTTGCATTTCCTATGATGGTCAAGGAATGTCCCGTCCTACAATGCCTCTGATTGGCTAGTACTTGTTGCCTTCATGGTTGGATTGATTAGGTTTAGACATGATGAGTAAGATTGGTTAGGGTTATGGTAAGAATACTAGGGTAAGTTAATCAGAGGCTGAGTAAGGTGGGACATTCCTTCGCCATCCTAGAAAACGTAAATTTGCGCCCTGAGAATAACCTCCGGTAAAACACAAATCATTGTTTTTACACTTAATTAGAGGGACTGGAAGGCAGATTTCTTTTGCTTTTGGAGAGAGACAGGCTAGCTGTTTCCCCATGTCTTTAAGCTAAGCTAACGGCTGACTAGAAATTGTTTCATATTTAACGGACTGATATGAGAATGGTATTCATTTTCTCATCTAACTCTCAGCAAGAAAGATGTCGAACTATTCAAAGCCCTACTAACCTCATCTGTGCCTGAACAATGCCATAGGAACATAGACACATAGGTGATGATGGACTGCTCATCTGGTGAAGTGCCTGACACATCTGTGGAAAGAAGAAGCACATTAGAGAGTAGCAGGGTAGACTGTGATGGTTGGAGGGCCAGTTTGAGGGCCAGAGTTTTGAATGAAGATACTATAAAATTGGCAATTCACATAACAATGACTTTTTCTGCTCATTTCTAGTTGTGTCAACTTCTTAAATGGTCTGCGATAGGTGGTATCATAACACTGTGGTGGGCTTCTAGTGCCAACTTATTGTTAGAGCAGTGGTACTGGTAGTACTGTTTAGATGAAGGTACAGCAGATAGTTGTCTCTGTGGATAAAAATGGATCAGTGTGAGACACTTTCTATTCAGTAAGCTTTTACCTTCAGGCTCCAGCAGAAGTGGTATATCCAAACTGTGATGAGCTATCAGGAAGGCCAGCTGAATGTTTTCTCTTGGCTCTCTGGACAGACTCTCCTTCAGATCAACCAAGGCTGGGTTTATGGACTTAATCATGGCTAGGAATGCCAACCCACTCCTCCAGCTCTTCCCAAAGTCATGCACCTCCACACCAAAACTGCAGTTTAAAATTGCATAACAGAATAACTTCAACTCAGCCAGCTCACACATGCTTAGGTATGGGAGGTTTCATTGACAAAAATGACTTTGTAAGCCAGTGATTCCCAAACTTCTGCTAGTGCCAGGGTGTACTTGGAAAGATTGTGGAGCAGCTCAATTAATTTGAAAAAAATTAAATTATGATTTGATTAAAAGACTATATCAGCTCTAACACCTGAACACAGGGAATTTAAACAGGTAGCCAAAAGTAATAAATACATAAATGGTCAAATAAATAGCTAGAATGTATGCATAAGCAGCTGAAATGGTTAGCTAAAAGTATTGACTAAACAGTCCAAATAGTTTTCTAAAAGTAATGGATAAATGGTAGAAATAAATAGCTAAAAGTTATGCATAAGCAGCTGAAATACCTAGCTAAAACTACTGACTAAACAGTCCAAATAGTTTCTAAAAGTAACGGCTAAACGGTTGAAACACTTCGGTTGAAACGGTCAGCTTCACTCCCAAGTAGTACGATAGCTGACCAAACCAACCTGAAACATGACAGTTCAGTCGTATGAATCCACTTTTATATTATCAATAGTGTTATACATTTGGAACACATTGGGAATTGATGAAGGGGTACGTGAGTTCATCTAACAGGGCTGAGGGTGTACCTCAGAACAAAAATGTTGGGAACCACTGAGCGGTTGGATCTTTTTTCAAACTCACTTTGATGTGTATCTTTGGACCCATTGCAGTAGAGTCTTGATTGCTTTCCCATGGTACTTTGGCTCTCTGGCAGCCTTCCTGCCTTTGCTTGGCATGGTGATGCAGGAGTAGCTGCCAATGTCATTTGGCTGGGGTGAGAGGTTGCTGGAGGAGGGGTAACTGCTCATTGATAAGGAAGAGAGGCTTGAAGACAAATGCTTCCGGAGGCCTCCTGTCACCTCCTTTACCTGTATTAGAGTAAAAGAGAGGAGTGTATGTAAGGTCAGAGACAGAGACAAACACCCAGGCAAGGAGTGAATTTGTACATAAAAGAAATTAGAGTGATAGACAATAGGAAAAAAAAAACTACCTGGAAATGCAAGATCATGTTCCAGACAAGGTTAAGAACAACAGAGGGGATCCCATCAGCAATAGCAGAGGCATCGATGCCAAGCAGCTTCACCTGAAAGACAACAGGGAGGACACATCAACTGAAATCAATTTTTTTACGGCTTCAAATGTAAATGTAATACACATTAAAGCAATATACCTATGTGGTGACTTACAAGCAAACACACTCACATGTCTATCATCCAGGAATGCCAGGGCTTTGGAAATGTTGTTCAGTCTGAAAATGCGGTGAGGCGACGACCTAAACCTGTAAAGCTATTAAAGAAGAAATGTTTTTTGAGTATTTTGAATTTGTTTTATGTATCCTTTATGCTCACAAATATGGTCAAAAGCTAATTAACATAGCTAAAATGGACCAGAGGCAAGTTATTAGGTAGTCTTCAAATATTTCCACTGTTCCACCACAATTGTTAGCCTATTTTTACAAAAACGTCTGCTACGGAGCCGTAACGTGAGATACAAGGTAATGGAGCCTTTTATAAATTGCCGTGTTTCTTTAGAAATAAACAATGGACAACTAGAGTCTTTAAAGGCTTCAGATGTAAAGTTATTCTCTGTCAAAGTGACCCCAAAATGAATGGGAGTCAATGGAATGTTAGCGAAAGGTGATGGCTTGTTAGCCTCAGAATCTCCCCATAGGAGGTACGCTTTCCGGATGCTCGCTTACCCCCTTGGGAAAAAAGAACAACCTTTGAGCTAGCAGGCTACACGCTGAAAATGGCAAGTTTTGAAGAAAATTTTGATTGTGCAACAATAACAAGACCAGCTTTGTTATTTTGGGGATTGATGTAAAGATTTACTAAGAATATGTTTACGGCACATCCTCTCTAACTGGGACGGTTAAACCGACAAAGTACACACGGTGATACACTGGTAAGCGCATATTACGTTTAACCATGTATCCAGCTAATTCAAATAGCTCATGTTACTGTATTGTGTGAACAGCTGCGGGTGCAAATGTTCCACCAAAACAAGTTCTTTCCCGAGACTAATTTGCAGAGCCACTGCCGCTGCTTTCGGAGCTTAGCGCCGCCCAAGACGAATGTGATTGGTTTAAAGCACTGTTGTCAAACTCTACTTCACTAAGGGCCACAGTGGAAAATGAGAATCACATCGCAAGTGCCAGACATGTTTAGTTTATTGCCATGCACTGAAAAAGTAAAATATTTTTGATATATTTTACTGCATGTCGCATTATTGTATTTTTTTTTCAACATTTTTGTTTCATTTTATCATCTTTTTTTCTTTTTCTTTTTCTTCAACTTTTGTCACTTTTTTCAACTTTTGTCGCATTGTAAAAAAAAGAACGTCTTTTTGGTTTGGCGCACAAGGCTTGCCAAAATGTATTGTTAATCTAAACTGATATCCGGCCCCGATCAAAATCTGCGAGGGGCCGGATTTGGCCCGCGGGCCTTGAGTTTGACACATGGTGGTTTAAAGAAATACAAACAACCCAGAGTGATTTTTCTCCTTTCCTATGTGCAGTGTAGCCAGACATATCTCCACAGTGGAGATAGTCAATGCGAGACTTGACACTTACTAGCTTGCACCCAGACAGCTCCTCCAGCAGAGCCATCAGTATTCTGCCGTCCTGGATGTCTGTAAACAGGTCGTGCACTTCAATTGGAGGATTACGCTGCAGACAACACATCATAAACCTTATTGGTGACTGCATTCATGAGCTAAACTATAATGTCACAGTAAAGCTCTATCGATTTGTTCCCTTACCCTCTGCAGAAACACATTCATCCACCTGGTGAAGGTTCTCCTCTGCACTGCTTTCCTTTCATCTGGGGAAGAGAAGGCAGGGACTTGACCCTGAAAATACTGCAGTTTTCCAGTTGAACACATTGTAACAATATTTGAAAGCCTACTTTAGCTGTGTAGCACATGGGACGTTTAGTGTTGAACGTGTTTGTCTGACAGAACGTGAATGGGAAATGGCGCATATGTGTTAACCCCAAAAGACAGCAGAATATGAAGACATTTGATATTTTACATGTGACACTAGAGTATTTTAGAAGCAAATCCTCAAGTGAAAAATAAAGTGTGCATGATTGAGCAATCCGATTCCACAATGCCAAATACACCTACCTGGAGAATGACTATGGGGAAATTCAGTTAAGGAAGAAAAAGACGAAAAAATGTTGTTGTGCAAAGCGTACAGTAAAGTTTTTCTTTTATATACATGGATTTAATATACTTTTTACACAGTGGGTCAGTATTTACCATCAGCATAAGACAGTATTTCTTGTCACAGTACCTTGAAGCTGCTGCACATGTTGATCACTGATCTCTCCCACTGATTTCTTTTGTGAATCCCTGTTGGCCTTTTCCTGCATTCTCATTCAACGTCACTTGTCACACACGTCTAGTTATGATCCATTGGGGAGATATGATGGCAGAACAATTCAAAATGTCAGGCGCTTGTAGGAATTAGACGTGCTCTGAGGTTTCCTTACAGTACAAGGGTGAAGAAAAAGGCAGTGTGGCAGTGCGTCTTGCCTGAACACGCTTCAAGCGGTTGATCAACTCTAGCTTCCAGTCCCCTGAGACAACTCAAACGGAATCCTATTGGCAGGCTGCGATTCGTAAAACTATGCGGAGGCAGTCACATAATGGTTAAAATGAAGGAATCAGCTGGGATCGCTGAGTAAGGTTACAGGTGGTATGGTTTCCCTGCAGAAGCCTGTCATTAACCCTTGTATTTTCTTCCCACCGACCATGCACTTGTTGTCCTCCTGGGTCAAAATTAACCCGGTCTGTTTTAACTGTTTATAATGCAAAAAAGTATTATAACCCAATTCTGTGTTACACCTTCTTAGCCAACTTCATAACAACTTATAACCACTAGTTTTACCACTTATTTTTTCATAATTCATAATCAATGGTCATGTAATGCATGTAATGTACATGACATTTTACGTCATTTTCAAAAAAGCAGAAATTATGAAACTAATAGTTAAAATCAGAGGAACATTTGTTTATGGATTATCACATACTTCGACAGATTTGAAACCATTTTATTATTCTTAATGGCAGCACATAATCACATCTGTGGTATAGGAAGAAAAGAGATTCTATGAATTGAAATAAAATACCCAAAATTCAATTAAAGAAATCCATATTTCTGATACAGAAACTTTGAAAACGGGTCAGCTTTTTGGATGCTTTTATATAGGCCTTAGTGGTCCCCTAATACTGTATCTGAAGTCTCTTTTATATAGGCCTTAGTGGTCCCCTAATACTGTATCTGAAGTTTCTTTTATAAAGACCTTAGTGGTCCCCTAATACTGTATCTGAAGTCTCTTTTATATAGGCCTTAGTGGTCCCCTAATACTGTATCTGAAGTCTCTTTTATATAGGCCTTAGTGGTCCCCTAATACTGTATCTGAAGTCTCTTTTATATAGGCCTTAGTGGTCCCCTAATACTGTATCTGAAGTCTCTTTTATATAGGCCTTAGTGGTCCCCTAATACTGTACCTGAAGTCTTTTAGATAGGCCTTAGTGGTCCCCTAATACTGTATCTGAAGTCTTTTATATAGACCTTAGTGGTCCCCTAATACTGTATCTGAAGTCTCTTTCCTGAAATTCAGCCTTGGTGCAGAATTACAGCCACTAGAGCCAGTCCCACAATGAGCTTTACTTAAGACGTGCCATTTCTGTGTCTGTAGTTTTAAATGCTATAGAGGAGGAGAGGGGAGGGGGGGGGGGCAAGGTGGAGGGTGGGTGTGTGGCCTTGACCAAGCCATGATGTCTCTCTCTTTCTCATGGGTGGGCCAAATTCTCTGGGTGGGCAAAGCAGAGAAAGGGGAGGTAACCTTTCTCCTTATGATGTCATAAAGGGAAGATTCCAGATCGGCCCATCTGAGCTTTCATTTTCTCAAAGGCAGAGCAGGATACCCAGGGCTCGGTTTACACCTATCACCATTTCTAGCCACTGGGGGACCAGAGGCAGGCTGGGGGAACGCATATTAATGTTAAAAAAAAACTGATGCTGCGTTGGTGTGTTGTTTAACTGGTGAGACAGTGAAATACAATTAACGAAGTCCAGTTGGAGTTAACAGATTAATGTCTTAAAATGTTTTTCAGACGCCAAAAACACTGCATGAGTCTGTAATACTCACAGAGAGGATATTATAACCCTTAAAAGTTATTACGGTGGAATTTCCAAAAAATGGTATGATGATGATGATGATGATGATTCTGTTTACTAAGTAATCCACCAGGAACGTGTGCACATTGTCTGCCCCCCCCCTCACGCACCAGCAGTCAAATGAATGAGGGCTAAAGTTGGTCTGAATGTTACGACGGAGCATTAGGGCCACGTCAAAAGAAAAAAAATAAGGAGGAAGATTTTTTTTATTTGTTTTGCATTTCGAGAATAAAGTCGAAATGTCGAGAATAAAGTCGACACGACGAGAATAAAGTCGACACGACGAGAATAAAGTCGACACGACGAGAATAAAGTCGACACGACGAGAATAAAGTCGACACGACGAGAATAAAGTCGACATGATGAGAATAAAGTCGACATGACGAGAATAAAGTCGACATGACGAGAATAAAGTCGACATGACGAGAATAAAGACGACATGACGAGAATAAAGTCAACATGATGAGAATAAAGTCAACATGACGAGAATAAAGTCAACATGATGAGAATAAAGTCAACATGATGAGAATAAAGTCAACATGACGAGAATAAAGTCAACATGATGAGAATAAAGTCAACATGATGAGAATAAAGTCAACATGACGAGAATAAAGTCAACATGATGAGAATAAAGTCAACATGACGAGAATAAAGTCAACATGATGAGAATAAAGTCGACACGACGAGAATAAAGTCGACATGATGAGAATAAAGTCGACATGACGAGAATAAAGTCGACATGATGAGAATAATGACGAGAATAAAGTCAACATGACGAGAATAAAGTCGACATGATGAGAATAAAGTCGACATGATGAGAATAATGACGAGAATAAAGTCGACATGACGAGAATAAAGTCGACATGATGAGAATAAAGTCGACATGATGAGAATAAAGTCGACATGACGAGAATAAAGTCGACATGATGAGAATAAAGTCGACATGATGAGAATAAAGTCGACATGACGAGAATAAAGTCGACATGATGAGAATAAAGTCGACATGATGAGAATAATGACGAGAATAAAGTCGACATGATGAGAATAATGACGAGAATAAAGTCGACATGATGAGAATAATGACGACATGATGAGAATAAAGTCGACATGATGAGAATAAAGTCGACATGACGAGAATAAAGTCGACATGATGAGAATAATGTCGACATGACGAGAATAAAGTCGACATGATGAGAATAAAGTCGACATGACGAGAATAAAGTCGACATGATGAGAATAATGTCGACATGACGAGAATAAAGTCGACATGATGAGAATAAAGTCAACATGACGAGAATAATGACGAGAATAAAGTCGACATGATGAGAATAAAGTCAACATGATGAGAATAAAGTCGACATGATGAGAATAAAGTCGACATGATGAGAATAAAGTCAACATGATGAGAATAAAGTCGACATGATGAGAATAAAGTCGACATGATGAGAATAAAGTCGACATGATGAGAATAAAGTCGACATGACGAGAATAAAGTCGACATGATGAGAATAAAGTCGACATGATGAGAATAATGACGAGAATAAAGTCGACATGATGAGAATAAAGTCGACATGATGAGAATAATGACGAGAATAAAGTCGACATGATGAGAATAAAGTCGACATGATGAGAATAAAGTCGACATGATGAGAATAATGACGAGAATAAAGTCGACATGATGAGAATAAAGTCGACATGACGAGAATAATGACGACATGATGAGAATAAAGTCAACATGACGAGAATAAAGTCGACATGACGAGAATAAAGTCGACATGATGAGAATAAAGTCGACATGACGAGAATAAAGTCGACATGACGAGAATAAAGTCGACATGATGAGAATAAAGTCAACATGACGAGAATAAAGTCGACATGATGAGAATAAAGTCGACATGATGAGAATAAAGTCGACATGACGAGAATAAAGTCGACATGACGAGAATAAAGTCGACATGACGAGAATAAAGTCAACATGATGAGAATAAAGTCAACATGATGAGAATAATGTCGACATGATGAGAATAAAGTCAACATGATGAGAATAAAGTCAACATGATGAGAATAAAGTCAACATGATGAGAATAAAGTCAACATGATGAGAATAAAGTCAACATGATGAGAATAAAGTCAACATGATGAGAATAAAGTCGACATGACGAGAATAAAGTCAACATGATGAGAATAAAGTCGACATGACGAGAATAAAGTCAACATGATGAGAATAAAGTCAACATGATGAGAATAAAGTCGACATGACGAGAATAAAGTCAACATGATGAGAATAAAGTCGACATGACGAGAATAAAGTCAACATGATGAGAATAAAGTCGACATGATGAGAATAAAGTCGACATGACGAGAATAAAGTCAACATGACGAGAATAAAGTCAACATGACGAGAATAAAGTCAACATGATGAGAATAAAGTCGACATGATGAGAATAAAGTCAACATGATGAGAATAAAGTCGACATGATGAGAATAAAGTCGACATGATGAGAATAAAGTCGACATGACGAGAATAAAGTCGACATGATGAGAATAAAGTCGACATGACGAGAATAAAGTCGACATGATGAGAATAATGACGAGAATAAAGTCGACATGACGAGAATAATGACGACATGACGAGAATAAAGTCAACATGACGAGAATAAAGTCAACATGACGAGAATAAAGTCAACATGACGAGAATAAAGTCGACATGATGAGAATAAAGTCAACATGATGAGAATAAAGTCGACATGACGAGAATAAAGTCGACATGACGAGAATAAAGTCAAAATGATGAGAATAAAGTCGACATGACGAGAATAAAGTCGACATGACGAGAATAAAGTCGACATGACGAGAATAAAGTCGACATGATGAGAATAAAGTCGACATGATGAGAATAAAGTCGACATGACGAGAATAAAGTCGACATGACGAGAATAAAGTCGACATGATGAGAATAAAGTCGACATGATGAGAATAAAGTCAACATGATGAGAATAAAGTCGACATGATGAGAATAAAGTCGACATGATGAGAATAAAGTCGACATGATGAGAATAAAGTCGACATGATGAGAATAAAGTCGACATGATGAGAATAATGACGAGAATAAAGTCGACATGATGAGAATAAAGTCGACATGATGAGAATAAAGTCGACATGATGAGAATAATGATGAGAATAAAGTCGACATGACGAGAATAAAGTCGACATGATGAGAATAAAGTCAACATGATGAGAATAAAGTCAACATGATGAGAATAATGTCAACATGATGAGAATAATGTCGACATGACGAGAATAAAGTCAACATGATGAGAATAAAGTCGACATGATGAGAATAAAGTCGACATGATGAGAATAATGATGAGAATAAAGTCGACATGACGAGAATAAAGTCGACATGATGAGAATAAAGTCAACATGATGAGAATAAAGTCAACATGATGAGAATAATGTCAACATGATGAGAATAATGACGACATGACGAGAATAAAGTCGACATGATGAGAATAAAGTCGACATGAGAATAAAGTCGACATGATGAGAATAATGACGAGAATAATGACGACATGACGAGAATAATGACGACATGACGAGAATAAAGTCGACATGATGAGAATAAAGTCGACATGATGAGAATAATGACGACATGACGAGAATAAAGTCGACATGACGAGAATAATGACGACATGACGAGAATAAAGTCGACATGACGAGAATAAAGTCAACATGACGAGAATAAAGTCGACATGATGAGAATAAAGTCGACATGATGAGAATAAAGTCGACATGACGAGAATAAAGTCGACATGACGAGAATAATGACGACATGACGAGAATAAAGTCGACATGATGAGAATAATGACGACATGACGAGAATAAAGTCAACATGATGAGAATAAAGTCGACATGACGAGAATAAAGTCAACATGATGAGAATAAAGTCAACATGATGAGAATAAAGTCAACATGACGAGAATAAAGTCAACATGATGAGAATAAAGTCGACATGACGAGAATAATGACGACATGATGAGAATAAAGTCGACATGATGAGAATAAAGTCAACATGACGAGAATAAAGTCGACATGACGAGAATAAAGTCGACATGACGAGAATAAAGTCGACATGACGAGAATAAAGTCGACATGACGAGAATAAAGTCAACATGATGAGAATAAAGTCAACATGATGAGAATAAAGTCGACATGATGAGAATAAAGTCGACATGACGAGAATAAAGTCGACATGATGAGAATAATGTCGACATGATGAGAATAAAGTCAACATGATGAGAATAATGACGAGAATAATGACGACATGACGAGAATAAAGTCGACATGACGAGAATAATGACGAGAATAATGACGACATGATGAGAATAAAGTCGACATGACGAGAATAATGACGAGAATAAAGACGACATGACGAGAATAATGACGAGAATAATGACGAGAATAATGACGAGAATAATGACGACATGACGAGAATAAAGTCGACATGACGAGAATAATGACGAGAATAAAGACGACATGACGAGAATAAAGACGACATGACGAGAATAATGACGAGAATAATGACGAGAATAATGACGAGAATAATGACGAGAATAATGACGACATGACGAGAATAAAGTCGACATGACGAGAATAATGACGAGAATAAAGACGACATGACGAGAATAAAGTCGACATGACGAGAATAATGACGAGAATAAAGACGACATGACGAGAATAATGACGAGAATAATGACGAGAATAATGACGAGAATAATGACGAGAATAAAGACGACATGACGAGAATAATGACGAGAATAATGACGAGAATAATGACGACATGACGAGAATAATGACGACATGATGAGAATAAAGTCGACATGACGAGAATAAAGTCAACATGATGAGAATAAAGTCAACATGATGAGAATAAAGTCGACATGACGAGAATAAAGTCAACATGATGAGAATAAAGTCAACATGATGAGAATAAAGTCGACATGACGAGAATAAAGTCGACATGACGAGAATAAAGTCAACATGATGAGAATAAAGTCAACATGATGAGAATAAAGTCGACATGATGAGAATAAAGTCGACATGACGAGAATAAAGTCAACATGATGAGAATAAAGTCAACATGATGAGAATAAAGTCGACATGACGAGAATAAAGTCAACATGATGAGAATAATGACGACATGATGAGAATAAAGTCAACATGATGAGAATAATGACGACATGATGAGAATAAAGTCGACATGACGAGAATAATGTCGACATGACGAGAATAAAGTCGACATGACGAGAATAAAGTCGACATGATGAGAATAAAGTCGACATGACGAGAATAAAGTCGACATGATGAGAATAAAGTCGACATGACGAGAATAATGTCGACATGACGAGAATAAAGTCGACATGACGAGAATAAAGTCGACATGACGAGAATAAAGTCGACATGATGAGAATAAAGTCGACATGATGAGAATAATGACGAGAATAAAGTCGACATGACGAGAATAAAGTCGACATGATGAGAATAAAGTCGACATGATGAGAATAAAGTCGACATGACGAGAATAAAGTCGACATGACGAGAATAAAGTCGACATGACGAGAATAAAGTCGACATGACGAGAATAAAGTCGACATGATGAGAATAAAGTCGACATGACGAGAATAAAGTCGACATGACGAGAATAAAGTCGACATGACGAGAATAAAGTCGACATGATGAGAATAAAGTCGACATGATGAGAATAAAGTCGACATGATGAGAATAATGATGAGAATAAAGTCGACATGATGAGAATAATGACGAGAATACAGTCGACATGATGAGAATAAAGTCGACATGATGAGAATAAAGTCGACATGATGAGAATAAAGTCGACATGATGAGAATAATGATGAGAATAAAGTCGACATGATGAGAATAATGACGAGAATACAGTCGACATGATGAGAATAAAGTCGACATGATGAGAATAAAGTCGACATGATGAGAATAATGATGAGAATAAAGTCGACATGACGAGAATAAAGTCGACATGACGAGAATAAAGTCGACATGACGAGAATAAAGTCAACATGATGAGAATAATGTCAACATGATGAGAATAATGTCGACATGACGAGAATAATGACGACATGACGAGAATAAAGTCGACATGATGAGAATAAAGTCGACATGATGAGAATAAAGTCGACATGATGAGAATAATGACGAGAATAATGACGACATGACGAGAATAATGACGACATGACGAGAATAATGACGACATGACGAGAATAAAGTCGACATGATGAGAATAAAGTCGACATGATGAGAATAATGACGACATGACGAGAATAAAGTCGACATGACGAGAATAATGACGACATGACGAGAATAAAGTCGACATGATGAGAATAAAGTCGACATGATGAGAATAAAGTCGACATGACGAGAATAAAGTCGACATGACGAGAATAATGACGACATGACGAGAATAAAGTCGACATGATGAGAATAAAGTCGACATGATGAGAATAATGACGACATGATGAGAATAAAGTCGACATGATGAGAATAAAGTCAACATGATGAGAATAAAGTCGACATGACGAGAATAATGACGACATGATGAGAATAAAGTCGACATGATGAGAATAAAGTCAACATGACGAGAATAAAGTCGACATGACGAGAATAAAGTCGACATGACGAGAATAAAGTCGACATGACGAGAATAAAGTCGACATGACGAGAATAAAGTCGACATGATGAGAATAAAGTCGACATGACGAGAATAAAGTCGACATGATGAGAATAATGTCGACATGATGAGAATAAAGTCAACATGATGAGAATAATGACGAGAATAATGACGACATGACGAGAATAATGACGAGAATAATGACGACATGACGAGAATAATGACGAGAATAATGACGAGAATAATGACGAGAATAATGTCGACATGATGAGAATAAAGTCGACATGACGAGAATAATGACGAGAATAAAGACGACATGACGAGAATAATGACGAGAATAATGACGAGAATAATGACGAGAATAATGACGACATGACGAGAATAAAGTCGACATGACGAGAATAATGACGAGAATAAAGACGACATGACGAGAATAAAGACGACATGACGAGAATAATGACGAGAATAATGACGAGAATAATGACAAGAATAATGACGAGAATAATGACGACATGACGAGAATAAAGTCGACATGACGAGAATAATGACGAGAATAAAGACGACATGACGAGAATAAAGTCGACATGACGAGAATAATGACGAGAATAAAGACGACATGACGAGAATAATGACGAGAATAAAGTCGACATGACGAGAATAATGACGAGAATAATGACGAGAATAAAGACGACATGACGAGAATAATGACGAGAATAATGACGACATGACGAGAATAATGACGACATGATGAGAATAAAGTAGACATGATGAGAATAATGACGAGAATAAAGACGACATGACGAGAATAATGACGAGAATAATGACGAGAATAATGACGACATGACGAGAATAATGACGACATGACGAGAATAAAGTCAACATGATGAGAATAAAGTCGACATGATGAGAATAAAGTCGACATGATGAGAATAAAGTCGACATGATGAGAATAAAGTCGACATGACGAGAATAAAGTCGACATGACGAGAATAAAGTCGACATGATGAGAATAAAGTCGACATGATGAGAATAAAGTCGACATGATGAGAATAAAGTCAACATGATGAGAATAAAGTCAACATGACGAGAATAAAGACGACATGACGAGAATAATGACGAGAATAATGACGAGAATAATGACGAGAATAATGACGACATGACGAGAATAAAGTCGACATGACGAGAATAATGACGAGAATAAAGACGACATGACGAGAATAAAGTCGACATGACGAGAATAATGACGAGAATAAAGACGACATGACGAGAATAATGACGAGAATAATGACGAGAATAATGACGAGAATAATGACGAGAATAAAGACGACATGACGAGAATAATGACGAGAATAATGACGAGAATAATGACGACATGACGAGAATAATGACGACATGATGAGAATAAAGTCGACATGATGAGAATAAAGTCAACATGATGAGAATAAAGTCGACATGACGAGAATAAAGTCAACATGATGAGAATAAAGTCAACATGATGAGAATAAAGTCGACATGACGAGAATAAAGTCAACATGATGAGAATAAAGTCAACATGATGAGAATAAAGTCGACATGACGAGAATAAAGTCGACATGACGAGAATAAAGTCAACATGATGAGAATAAAGTCAACATGATGAGAATAAAGTCGACATGATGAGAATAAAGTCGACATGACGAGAATAAAGTCAACATGATGAGAATAAAGTCAACATGATGAGAATAAAGTCGACATGACGAGAATAAAGTCAACATGATGAGAATAATGACGACATGATGAGAATAAAGTCAACATGATGAGAATAATGACGACATGATGAGAATAAAGTCGACATGACGAGAATAATGTCGACATGACGAGAATAAAGTCGACATGACGAGAATAAAGTCGACATGATGAGAATAAAGTCGACATGACGAGAATAAAGTCGACATGATGAGAATAAAGTCGACATGACGAGAATAATGTCGACATGACGAGAATAAAGTCGACATGACGAGAATAAAGTCGACATGACGAGAATAAAGTCGACATGATGAGAATAAAGTCGACATGATGAGAATAATGACGAGAATAAAGTCGACATGACGAGAATAAAGTCGACATGATGAGAATAAAGTCGACATGATGAGAATAAAGTCGACATGACGAGAATAAAGTCGACATGACGAGAATAAAGTCGACATGACGAGAATAAAGTCGACATGACGAGAATAAAGTCGACATGATGAGAATAAAGTCGACATGACGAGAATAAAGTCGACATGACGAGAATAAAGTCGACATGACGAGAATAAAGTCGACATGATGAGAATAAAGTCGACATGATGAGAATAAAGTCGACATGATGAGAATAATGATGAGAATAAAGTCGACATGATGAGAATAATGACGAGAATACAGTCGACATGATGAGAATAAAGTCGACATGATGAGAATAAAGTCGACATGATGAGAATAAAGTCGACATGATGAGAATAATGATGAGAATAAAGTCGACATGATGAGAATAATGACGAGAATACAGTCGACATGATGAGAATAAAGTCGACATGATGAGAATAAAGTCGACATGATGAGAATAATGATGAGAATAAAGTCGACATGACGAGAATAAAGTCGACATGACGAGAATAAAGTCGACATGACGAGAATAAAGTCAACATGATGAGAATAATGTCAACATGATGAGAATAATGTCGACATGACGAGAATAATGACGACATGACGAGAATAAAGTCGACATGATGAGAATAAAGTCGACATGATGAGAATAAAGTCGACATGATGAGAATAATGACGAGAATAATGACGACATGACGAGAATAATGACGACATGACGAGAATAATGACGACATGACGAGAATAAAGTCGACATGATGAGAATAAAGTCGACATGATGAGAATAATGACGACATGACGAGAATAAAGTCGACATGACGAGAATAATGACGACATGACGAGAATAAAGTCGACATGATGAGAATAAAGTCGACATGATGAGAATAAAGTCGACATGACGAGAATAAAGTCGACATGACGAGAATAATGACGACATGACGAGAATAAAGTCGACATGATGAGAATAAAGTCGACATGATGAGAATAATGACGACATGATGAGAATAAAGTCGACATGATGAGAATAAAGTCAACATGACGAGAATAAAGTCGACATGACGAGAATAAAGTCGACATGACGAGAATAAAGTCGACATGACGAGAATAAAGTCGACATGACGAGAATAAAGTCGACATGACGAGAATAAAGTCGACATGACGAGAATAAAGTCGACATGATGAGAATAAAGTCGACATGACGAGAATAAAGTCGACATGATGAGAATAATGTCGACATGATGAGAATAAAGTCAACATGATGAGAATAATGACGAGAATAATGACGACATGACGAGAATAATGACGAGAATAATGACGACATGACGAGAATAATGACGAGAATAATGACGAGAATAATGACGAGAATAATGTCGACATGATGAGAATAAAGTCGACATGACGAGAATAATGACGAGAATAAAGACGACATGACGAGAATAATGACGAGAATAATGACGAGAATAATGACGAGAATAATGACGACATGACGAGAATAAAGTCGACATGACGAGAATAATGACGAGAATAAAGACGACATGACGAGAATAAAGACGACATGACGAGAATAATGACGAGAATAATGACGAGAATAATGACGAGAATAATGACGACATGACGAGAATAAAGTCGACATGACGAGAATAATGACGAGAATAAAGACGACATGACGAGAATAAAGTCGACATGACGAGAATAATGACGAGAATAAAGACGACATGACGAGAATAATGACGAGAATAAAGTCGACATGACGAGAATAATGACGAGAATAATGACGAGAATAAAGACGACATGACGAGAATAATGACGAGAATAATGACGACATGACGAGAATAATGACGACATGATGAGAATAAAGTAGACATGATGAGAATAATGACGAGAATAAAGACGACATGACGAGAATAATGACGAGAATAATGACGAGAATAATGACGACATGACGAGAATAATGACGACATGACGAGAATAAAGTCAACATGATGAGAATAAAGTCGACATGATGAGAATAAAGTCGACATGATGAGAATAAAGTCGACATGATGAGAATAAAGTCGACATGACGAGAATAAAGTCGACATGACGAGAATAAAGTCGACATGATGAGAATAAAGTCGACATGATGAGAATAAAGTCGACATGACGAGAATAAAGTCGACATGATGAGAATAAAGTCAACATGATGAGAATAAAGTCGACATGACGAGAATAAAGTCGACATGATGAGAATAAAGTCAACATGATGAGAATAAAGTCAACATGATGAGAATAAAGTCAACATGATGAGAATAAAGTCGACATGACGAGAATAAAGTCAACATGATGAGAATAAAGTCAACATGATGAGAATAAAGTCGACATGATGAGAATAAAGTCGACATGACGAGAATAAAGTCGACATGATGAGAATAAAGTCGACATGATGAGAATAAAGTCGACATGATGAGAATAAAGTCAACATGATGAGAATAAAGTCAACATGATGAGAATAAAGTCAACATGATGAGAATAAAGTCAACATGATGAGAATAAAGTCAACATGATGAGAATAAAGTCAACATGATGAGAATAAAGTCGACATGATGAGAATAAAGTCGACATGACGAGAATAAAGTCGACATGACGAGAATAAAGTCAACATGATGAGAATAAAGTCGACATGACGAGAATAAAGTCAACATGATGAGAATAAAGTCAACCTGATGAGAATAAAGTCGACATGACGAGAATAAAGTCAACATGATGAGAATAAAGTCGACATGATGAGAATAATGACGACATGATGAGAATAAAGTCGACATGATGAGAATAATGACGACATGATGAGAATAAAGTCGACATGACGAGAATAATGTCGACATGACGAGAATAAAGTCGACATGACGAGAATAAAGTCGACATGATGAGAATAAAGTCGACATGACGAGAATAAAGTCGACATGATGAGAATAAAGTCGACATGACGAGAATAAAGTCGACATGACGAGAATAAAGTCGACATGACGAGAATAAAGTCGACATGATGAGAATAAAGTCGACATGACGAGAATAATGTCGACATGACGAGAATAAAGTCGACATGACGAGAATAAAGTCGACATGACGAGAATAAAGTCGACATGACGAGAATAAAGTCGACATGACGAGAATAAAGTCGACATGACGAGAATAAAGTCGACATGATGAGAATAATGACGAGAATAAAGTCGACATGACGAGAATAAAGTCGACATGATGAGAATAAAGTCGACATGAGAATAAAGTCGACATGACGAGAATAAAGTCGACATGACGAGAATAAAGTCGACATGACGAGAATAAAGTCGACATGACGAGAATAAAGTCGACATGACGAGAATAAAGTCGACATGACGAGAATAAAGTCAACATGATGAGAATAAAGTCAACATGACGAGAATAAAGTCAACATGATGAGAATAAAGTCAACATGATGAGAATAAAGTCGACATGACGAGAATAAAGTTGACATGACGAGAATAAAGTCGACATGATGAGAATAAAGTCGACATGATGAGAATAAAGTCGACATGATGAGAATAAAGTCGACATGATGAGAATAAAGTCGACATGATGAGAATAATGACGAGAATAAAGTCGACATGACGAGAATAAAGTCGACATGATGAGAATAAAGTCGACATGAGAATAAAGTCGACATGACGAGAATAAAGTCGACATGACGAGAATAAAGTCGACATGACGAGAATAAAGTCGACATGACGAGAATAAAGTCGACATGACGAGAATAAAGTCAACATGATGAGAATAAAGTCAACATGATGAGAATAAAGTCGACATGACGAGAATAAAGTCGACATGACGAGAATAAAGTCAACATGACGAGAATAAAGTCGACATGATGAGAATAAAGTCAACATGACGAGAATAAAGTCGACATGACGAGAATAAAGTCGACATGACGAGAATAATGACGACATGATGAGAATAAAGTCGACATGACGAGAATAAAGTCAACATGACGAGAATAAAGTCGACATGATGAGAATAAAGTCGACATGACGAGAATAAAGTCGACATGACGAGAATAAAGTCAACATGACGAGAATAAAGTCGACATGACGAGAATAAAGTCGACATGACGAGAATAAAGTCGACATGACGAGAATAAAGTCGACATGACGAGAATAAAGTCGACATGACGAGAATAAAGTCGACATGACGAGAATAAAGTCAACATGACGAGAATAAAGTCGACATGACGAGAATAAAGTCGACATGACGAGAATAAATTCGACATGACGAGAATAAAGTCAACATGACGAGAATAAAGTCAACATGACGAGAATAAAGTCGACATGACGAGAATAAAGTCGACATGACGAGAATAAAGTCGACATGACGAGAATAAAGTCGACATGACGAGAATAAAGTCGACATGACGAGAATAAAGTCGACATGACGAGAATAAAGTCGACATGACGAGAATAAAGTCAACATGACGAGAATAAAGTCGACATGACGAGAATAAAGTCGACATGACGAGAATAAAGTCGACATGACGAGAATAAAGTCGACATGATGAGAATAGTCGACATGATGAGAATAAAGTCGACATGATGAGAATAGTCGACATGATGAGAATAGTCGACATGATGAGAATAGTCGACATGACGAGAATAAAGTCGACATGACGAGAATAAAGTCGACATGACGAGAATAAAGTCGACATGACGAGAATAATGACGACATGACGAGAATAAAGTCGACATGATGAGAATAATGACGAGAATAAAGTCGACATGATGAGAATAATGACGAGAATAAAGTCGACATGATGAGAATAATGACGAGAATAAAGTCGACATGATAAGAATAAAGTCGACATGACGAGAATAATGACGAGAATAAAGTCGACATGACGAGAATAAAGTCGACATGATGAGAATAAAGTCGACATGATGAGAATAAAGTCGACATGATGAGAATAAAGTCAACATGATGAGAATAAAGTCAACATGATGAGAATAAAGTCAACATGATGAGAATAAAGTCAACATGACGAGAATAAAGTCGACATGATGAGAATAAAGTCAACATGATGAGAATAAAGTCAACATGATGAGAATAAAGTCAACATGACGAGAATAATGACGAGAATAATGACGAGAATAAAGTCGACATGACGAGAATACTGACGAGAATAATGACGAGAATAAAGTCGACATGACGAGAATAATGACGACATGATGAGAATAAAGTCGACATGACGAGAATAATGTCGACATGACGAGAATAAAGTCGACATGACGAGAATAATGTCGACATGACGAGAATAAAGTCAACATGATGAGAATAAAGTCGACATGATGAGAATAAAGTCGACATGACGAGAATAAAGTCAACATGATGAGAATAAAGTCGACATGATGAGAATAAAGTCAACATGATGAGAATAAAGTCAACATGATGAGAATAATGACGACATGACGAGAATAAAGTCGACATGACGAGAATAAAGTCGACATGACGAGAATAAAGTCGACATGACGAGAATAAAGTCGACATGACGAGAATAAAGTCGACATGACGAGAATAAAGTCGACATGACGAGAATAAAGTCGACATGACGAGAATAAAGTCGACATGACGAGAATAAAGTCAACATGATGAGAATAAAGTCAACATGACGAGAATAAAGTCGACATGACGAGAATAAAGTCGACATGACGAGAATAAAGTCGACATGACGAGAATAAAGTCGACATGATGAGAATAAAGTCGACATGATGAGAATAAAGTCGACATGATGAGAATAATGACGAGAATAAAGTCGACATGACGAGAATAAAGTCGACATGATGAGAATAAAGTCGACATGAGAATAAAGTCGACATGACGAGAATAAAGTCGACATGACGAGAATAAAGTCGACATGACGAGAATAAAGTCGACATGACGAGAATAAAGTCAACATGATGAGAATAAAGTCAACATGATGAGAATAAAGTCGACATGACGAGAATAAAGTCGACATGACGAGAATAAAGTCGACATGACGAGAATAAAGTCGACATGATGAGAATAAAGTCAACATGACGAGAATAAAGTCGACATGACGAGAATAAAGTCGACATGACGAGAATAATGACGACATGATGAGAATAAAGTCGACATGACGAGAATAAAGTCAACATGACGAGAATAAAGTCGACATGACGAGAATAAAGTCGACATGACGAGAATAAAGTCGACATGACGAGAATAAAGTCGACATGACGAGAATAAAGTCGACATGACGAGAATAAAGTCGACATGACGAGAATAAAGTCAACATGACGAGAATAAAGTCGACATGACGAGAATAAAGTCGACATGACGAGAATAAAGTCGACATGACGAGAATAAAGTCGACATGACGAGAATAAAGTCGACATGACGAGAATAAAGTCGACATGACGAGAATAAAGTCAACATGACGAGAATAAAGTCGACATGACGAGAATAAAGTCGACATGACGAGAATAAAGTCGACATGACGAGAATAAAGTCAACATGACGAGAATAAAGTCGACATGACGAGAATAAAGTCAACATGACGAGAATAAAGTCAACATGACGAGAATAAAGTCAACATGACGAGAATAAAGTCGACATGACGAGAATAAAGTCGACATGACGAGAATAAAGTCGACATGATGAGAATAGTCGACATGATGAGAATAAAGTCAACATGACGAGAATAAAGTCGACATGACGAGAATAAAGTCGACATGACGAGAATAAAGTCGACATGATGAGAATAAAGTCGACATGATGAGAATAAAGTCGACATGATGAGAATAAAGTCGACATGATGAGAATAATGACGAGAATAAAGTCAACATGACGAGAATAAAGTCGACATGATGAGAATAAAGTCGACATGAGAATAAAGTCGACATGACGAGAATAAAGTCGACATGACGAGAATAAAGTCGACATGACGAGAATAAAGTCGACATGACGAGAATAAAGTCGACATGACGAGAATAAAGTCGACATGACGAGAATAAAGTCGACATGACGAGAATAAAGTCGACATGACGAGAATAAAGTCGACATGACGAGAATAAAGTCAACATGACGAGAATAAAGTCAACATGATGAGAATAAAGTCGACATGACGAGAATAAAGTCGACATGACGAGAATAAAGTCAACATGACGAGAATAAAGTCGACATGATGAGAATAAAGTCAACATGACGAGAATAAAGTCGACATGACGAGAATAAAGTCGACATGACGAGAATAATGACGACATGATGAGAATAAAGTCGACATGACGAGAATAAAGTCAACATGACGAGAATAAAGTCGACATGATGAGAATAAAGTCAACATGACGAGAATAAAGTCGACATGACGAGAATAAAGTCAACATGACGAGAATAAAGTCGACATGATGAGAATAAAGTCGACATGACGAGAATAAAGTCGACATGACGAGAATAAAGTCAACATGACGAGAATAAAGTCGACATGACGAGAATAAAGTCGACATGACGAGAATAAAGTCGACATGACGAGAATAAAGTCAACATGACGAGAATAAAGTCGACATGACGAGAATAAAGTCGACATGACGAGAATAAAGTCGACATGACGAGAATAATGACGACATGACGAGAATAAAGTCGACATGATGAGAATAATGACGAGAATAAAGTCGACATGATGAGAATAATGACGAGAATAAAGTCGACATGATGAGAATAATGACGAGAATAAAGTCGACATGATAAGAATAAAGTCGACATGACGAGAATAATGACGAGAATAAAGTCGACATGACGAGAATAAAGTCGACATGACGAGAATAAAGTCGACATGATGAGAATAAAGTCGACATGATGAGAATAAAGTCGACATGATGAGAATAAAGTCAACATGATGAGAATAAAGTCAACATGACGAGAATAAAGTCAACATGACGAGAATAATGACGAGAATAATGACGAGAATAAAGTCGACATGACGAGAATAATGACGAGAATAATGACGAGAATAAAGTCGACATGATGAGAATAATGACGACATGATGAGAATAAAGTCGACATGACGAGAATAATGTCGACATGACGAGAATAAAGTCAACATGATGAGAATAAAGTCGACATGATGAGAATAAAGTCGACATGACGAGAATAAAGTCAACATGATGAGAATAAAGTCGACATGATGAGAATAAAGTCAACATGATGAGAATAAAGTCAACATGATGAGAATAATGACGACATGATGAGAATAAAGTCGACATGATGAGAATAAAGTCGACATGACGAGAATAAAGTCGACATGACGAGAATAAAGTCGACATGACGAGAATAAAGTCGACATGACGAGAATAAAGTCGACATGACGAGAATAAAGTCGACATGACGAGAATAAAGTCAACATGACGAGAATAAAGTCAACATGATGAGAATAAAGTCAACATGATGAGAATAAAGTCGACATGACGAGAATAAAGTCGACATGACGAGAATAAAGTCGACATGATGAGAATAAAGTCGACATGATGAGAATAAAGTCGACATGATGAGAATAAAGTCGACATGATGAGAATAAAGTCGACATGATGAGAATAATGACGAGAATAAAGTCGACATGACGAGAATAAAGTCGACATGATGAGAATAAAGTCGACATGAGAATAAAGTCGACATGACGAGAATAAAGTCGACATGACGAGAATAAAGTCGACATGACGAGAATAAAGTCGACATGACGAGAATAAAGTCGACATGACGAGAATAATGACGAGAATAAAGTCGACATGACGAGAATAATGACGAGAATAAAGTCGACATGACGAGAATAATGACGAGAATAAAGTCGACATGACGAGAATAATGACGAGAATAAAGTCGACATGACGAGAATAAAGTCGACATGACGAGAATAATGACGAGAATAAAGTCGACATGACGAGAATAATGACGAGAATAAAGTCGACATGACGAGAATAAAGTCGACATGACGAGAATAATGACGAGAATAAAGTCGACATGACGAGAATAAAGTCAACATGATGAGAATAAAGTCAACATGATGAGAATAAAGTCGACATGACGAGAATAAAGTCGACATGACGAGAATAAAGTCGACATGACGAGAATAAAGTCAACATGACGAGAATAAAGTCGACATGATGAGAATAAAGTCAACATGACGAGAATAAAGTCGACATGACGAGAATAAAGTCGACATGACGAGAATAATGACGACATGATGAGAATAAAGTCGACATGACGAGAATAAAGTCAACATGACGAGAATAAAGTCGACATGATGAGAATAAAGTCGACATGACGAGAATAAAGTCGACATGACGAGAATAAAGTCAACATGACGAGAATAAAGTCGACATGACGAGAATAAAGTCGACATGACGAGAATAAAGTCGACATGACGAGAATAAAGTCAACATGACGAGAATAAAGTCGACATGACGAGAATAAAGTCAACATGACGAGAATAAAGTCGACATGACGAGAATAAAGTCAACATGACGAGAATAAAGTCAACATGACGAGAATAAAGTCAACATGACGAGAATAAAGTCGACATGACGAGAATAAAGTCAACATGACGAGAATAAAGTCAACATGACGAGAATAAAGTCGACATGACGAGAATAAAGTCAACATGACGAGAATAAAGTCGACATGACGAGAATAAAGTCAACATGACGAGAATAAAGTCGACATGACGAGAATAAAGTCGACATGATGAGAATAAAGTCAACATGACGAGAATAAAGTCGACATGACGAGAATAAAGTCGACATGATGAGAATAAAGTCGACATGACGAGAATAAAGTCAACATGACGAGAATAAAGTCGACATGATGAGAATAAAGTCAACATGATGAGAATAAAGTCGACATGATGAGAATAAAGTCGACATGATGAGAATAGTCGACATGACGAGAATAAAGTCGACATGACGAGAATAAAGTCGACATGATGAGAATAGTCGACATGACGAGAATAAAGTCGACATGACGAGAATAAAGTCGACATGATGAGAATAAAGTCGACATGACGAGAATAAAGTCGACATGATGAGAATAAAGTCGACATGACGAGAATAAAGTCGACATGATGAGAATAGTCGACATGACGAGAATAAAGTCGACATGACGAGAATAAAGTCGACATGACGAGAATAAAGTCGACATGACGAGAATAAAGTCGACATGACGAGAATAAAGTCGACATGATGAGAATAAAGTCGACATGACGAGAATAATGACGACATGACGAGAATAAAGTCGACATGATGAGAATAATGACGAGAATAAAGTCGACATGATGAGAATAATGACGAGAATAAAGTCGACATGATGAGAATAATGACGAGAATAAAGTCGACATGATGAGAATAAAGTCGACATGACGAGAATAATGACGAGAATAAAGTCGACATGACGAGAATAAAGTCGACATGACGAGAATAAAGTCGACATGATGAGAATAAAGTCGACATGATGAGAATAAAGTCGACATGATGAGAATAAAGTCAACATGATGAGAATAAAGTCAACATGACGAGAATAAAGTCGACATGATGAGAATAAAGTCAACATGATGAGAATAAAGTCGACATGATGAGAATAAAGTCAACATGATGAGAATAAAGTCAACATGACGAGAATAATGACGAGAATAATGACGAGAATAAAGTCGACATGACGAGAATAATGACGAGAATAATGACGAGAATAAAGTCGACATGACGAGAATAATGACGACATGACGAGAATAAAGTCGACATGATGAGAATAAAGTCGACATGACGAGAATAAAGTCAACATGATGAGAATAAAGTCGACATGATGAGAATAAAGTCGACATGATGAGAATAATGACGACATGACGAGAATAAAGTCGACATGACGAGAATAAAGTCAACATGATGAGAATAAAGTCGACATGACGAGAATAATGACGAGAATAAAGTCGACATGACGAGAATAATGACGAGAATAAAGTCGACATGACGAGAATAATGACGACATGACGAGAATAATGACGAGAATAAAGTCGACATGACGAGAATAATGACGAGAATAAAGTCAACATGATGAGAATAAAGTCGACATGACGAGAATAATGACGAGAATAAAGTCGACATGACGAGAATAATGACGAGAATAAAGTCGACATGACGAGAATAAAGTCAACATGACGAGAATAATGACGAGAATAAAGTCGACATGATGAGAATAAAGTCGACATGACGAGAATAATGACGAGAATAAAGTCGACATGACGAGAATAAAGTCGACATGACGAGAATAAAGTCGACATGACGAGAATAAAGTCGACATGACGAGAATAATGACGAGAATAAAGTCGACATGATGAGAATAAAGTCGACATGACGAGAATAATGACGAGAATAAAGTCGACATGACGAGAATAAAGTCGACATGACGAGAATAAAGTCAACATGATGAGAATAAAGTCGACATGATGAGAATAAAGTCGACATGATGAGAATAAAGTCGACATGGCGAGAATAAAGTCGACATGACGAGAATAAAGTCGACATGACGAGAATAAAGTCGACATGACGAGAATAAAGTCAACATGACGAGAATAAAGTCAACATTATGAGAATAAAGTCAACATGATGAGAATAAAGTCAACATGACGAGAATAAAGTCGACATGACGAGAATAAAGTCGACATGATGAGAATAAAGTCGACATGATGAGAATAAAGTCGACATGATGAGAATAAAGTCGACATCATGAGAATAAAGTCGACATGATGAGAATAATGACGAGAATAAAGTCGACATGACGAGAATAAAGTCGACATGATGAGAATAAAGTCGACATGAGAATAAAGTCGACATGACGAGAATAAAGTCGACATGACGAGAATAAAGTCGACATGACGAGAATAAAGTCGACATGACGAGAATAAAGTCGACATGACGAGAATAATGACGAGAATAAAGTCGACATGACGAGAATAATGACGAGAATAAAGTCGACATGACGAGAATAATGACGAGAATAAAGTCGACATGACGAGAATAATGACGAGAATAAAGTCGACATGACGAGAATAAAGTCGACATGACGAGAATAATGACGAGAATAATGACGAGAATAAAGTCGACATGACGAGAATAATGACGACATGACGAGAATAAAGTCGACATGATGAGAATAAAGTCGACATGACGAGAATAAAGTCAACATGATGAGAATAAAGTCGACATGATGAGAATAAAGTCGACATGATGAGAATAATGACGACATGATGAGAATAAAGTCGACATCATGAGAATAAAGTCGACATGATGAGAATAATGACGAGAATAAAGTCGACATGACGAGAATAAAGTCGACATGACGAGAATAATGACGAGAATAATGACGAGAATAAAGTCGACATGACGAGAATAATGACGACATGACGAGAATAAAGTCGACATGATGAGAATAAAGTCGACATGACGAGAATAAAGTCAACATGATGAGAATAAAGTCGACATGATGAGAATAAAGTCGACATGATGAGAATAATGACGACATGACGAGAATAAAGTCGACATGACGAGAATAAAGTCAACATGATGAGAATAAAGTCGACATGACGAGAATAATGACGAGAATAAAGTCGACATGACGAGAATAATGACGAGAATAAAGTCGACATGACGAGAATAATGACGACATGACGAGAATAATGACGAGAATAAAGTCGACATGACGAGAATAATGACGAGAATAAAGTCAACATGATGAGAATAAAGTCGACATGACGAGAATAATGACGAGAATAAAGTCGACATGACGAGAATAATGACGAGAATAAAGTCGACATGACGAGAATAAAGTCAACATGACGAGAATAATGACGAGAATAAAGTCGACATGACGAGAATAAAGTCGACATGACGAGAATAAAGTCGACATGACGAGAATAAAGTCGACATGACGAGAATAATGACGAGAATAAAGTCGACATGATGAGAATAAAGTCGACATGACGAGAATAATGACGAGAATAAAGTCGACATGACGAGAATAAAGTCGACATGACGAGAATAAAGTCAACATGATGAGAATAAAGTCGACATGATGAGAATAAAGTCGACATGATGAGAATAAAGTCGACATGACGAGAATAAAGTCGACATGACGAGAATAAAGTCGACATGACGAGAATAAAGTCGACATGACGAGAATAAAGTCAACATGACGAGAATAAAGTCAACATTATGAGAATAAAGTCAACATGATGAGAATAAAGTCAACATGACGAGAATAAAGTCGACATGACGAGAATAAAGTCGACATGATGAGAATAAAGTCGACATGATGAGAATAAAGTCGACATGATGAGAATAAAGTCGACATCATGAGAATAAAGTCGACATGATGAGAATAATGACGAGAATAAAGTCGACATGACGAGAATAAAGTCGACATGATGAGAATAAAGTCGACATGAGAATAAAGTCGACATGACGAGAATAAAGTCGACATGACGAGAATAAAGTCGACATGACGAGAATAAAGTCGACATGACGAGAATAAAGTCGACATGACGAGAATAATGACGAGAATAAAGTCGACATGACGAGAATAATGACGAGAATAAAGTCGACATGACGAGAATAATGACGAGAATAAAGTCGACATGACGAGAATAATGACGAGAATAAAGTCGACATGACGAGAATAAAGTCGACATGACGAGAATAATGACGAGAATAAAGTCGACATGACGAGAATAATGACGAGAATAAAGTCGACATGACGAGAATAAAGTCGACATGACGAGAATAATGACGAGAATAAAGTCGACATGACGAGAATAAAGTCAACATGATGAGAATAAAGTCAACATGATGAGAATAAAGTCGACATGACGAGAATAAAGTCGACATGACGAGAATAAAGTCGACATGACGAGAATAAAGTCAACATGACGAGAATAAAGTCGACATGATGAGAATAAAGTCGACATGACGAGAATAAAGTCGACATGATGAGAATAAAGTCAACATGATGAGAATAAAGTCGACATGATGAGAATAAAGTCGACATGATGAGAATAAAGTCGACATGATGAGAATAAAGTCGACATGACGAGAATAAAGTCGACATGACGAGAATAAAGTCGACATGACGAGAATAATGACGACATGATGAGAATAAAGTCGACATGACGAGAATAAAGTCAACATGACGAGAATAAAGTCGACATGATGAGAATAAAGTCGACATGACGAGAATAAAGTCGACATGACGAGAATAAAGTCGACATGACGAGAATAAAGTCGACATGACGAGAATAAAGTCGACATGACGAGAATAAAGTCGACATGACGAGAATAAAGTCGACATGACGAGAATAAAGTCGACATGACGAGAATAAAGTCGACATGACGAGAATAAAGTCGACATGACGAGAATAAAGTCAACATGACGAGAATAAAGTCGACATGACGAGAATAAAGTCGACATGACGAGAATAAAGTCAACATGACGAGAATAAAGTCAACATGACGAGAATAAAGTCAACATGACGAGAATAAAGTCGACATGACGAGAATAAAGTCGACATGACGAGAATAAAGTCAACATGATGAGAATAAAGTCGACATGACGAGAATAAAGTCGACATGATGAGAATAAAGTCGACATGACGAGAATAAAGTCGACATGATGAGAATAAAGTCGACATGATGAGAATAAAGTCGACATGACGAGAATAAAGTCAACATGACGAGAATAAAGTCGACATGACGAGAATAAAGTCGACATGACGAGAATAAAGTCGACATGACGAGAATAGTCGACATGATGAGAATAAAGTCAACATGATGAGAATAAAGTCGACATGATGAGAATAAAGTCGACATGATGAGAATAAAGTCAACATGATGAGAATAAAGTCAACATGATGAGAATAGTCGACATGACGAGAATAAAGTCGACATGACGAGAATAAAGTCGACATGACGAGAATAAAGTCGACATGATGAGAATAGTCGACATGACGAGAATAAAGTCGACATGACGAGAATAAAGTCGACATGATGAGAATAAAGTCGACATGATGAGAATAAAGTCGACATGATGAGAATAAAGTCGACATGATGAGAATAGTCGACATGACGAGAATAAAGTCGACATGACGAGAATAAAGTCGACATGATGAGAATAAAGTCGACATGATGAGAATAAAGTCGACATGATGAGAATAGTCGACATGACGAGAATAAAGTCGACATGACGAGAATAAAGTCGACATGATGAGAATAAAGTCGACATGACGAGAATAAAGTCGACATGACGAGAATAAAGTCGACATGACGAGAATAAAGTCGACATGATGAGAATAGTCGACATGACGAGAATAAAGTCGACATGACGAGAATAAAGTCGACATGATGAGAATAAAGTCGACATGACGAGAATAAAGTCGACATGACGAGAATAAAGTCGACATGATGAGAATAAAGTCGACATGACGAGAATAATGACGACATGACGAGAATAAAGTCGACATGATGAGAATAATGACGAGAATAAAGTCGACATGATGAGAATAATGACGAGAATAAAGTCGACATGATGAGAATAAAGTCGACATGACGAGAATAATGACGAGAATAAAGTCGACATGACGAGAATAAAGTCGACATGACGAGAATAAAGTCGACATGATGAGAATAAAGTCGACATGACGAGAATAATGACGAGAATAAAGTCGACATGACGAGAATAAAGTCGACATGATGAGAATAAAGTCGACATGATGAGAATAAAGTCGACATGATGAGAATAAAGTCAACATGATGAGAATAAAGTCAACATGACGAGAATAAAGTCGACATGATGAGAATAAAGTCAACATGATGAGAATAAAGTCGACATGATGAGAATAAAGTCAACATGATGAGAATAAAGTCAACATGACGAGAATAATGACGAGAATAATGACGAGAATAAAGTCGACATGACGAGAATAATGACGACATGACGAGAATAAAGTCGACATGATGAGAATAAAGTCGACATGACGAGAATAAAGTCAACATGATGAGAATAAAGTCGACATGACGAGAATAAAGTCAACATGATGAGAATAAAGTCGACATGATGAGAATAAAGTCGACATGATGAGAATAATGACGACATGACGAGAATAATGACGAGAATAAAGTCGACATGACGAGAATAAAGTCGACATGACGAGAATAAAGTCGACATGACGAGAATAATGACGAGAATAAAGTCGACATGACGAGAATAATGACGAGAATAAAGTCGACATGACGAGAATAATGACGAGAATAAAGTCGACATGACGAGAATAATGACGACATGACGAGAATAATGACGAGAATAAAGTCGACATGACGAGAATAAAGTCGACATGACGAGAATAAAGTCGACATGACGAGAATAATGACGAGAATAAAGTCGACATGATGAGAATAAAGTCGACATGACGAGAATAATGACGAGAATAAAGTCGACATGACGAGAATAAAGTCGACATGACGAGAATAAAGTCGACATGACGAGAATAAAGTCAACATGACGAGAATAAAGTCGACATGACGAGAATAATGACGAGAATAAAGTCGACATGACGAGAATAAAGTCGACATGACGAGAATAAAGTCGACATGACGAGAATAATGACGAGAATAAAGTCGACATGACGAGAATGTCGACATGATGAGAATAATGTCGACATGATGAGAATAATGACGAGAATAAAGTCGACATGATGAGAATAATGATGAGAATAAAGTCGACATGATGAGAATAAAGTCGACATGACGAGAATAATGACGAGAATAAAGTCGACATGACGAGAATAAAGTCGACATGACGAGAATAATGTCGACATGACGAGAATAAACTTGATATTTCAAGAATCAAGTCGGACTTTTATGAATAAACCAAACTACTAACTTTACCTATAGTATTCTACAAAATGCATGAACTCTTTCTCTTTTAGCGCATATGGTGAGAAGTATTAGGACTTTGAAGAGATTGTGCCGAAAACTGCGTCTCTTCAGGAGGAGAAACCACACAAACTTGGAAGAGGTGGCCGTATTCCTGCAAAGTGAAATAGCTCGTAATGGACAGATGCAAGGGTATCCATGGTTACACCCACGTGCAATACAGAGAGGATATGAATAAGACAATTGATCAACTTGTTTGATCCTGAAGGAGTGGAGCTCATAGATATGATGTGACCCATATCTACGATGTTGCCTACATGGCAGCTGGCATGGTGGACAGTCGCTCTAGTGTGATTAAGTGATAAAGGAGTTGAATTTATTCTCGTCATTTCAACTTTAATCTCGACATTATTCTTGAAATGGTATAGTTCAACTTTATTCTCGTCATGTTGACTTTATTCTCGAAAAAGTATTTCAACTTTATTCTCGTCATGTTGACTTTATTCTCGAAATGCAAAATAAATAACAACTATATCTTCCTCATTTTTTTTCCTTTGATGTGGCCCTAATGCTCCGTCGTAGAATGTGACTTAACCCCTTGGCCAACAGGGCGCCCTAATAATGGCAATGATTCATGAACAGTGGAAAATTAAAATATCTTTTCTCATTATTGCCTGTGAGTAGGTTTTATAAAATGATGCAGTTCAATACTAAACAATGCGTTAGTGAATATGAATTTATCTAGTGTGATGCTTAAGAGGACCACTTGATGAGCATTCATATTTCTGTGCAGAACAGGTCAAACTTACACGAATGTGCTTTTATTTGCTTCAAAACCTGCTTATATTGTCAGTAACCTAAATGAATGTGACATTTTATTTTGAAAGATGCACGACATCTAATGGGCTCACTTTATCAAAATAAAACTTGTATTAAAGAACACACAGAACCTAAATTATCATTTTGGATCTTAATATGATGTGATGAAATTTGTATCAAACAAGCTGTGAAATGCAGCCCATGCTTTTCGCAGTGACCTACATTTTGCTACAGTTCTGTTGTATTCCTCATTCGACCTCGACAGGGAACGCCAATGCATGTTTAATGAGTGAAATCTTCCATCATTGGGCAGACAGGCAGTTTCTTTTTTCCAGCCGCGTCATTTATAAATCATAACGGCACAAGCTGTACGGATTTCAACAGAGCAGATATATGAAGATGCACATTAAAGAGAATCACAAAGCAAAATCAATGCAGATAACAGCACATGAACTAAGACTAAAAGTGAATAACTGGATCAGAGGTCTCAGAGCTTCAATTTCAATAAAGGCGTTTAATATAGCAGTTTTTTTTTTTTTTTTTTTTTAAATGGAGTTTATGAATATAGAATTATGTGAGTTTGTGCAATTGGTGAGAGGGTTCAAAATTAGCACCATACACCAGCCAAATGCTAGTAAAATATGAAATTGGCTAGTAGATTAGCTTCACCCACCAGCCAAAAAAAACAATGGTCATCTATTTAGTGGATGTTAAAATTGGAACATTCACTAGCCATTTGGCTGGTGGATGAAAAAGTTCATTTGAACCCAGTTGGTGAGGGAATAAAAAAAACGCAGGTGGTGGGTTCAAACTGAAGCCAATTTTTTTTTTTTTTTTTACAATATACAGTATGTTTAAGTTAATTAATAATAATAATAATAATAATAATAAAGATAATGAATCCAAGTTGTTAAAGCAGTGTGTTCCTTAGATTTTTTTGTTTTCATTTATTGTGACAGTTGACAGTGCTTGACAGGAAGAACTTCCCCTGCTTCAAACAACATCTGGCTGTCAGCTTTTGCTCTACCTGCTTCAAGAAAGGTGATGGCTACGGAGCAAGACCGTCACCACCGTGGAAAGCAGGACTCTGTCCAAGGAACATCGCACGTGAAACTCCTGAACCTCCAGAAGTCACGCCTTTTCATTCTTTGAGTTGCTTTCTGCAACCTTGTTGTGCCCACGAGCAATGGTCCTTGCAAGGAGCAGCTTCACAAGGCTGCAAAGACAAAAAACAAAAACAAAATATAGATAGGTGTTATGTACACATTAATCTCACTTTGCCAGACCTTCCTCCACAGCGCCGCGCAGGAAGGTCTGGCTAGTCCACACAGCATTCCGGGATGAGAGAGAGAAAAAAAAAAAAAAAAAAAAAAGAGTGCCGTGGTTTATTGGCATTTCTTTAAACCAATCACAATCGTCCCGGGCGGCGCTAAGCTTCGCACGGAGCCGCCACAAAATAGTCTCGGGAAGGAACTTGTTTTGGTGGAACATATGTACGTTCAAAAGTAGTTTTAGTCGTGCAACAGAAAACTCAGATTGGACAGATAGTCTAGCTAGCTGTCTGGATTTACCCTGCAGAGATCTGAGGAGCAGTCAACCATAGTCCTCACAAATCAACCAGAGTTTAAAATTCCAACAAAAAGAAACCTTAAGGTAACGGACATCCGGACGAAAATATCCAGCGGAATTTTCTGCGGCACCAGAGCAATCCCGAAAGTGGGACGTTGAGGATATAGACTATGTACACATACACACTGACCTGCATTTCAAATATCGTCTTTTATTACAATATACCATTACAGGATTCCCAACAACTCAATCCAATCAAGTCAAAATGCTGAAAACTTGGATATATATATATATATTTTGGGCAAGCTCCAGAAGCCCCTGAAGACAATATACCTGCTAGCTGAAACATGAGAACTAGCCTACTAAGATAACATTTTAGTGAGATCATGGAAAGCATAATGGAAAAAAAAAAAAAAATCAGTAGTGTCTCAACAGTCTCTTTTCCAAGTGGGACACTGACTACCATTGTGTGATTAAAAATCATAAGCTCCGAGGGGCTTTCTGCCTATTAAACTAGGCAGTCCACCAGGTTTTTCCTGGTAGTAAAAACATAAAGCACACACTCTTGTACAGTGCTCTTAAACTGGGTTTTAAATGTTCTTGCTTCTTTCAGGAGGTTGTTGTTGTTGTTGTTGTGATTCTGGTATCCATCTCCCCATGTCTTCATGATCGATTATCCACATTGTCGCTACCAAAGAGCATTACAACCAGTGCCCAGTCCTGGCAGTCACCCTGCACGATTTATTTCCTCCCCATGATGAAGCTAGGAGCCTCGGCATCATCTTCAGCCTCTCTTTCCCGTTCGTCTTCTTCACTGCTGTCTGTGCTCTTCTCGGTGTCGTCGCCGTCGCCTTCTTCCTTCTTGTTTTTAGACTCTAGCTTTGCCTTCTTGGCCATCTCCTTTTTTTGCTTCAACTTTTCCCGCTTCTTCCTGCGCTTCGCCGTTCTTTCATCGGCTGCCTTTTTGTTTTGCTCCACCTTTTCCAGATAATGGTCGTCCTCGTCGAGTTTATCTGCTATCTTGTCCAGAAAGTCCTGCCTCTGGTACTCTCTGCGTCGGAGGTGCCGGTAAACGTGGAACTCCCCGCTGCCTGCACCGGCGCTGGAGCCCATCACATCACGGACGAACTCCGGCGGAGCCCGCGGGTTCCATTCTTTCGGCCGGTCCGGGATGGGAGCGGGCTTATCCGGGTTCCGCATTAACCTCTCCAACTTCAGACGCTGTTCCTCCGCAGGAGTTTTAGCGATTATCAGAGGCTGTGTCTCTTTTCCTCCAGGTTTCCCCGGCTTGTTATTCTTTTGTGTGTGCGCCGCCATCTTTCAAACCGCTGTCCTTCTTCTTTGCTCAAGTCGCCCCGGAAGTTCTTGAGGGCTTTCGTAACCTGGAAATAAATATTTTGCTCATACCCGGTATATTTTTAATATTGGTTTTTGTTTTTAAAAAATAAAAATTTGATTAGGTATATGATAGTGGTTTTGTGGGTCTTACTATATTTGTATTAAATCGACACGACAGCTTGCATTCCTTGTGTAACTAATGTAATTGACGTGTGGCTCTATCAATGGCAGAATTTGTTTGGGCGCATCTGTCCAATCAACGGTCACGTCCCGCCCCTTTTCCAGAGAGTTAAAGTGTGGTGACGACCGAGTGGCTTGGTTGTACTTCGGCTTGTCCAGAAGCAGGTTAGGCAGTTGCAACGACATTTTATTTATTTTTTTTACCTCCTCGTGTAAAGATATAATTGACCAAAGACCATGAACAGTCTAATTAGATCCACTGCGAGGTGTCTGCGGTCGGGGGCGGCGGTCTATCTGCCCAGGCAGGCCGACGGACGCGTGTGGTCGGCCTCGGCCCGGTTCCTGTGCGCGTCAGCGGACCTCCAGAAAGACCTTGGTGAGATGGTCAAGAAGGACAAAGTGGTGGTGTTTATGAAGGGGACGCCGGCTCAGCCCATGTGTGGCTTCAGTAATGCGGTGGTTCAGATCCTCCGGATGCACGGGGTGGACGACTACGCTGCGTACAACGTATTAGAGGACTCCGAGCTCAGAGAAGGTCAGTAAACTGAGATAACCTGTTAATGACACGACCGCAACAAGTTGTCATCGTAACTTGTGACTCTTAGCTAAACTTGTTTGTAATTGACAGTGGAAGTGGTGCACAATTTGCTACGTGCTTGTAATTGATGCGAGCAGATGGTTGATTTCAGTTCATTGAAAAACTGTCCTTTTTATTTACACGGTTCAGTTCCTTATATTTTCACATTCAAACCAACCATACCTATCAGCCTTTGGTCAACGGCCCCCTCGAACTTAGTTTTGGAGTGTTAAGTTTTATCAGTGCTCTGCAGCAGTACCAGCGGGTGTGGTCCAAACACCATACCATCAGTATGGACATGCCTGTCTTTAACAGCTAATCCAGCCATAACTGGAGCCCTTCTGTGTTTTAGAACAATGACAGCACATATGGTAAGGAACAAGGAAATGTTTTTCAGTCCTGCCCTTTTAATGGGTTATATATATAATGGGTGTTATATATATATAATGGGTGTTATATATATATATATATATATATATATATATATATATATATATATATATATATATATATATAAATAAATATATAAATAAATAAATAATTAATAAGAACTGGAGGAACAGGACAATTCTTGACTTGGGGGTGTTGACATATTATTCCTAGTACTAACTCCTGAAGCACCCCAGATAAATTAGCCTAAATGAACTACTTTGGTTGTGTAACATACTTGTAGCAGCTCACTACCAAGTGAAACCAGAGACAAATGCGTGTGTTGCTCCTATTAAGTTGGCTGGATCGATTGTGTTAGTGTTTAATATTAGGTTTTATTTTGATGGAACTGATTACCATATTGTCCTTAAGAAGTAAATTGATCTTCATGTGTAAAAAAAAAAAAAATAATAATCAACTGTACTGTACAAACTCTTAATAGGCAACACACACTGTCGGCACTATCCATCAAACGTTATCATTTACATGTATGCTCGAATATTTTATTTATTGCTATTGTCAATCAAAACTCCATCCATGGATGGATGGATCAATCAAAACTAATATATTAATACACAGGCTACCAAATAGTACGTGTTCAGTCTAAGCTATAAACAATTTTATTGTAGTTATCTTTTAGATGTACATCTTTTTTTTATATCATTAACTGGCACATTAAACACACTGCAAAAGGCTTTGTGTTAATAATATCAGTAGAAAACTGCACTTAAAAATGTAGCTTTTATTTTTTTTGTATTGGTGCCTTTTATGTATTCAATTCAATGTTTGTTCAATAAAAGAATGTTGGAAATGATTTCCTTTCATTTGTTTTAAATTCAAGAAGCAATTTGTTGTATTTCAGCTGAATACTGAGAGCCGCAGAAATGCCGAACTGAGTTAACATTAAAATCTGTTTATTTATTGCAAGTAATATCGTTATGGCGATATTCAACGTTATTGCATATTTTCCTCATGTCGTGCAGCCTTAGTATCTTTTTTTTTTTTTTTTTTCTGCAGTCTTCTTGCATTACGAACTCACTTATGATTAGGCTAAACAGAGTTGATGCTGCGGTGACTTTTTCTTTGGATTTGCCATTGCTGAAGTTTGTTTCTGTCACGAAAAGCAATCAAACACAAACATCCCTGGGGGTTAAGAACACAATATGTAACTGGTTAATTATCATACGTTGGCACTTCTATCATTCTCTCAGCCAGACACCTTACACAATATTGGTTTTAGTTGATTTCTGACTGACACCAAAGTCCTCTGCCTTCCACAGGAGTCAAGACCTTCTCCAACTGGCCCACGATCCCTCAGGTGTACTTGAGCGGCGAGTTCGTGGGGGGCTGCGACATCCTGCTCCAGATGCACCAGAACGGAGATCTGGTGGAGGAGTTAAAGAAGCTGGGCATCAGCTCTGCACTGCTGGAGGCTGAGAAAGAGTCCAAGTAGAGGGAGAGGATGAACTGCAAACAGCTGACAGGACAGAGGACACATTTATCAGGTTTTATCCCCCCCCAACTCAGATGATTACATATAAATCAACTCTCTAGGCAGCCATGGGCAAAACTGACTCACCCTTCTGGCCAATAAAGCACAGCAAGAGTGCAGATGAAAATAACCAATCCAAGCAAGTTTTGGTGGCAGCACCGTATCTTAAGTCATGGACGTTACAGCTTTACCACGTAATGTTCCATCATAGAAAGTAGAAATAGAAATGCTTCACTGCTTATTCTCTTCTAAACACAAATCATGTGCCCGACGGGTGAGGGACTTTAAACTAAGAAGAAATAAAGGGTGGACCATGTCTTCCCAGAATCCAAAATCAGTTTAAGCTAACACTCTACCCATATTTCTGAACCTCTCTTTAAAACTGTTTTTTGTTTTGTTTTTTTGGGCGGGGGGCATCTGAAAGAAATTGCTTTTTTATTTTTTTTATTTTTTGCTGAGGACCGCTGCCCGCTGCAGCCAAAAATGAACCGAAACCGTTAAGTTTGGGGCCAGTAAACTCAAACGATGAGCTGAAAGATGCTATAAAGCTCTATATGTGCACTGGAAATGGTGATAATTATCTGTGGGTTCATTGTGGCAGCTTTAATATTTCCCTCACTTACACATGGAGGAAAACAATTGATACTTTCCTCCGTAGTTCCTACGTTTTGAATACTTTTCTGTCATATCGGGAATCACCAATTTCCGTACACTATCATATAATAAAATATTTCAAACAAATCAATAGCAGTGTAGTTGTTGGAATCACCGGCTTTTTGTGATGAATACAGTGTTTAACGTCTAACTGTTGGAGACATCATTTCACATCGAGGTTGGACTGCTACTGCCAGAGGGAGACCGTCAGGTTCCCTCCCTGGGTTTTAAATCAGTTTACACAAGAGTGGTGTCAAACCTCTATCATCCAGCCCTCTAAAAGCCCTGCTACCTCTACTGTCCACCTCCCCCAACCAAGCTACAGTCAGTGTAAGACCAAATGAGCCTCAGGGTGCACCAAGACTAAGTTAACACTGCTTGGGTCCCACCAGGGAAAGATGCCATCATACTAGAAAGCTTCCAAATGCACTGCCTGTGGCTACTGTATGCTAGAAGGAAAAACGCTGTTGATACATCACGGATTAATAAAGCTGATGTGGGTTTGTTATAATGTAAAGGTTTAGCTTAATATCTGGGCAATAAAAAATAAATCAACATCTGGTGAATGACATCTGTTTTAAGGAATTTATGGACCACACCTCAGTGCTCAGTAACACACCCAACACCATTATCCCCTTTTTTGTTCTTTCTGCCTGGAAATGCACACAAAATGTGTCCTCTGTTTTAATGTCTACACTGAAACGCTGAAACGCAACAAACATACCGTGATACCTTTTTCTCTTTTTCCTGAAGACTAATAGACAGCACATTTGGACTGACAGAAGTGTGTGTGTGTGTGTGTGTGTGTATATATATATATATATATATATATATATATATATATATATATATATATATATATATATATATATATAAATATATATATATATATATATATATATATATAAAAGTGCGTTGCGTCTGTCCGAGTCTGTGGTATTCGTTAATGTATCAATGGAAAATCGTTTTGTTTAGTTTTTTTTTTCATTTTTTTTTTTTTTCTCACTGAGAGCCCCTGACCTTTATCAATCCTAATGTTCTTCCTGCTGCACACAGTTGTAATATCAAAACAATGGGCATGCAGTCCACTGTAAGATAATGTACATTGAAAGCATATTATTAAATGTATTTTAGCTGCATGTAAACCCTGCACCAATTAAATATTTTGTGACACAAATAACATGCTGGACAACTGGAGTTATTTGTGTGTGTGTGTTACATCAACATGCAGTTGGACGTTAGCCCACAAATTATGATTGGGACCAAAGGAGCACAGTCATCGAGTGACGCAGACAGCACAGTTATGTTTGTGTGCTTTTTTTTCAAAGCTGATAATTTGGCACATTTGATGTTGGTCTGCTGATCAGCTGTTGAGTTAAACTCAGTCTGCTCAAGCCAGCGCCTTAGTTTTCTCACTCTTAAAGTGGCCATATTATGCTCATTTTCAGGTTCAGAATTATGAGATTGTATCAGAATAGGTTTACATGGTTTAATTTTCAAAAAGCACCATATTTTTGTTGTACTGCCCATTGCTGCAGCTCCTCTTTTCACCCTGTATCAGGTCTGTTTTAGCTACAGAGTGAGACCTCTCAACTTCTGTAAGATCTTTGTTTTCAGTCGCACATGCTCAGTAGCTAGGTAAGGATTACGTGAGCTAGCTAGCTGTTTCTCCAACTTCGGCCTGTACAAGGCAGGATTAGCTGGGAGACTTCTTCTAAATGAGGGCGCACTTTCAACTTTGTGTGTAATACCAGCAGAACAGGGACATGTAATTAGTTCTATACAATTTATTTTGTAGATTAGGGTGAGTTTGTGTGTGTTGTAGCAGTGTTTTGCCATTGAGAACGAGCTAGCATGCTAACTGTTAGCCCCCTAGGCCCCTCGCCGTGCAGATTTTGACCAGCTCACCCGGAGACTGAAAGCAGGACACATTCAGAAACTGTATCTCACTCACTTTTTTTTCAAAGTTTGTATACATGTGGAAGCACCAGAGAAACAATAATACCCCAATTCCCAGAAAAAGTGACTTTTTTCATAATATTGGCACTTTAAATGTCCAGATAAGGGTGCTAAACAGTGTCCACTTTAATTTGGCTGACACCTGTCTTATAAGTTTCAGGCTCAATTTGTACAACAGGCTAGCCTGGGAAAACCCTGATGAACTTCCGGCAAATTTGAGATTTCTTCTGCAAGTCAGTCTGGCCAAGAGCCCATTCAAGTCCATTTCCAATTTTTCCAAATCGAGGCACCAATCCCTACCGTTGAGGCGGGCTTTACACGATGACGATAGCGCAGCGACGGCAAGAAGCTTTTGTTTACATTCAACGTGACGCCCACCGAATCCATCGATGTCGCTGCTACGTCACCTGGATCGTTGGTCTGATTGGTTGAAGGACTATCCAATTGAGCGGCGTCCGTTGATGACGCCCCTTCGGAAATGAACTGTTCCCCAGACCCACACTCAGTTACAACTGAGAAGGGTCTGGTGTCAACCAGGCTAATGGGCTAATACGACAGATCATGTTGTTCAGTATCTATCCACAATTTGAAAATATAAGCAGGTTGGCAAATACCCATTATTTTCATTGTCGACCAGTCAATTATTTGGCTTACTCTATAAAATGCCATTACCAGACCCAAGGTGCCATCTTCAATTGTCTTGTTTTAGCTGACCAACTGTCCTACATCCAAAAATATTTGGTTATTTAGCATATAAGACACGTGAATGTTCCTCTGACATTTTGACTTGGCAGGCACAGGTATTACTAACAAGGGCTTCATTCTACTCAGTGTCCCAGTAAGTGAATACCAGGACCCTGACACTGAAGCAGCTAAATGGAATTCAGCCATCATTCATTTTATTATTTAAACCTGTGCTTTTTGTACTGTGACATGTCAAAGGCCTATTATGGCTGTTTCATAGAGGTCCCTCATTGTAAGAAATGACATGTTCAGACACAGCTGGGAACATTTTGTTCCAAATTTAAAGCACCTGACCGTCCCTACCTTTTTAAATTCAGAGCTTGTGGGTAAATCATCAATTCTGGAAACTTGCAACATCTTCAGCTGATGAGCTGGATTACATTTACTAAGCGATTGCAAATGGCCATTTAACTTTTTTTTTATAGAATGAAGTTGGATAATGTGAATGCAAATGCCATTTAGCAGACATAGCCCAGAAGAATTTACAGTTTATGGCTTTGACATTTCTCTGAATTTCTTTTCTTACTTCCTCCTTTGGAAAAGCACCAGCTGATGATCTCTGCATTTCCATGTATGTTTAACCATATTACAGTTTCCTGAATATAGAAAATGCAGAGATAAGCCCACTGAGATGATCTCAAACATGTTTGAGAAAACTTTTTAATACAAAATACTATTTTACAAAATAGAACTGGACTTCACAGTACAACTATGAAGTGGAGACAGTCCAGCTCACGGCTCTTCGTCGTGTCCTCCTCACCATCATCTTTTTCCACTCGCCACAGTCCAATGAAGCAGAAATCCTGTTTAACAATAAACTAACGATAAAGGATTCAGGTCAGAGTTTCTGCAGGAAGCGCAGCACCAGGTCTCGCAGTGTGGTACGCAGCGGCTCGTTGTTGTCACAGACGATGTGTGTCCCGTCCTCCTCCAGCTGAATCAGTGTGTCCTCTGCCTGCAGGTGCAGAATGTGTCCGTCAGCCGTCTCCTCCACTTTCACCTCCGTAATACCGTGCTGCAGTGGGGCCAGATAAATGCACAAAACTCATTTTGGCAATAAACCCTTTTCTGATACGCAATCAAGTTTGAATAGTTTTTCTCCATGCCATTCAGCAATGGACACAAAACTGTTACACAAAAAGGCCTGTGTGAAGTTAATATTTGTATAATTAGAAATACTTTATTTATTTATTTATTTATTTATTTATTTATTTATTTATATCTGCTGTGGTAAAATCCCTGGCCTCTGCTCTTAAAAAAACAAAAAAAAACAAAAAACTACTAATCCCAACAATGTTATGCATGAGAAGATTGTGATGTCAGATGGGATGAGATTTAAGGCTGCAATCATCTCCTTTGGGAATACTAAAGCCACAGTGAATGAGGGAGCAATGACAAGGAGACAAAGTACAGTAAGTAAAGGTGGGGGGGGGGGGGGGTAAAATCGATACAGCAGAGTATTGTGATATTTTCCGTAGCAATAATGTATCGGTAGACGGACGCAAAGTATCAATCTTTTAATATATAAATTGCACAGAAAAATTCCACTTTTTGGTACTAGAATAATAAAAATCAATTGCTTTCTCAGTCCGCTAGATCAGTGTTTTTCAAATGGGTTATGTGTCCCCCTAGAGGTACTAGGGAGGACTGCAGGGGGTACGTGTCCCCCTAGGGTTACTAGGGAGGACTGCAGGGGGTACGTGTCCCCCTAGAGGTACTAGGGAGGACTGCAGGGGGTACGTGTCCCCCTAGAGGTACTAGGGAGGACTGCAGGGGGTACGTGTCCCCCTAGGGTTACTAGGGAGGACTGCAGGGGGTACGTGTCCCCCTAGAGGTACTAGGGAGGACTGCAGGGGGTACGTGTCCCCCTAGGGGTACTAGGGAGGACTGCAGGGGGTACGTGACATTTTTTTGCTAAATGTTTTTCAGTTACAAGGCTGTAGTTACTATTTGTCGCTTTTTGGAATTTGTCACTTTTGTCGCCCTAGTGTTGCCTTCATTCTTTCTACTGTGTTTTTTTTTTTTTTTTTAAGTTTTTATTACTTTTTTGACCCATTCTTGCTTTACTTCCTTCTTTCTACTGTCTTTTTCAAAGTTTTTTTTTACCTTTTTCCATTAGCATTTAAATGTTTTCCAGGTACAAGGCTGTTGTTAAGTAAATGTATCGCTGACATCGCTGTATTGTTCCTCTTTATATAGACTTTTTTTTTTTCTACCAAAAATTATTCGTGCTGGTTAGGGGGTACATGTCTTAAAAAAAACTGTTCAAAGGGGGTACATTGCTGAAAAAAGCTTGAGAACCACTGCGCTAGATGGTGCAGTTGAGTTCTTTTTTTTCTAGTGAGAAATGTATCTTTTTAGATAAAGCAGATATTGACTAAGATTTTCTATGGGAACATAATTTGAATTTAGAAAAAAAAAAAAAAGTAAAATAAATTGAAATATATCCCAGAAATATACAGTTTAAAACGGTAATAATATTGTGTTGTGACATAAGTATTCGGATCGTGGGGCCTCTGGTGATTGCCAGCCCTAGGGCAAAGTAGAACAAAATCCAACTGCTGGCTGTTATAAAACAGCATTGAGGTTCTACGGATGTCAGCGGGTTTCACACCTTTTGCAACGTGGCCAGGAAAGCTTCCAGGGGCACAGCTCCACTCAGCAGGGGTTTGGGGGCCAGCACTACTGGAGGCTCCTCCATCACCCGTTTCCTCTTCTTGCTGGGAGGCACTGGAGGGGGTTTGGGCACCGACTGGCAACACAGGAGAGGAAAAACACACAAATGTTGCTTAAGTTAAGCAATTGTGTCCATATTTACACTTTCATATACATGCTTTGTGGCACATTTCCACAAGACTCACCTGTAGTGTGTGTTTGTTGTCCTTGGAGTGCAGCACTGCAGACACAGTTGCCATGGAAACGCCAGGTTTAATCTCAGAAGGCACCAGGGAGTTGGCCAGCTAAGAAAGAAAGACTTAGACTTTCACGCTTAAAAATTGGCCACCTGTGCTCTGACAGGAGTGAATATATATTTACATAATAGATTTCAATCTTTAATTCTGACAGGTTTGCATACACCATATGTCATCGTCTCCTACCAACACACAAGAGAATTTAAAATAAGCACTTACTGTCTGTTTCCAGAGGTACTGATTTATTCAACACTGTCAACTGAATCTATTAGGTCCTTTTTAACCAGACAAGTTGAAGAAGAACATATTCGTATCCTCATGAGTTACTGCTCTGATGAGACTCACCTCAGGCAGTATGTAGACCCGCTCATAGCGGCGTCTGAAGGGCAGGTTGAGAACAGAGCAGCGTCTGTAGGGCATGGGAGGGGGCTGCAGCTCCAGCATCAGATCAGAGCGGTGGGACTGGGTCAGGGGAGGCTGGGTGTACTGCTCCGGACATACCACATGGAGGGGCTGCAGCAGGGACAGACAGGAGGCAATGATCAGCTACACATGGCTGAAACAGACATCTGAGGGGAGTAGCTTTAAGGCTGCGTTCAGACAGGGAAAACAGCGATCCGGCGTTTTGCCGCAGGGTTGTGCGGGGAATGTCAATGAAACGGCCCATTTGTTTGACATCCTGTTGTGTTCTTTAACCGCCCAATGTAGCACAAGTCGACTTTATATTTCACAGCTACTGTTTTCTGTCAGATCGTTTATAGATCTTGACGTTCCCGATCGCACTTGAAGGCAGCTTCATTTCCCGGAGAAAGAAAAGAGACGAGCGAGACAGATGGACTCAGCTTTTACACATACTCCTCGACAGTTCAGTGCTTTTGTTTCCTGTTTTAAGGCTACATAGGGAGTTAAACTTCTCAAAACTGTTGCTAGTCAATGGCAATAGAGGAGAAAGGGACTGAGTCACTTTGCACCATGAGGGAAAAAAAGTCAATAAAATGAAAAGATGATGTTTTGTGATACCTGGGTTTTAAATAACTCAACTTCCACTGATGCAGAACAAAATATTAACATGAAAATGAGGGGCATATTGTCATGGTATGGAGGAGAATGTGTTATTAGGTTTTTATTATCCAATCAGTCTGCACAGTCCAGAAATGGCTGAGCCATAAGTCCTGGGAGGAACAAAACCTACATGTTCAGCTGATGCAGCTTGTGAAGCTCTGGGGTCGCGTGACCTCTGCCCGGACACGTGTGCTTTCTTCTTACACCTGCCATCATTGTTTTGGAGATGAAATTGAAAGCCTGCATCCCATTAACTAAGAGAAGGGGGACTCTTTTAGCCTGATGAGGTTTTTGGGGCACATGGAGGCTACTGCTCTGACATTAGTAGAGCTGCAAAGATTAATCCGTTAGTTGTCAACTATTAAATGAATTGCCAACTATTTTGATAATCGATTAATTGGTTTGAGTCATTTTTTGTGAAAAAAAAAATAAAAAAATTCTAAACATTCTCTGATTCCAGCTTCTTACTAATACTTTTGTAGCTTCTTCACTCCTGTGACAGTAAACTGAATATCTTTCAGTTGTGGACAAAACAAGACATTTGAGGACGTCATCCTGGGCTTTGGAAAACACTGATGACATTTTCAGATTTAAATAGACAATGAAAATAAGCATTAGCTGCAGCCCTAGACATTAGCTTAGGACTTTTGCACGGGAAAAAACAACCAAATGGCCAGTTCAACTCGGCTGCTGCTTCCTTAGGAGACACAACCAGATGCTGTGTACATAACTAAGATTTTGATAATATTTAACTCCAATTAAAAAGGTCTATCTTCTGCATCAGTTCATTTTCAAAGTTAAAGTGAGGATTACTAATTATCTGACAAACTGAATGGGGTCCATTTATACTAGAGCCCGACCGATATATCGGTGGGACAATATTAGGCATTTTCCAAACTATCAGTATCGGCATTTATAATGGCCGATAAATGAATGTTTAAAAAATAAAATAAAAACGGAAAAAACACCCTTCAACCATGTTGTGAGTGTTGGCGTGCCATAGTTTGTCCACCAGAGGGCGCTCTATAACGTCCCTGTTGACAACACTGATTTTTTTTTTTTTTACAATTGTGTTTTTGTTCAAAGGACTTTTAGTTTCATATCTTAGGTTTGTATTTTTATACATTTTATTTATCAGAACTTTAATATATTTTGATGTTCTTCTGTTCTGTTATGACAATAAAACAAGTTATTATTATTTTTTAAACAGCATTATCATATTATTTTAGTGAGGACTCATAAATAACTACAGATAACTAATGTTAGGGAAATCGGTTTATGTTTTGTTACGCGTTTCTGGAAAATACATACTCGGCTGATATATCGGAATATCAGATTTTTAAATCACCAACAATTTGTATCTATATCGGCCTTAAAAATCCTTTATCGGTCGGGTTCTAATTTATAGCAACCATTTATTAACTAAAGTCCCACAAGTCCACTACATGCATGTAGTGGACTTTAGTTTGGTTGACTACATGAGGAGTTTTAATAAGATTACATCCTACAAGAATAATAGGCTAAACTGAATCCCTTGCAATTAAACCATCTATTTGCCTGTGCAGCCTTCCAGGACAGTTGTGTTTTCCATCCTGCTGTGCCCTGAGTGCTGATCTAATATCATTCTCTTATCTTGTTTGGGCCTCATTTGTTTGCTTGCAAAATTGTTTCCATTGTCCCGTTCTACCCGCAGGACTCCTACTGCCTCTAACTGGTTTATTTGCTTGTTGAACAGTTCTCTTTTACCAGTGTTCCGTGTAAAGAAAACCCCGTCGCAGCCCTTTAGTAGCTAGACAACCAGGATATTTTTCCAGTCATTATGTCACTCTCTTTGCCAGTTCGCAACCTCACTTTTAACGAACAATGTTCCCTCTACAAACTCCCTGTTAATGCAGGTGCAGTCCATTTACTGCTTATTTGATTCAGACGTCACAATCATCCCACACATCAATAAAGTTGTTCAGTCCTGTTTTGTCTATATCAGAACACTCCTTTTGCTAAATAGCCTCAGGAAGGAACTTGTTTTGGTGGAACGTGTACGTTCAAAAGTTGTTTCAGTCGTGCAACAGAAAACTCAGATTGGACAGATTGCAGAGATCTGGGGAGCAGTTAACCATAGTCTTTATAAATCCACCGGAGTTTAGAATTCCAACACAAAGAAAGAGGTAGGTACCGGACATCTGGCCTAAAAAGAGAGACATACGGCGAAATATCCGGCGGCACCTGAACAATCCCGGAAGTGGAACGTCGTGGATATAGACTAAGTTTACTGCAACTCACTTCTAACCGGCACCAACCAGAAATCACTCTCCGCCTCCAGTTGGTCCAGAACTCAGCAGCCTGTTTGACGACATGACATCACTCCAATCCAAGCTGCACTTTACTGGCTCCGTGTCAGTTTTAAAATGAATTTCAGGACTTTACTGAGCACTTTTAAAGCCTGTCAGGGGCTAGCCCCCAACTATATCACCGAAATGCTGACCACAAATGAGCCTGTTGGCAGCCTTAGATCCCCGGGCGAGCCTTTCTAATCGATCCAGAATCGAGACTCCAAACCAGAGGTGATCTCCACCAGGGCACCTTGGCTTTGGAACGACCTGCCCGAGGAGATAAGGCTTTTTATCAGGGATGCACCGAATCCAGGATTCAGCCGAATATTGGGCTTTTTGATGGGGTTCGGTTTCTGCCAAACCATAGAATTTTTTTTCCCACCAAACCCTACGCTTGCACTACGCGCGCTACGTTGGTCGACGTAACGCCACCGCCGTTGATTACGGGCAGGTGTTTACGTAGGTGGACCATTCAATGCAGCAGGCTGTGAGAACTTCAGGTACGGCAAAGGAAGGACAGAAAAGGACAAAAATACACTGCTGTGGACGTTGTTTACTTCATTAATGCGTTTACTGTGTTAATGGACTGAGGATGGGAGTAGGATTCGGTATTGGATTCATTCTATCCCTACTTTTTACCCTATCTGTTAATTTATTTGCATTTTTCTCATTGTCATTTTACTGTCCTTAAAAAGGTGTCCCATCTTCTCTTTTCACTATTGATTCGTATGTACTTCTGTCAAAGCACTTCGTAAACTATTATTATTATTATTATTATTATTATTATTATTATTATTATATTTCTCTTACAACTGGCAGTAATTGGTAGAAAAAAAGTGCTAAAGGTACATTTGTGAATGGGTTGGTAACATGACAAACAAGTGTTGACCGCACCTGGACTTCCTTGAGCAGCTTTGAGACTTGGTGGAAATTGAGCCGCGTGTCAATGGGACAGTAAACACACTTCATGGCCAGCGGCTGGTAGGGAGCCAAAGCATCCAGGTAAGAAAAGTCTGGCTCTGGGTTTAGGAAAGAAAAGTCACAGAGGATTGGAGAAGCTTTATACTTTATATTTACAGGCCAACATCTTTCCCTTCATGTCTAGGGTATGACATGGGAGTGCTTGTGATGCAGCTGTAGTTACCAGTAAAGATGATGGTGTTGAGGCCGGATTTGCCCCACAGCTCCATGAAGTGAACCACGTCGCCGAAGCGCAGAGAGGGGTGACCGGTGAACACCACGCACGGCTGACGGAACTCACTGCTGAAGTCTCCGTGGATACTGGGGTAGTGCTTCAGCTTGTTGGTTTGGATCAACTGAAAACAACAACAACAACAACAACAACAACACGGGAGTTGTAAGAATGAAGTCTACGTTATCGTTTCCTGTGTGCATGTTCTCTCACCAGCTCAAGACATCAGTTAAAAAAAGCCAAAGCCAGCATCTAGCAGCGCATGAATTAAGCTGCTTTGCCACCACTTTGACCATGGCCATTATTACGGTATGGTCTTGATGGATCTATTTAATATATGTATGGATGTGATGATTGATGCTTGATCTGCTGCCACTTGCACTGCCCCCCCGCCCCTCCAAAAGGGACCACAATGGAAATCAGCCCCAGGAATTTATTGGGTTATCCTGACTTTGTTTTTTTTGTTTTTATGTATGGTGCAAAGCTGTATCGTATCTTATAACGAAAAGGTCAAATAAAATCAATCAATCAATCAATCAAAGAGTACACACATACACGATGATTCACTGAGGATGGCTTTCCTAACAAATGACCATCTTCTGCTGCTCTATTCACTGACAGTGCCAAAAAAATTAAGCGTTGTTTATTGCCCATTTGTTTTAGGACAACAAACATGTTTTTATTTAATGACTATTCTGATAAACGGTGCCCTGTTTGACTGATTCTAAGAGTTTCCCGAATGTAAAATACCGTCCCAATGCAAAGGCTGATTAATAATAATAATATATACAGTGCCTTGCGAAAGTATTCGGCCCCTTGAACTTTTCGACCTTTTGCCACATTTCAGGCTTCAAACATAAAGATATAAAACTGTAATTTTTTTGTGAAGAATCAACAACAAGTGGGACACAATCATGAAGTGGAACGACATTTATTGGATATTTCAAACTGTTTTAAGAGATAAAAAACTGAAAAATGATTCAGCCCCTTTACTTTCAGTGCAGCAAACTCTCTCCAGAAGTTCAGTGAGGATCTCTGAATGATCCAATGTTGACCTAAATGACTAATGATGAAAAATAGAATCCACCTGTGTGTAATCAAGTCTCCGTATAAATGCACCTGCTCTGTGATAGTCTCAGAGGTCCGTTTAAAGAGCAGAGAGCATCATGAAGAACAAGGAACACACCAGGCAGGTCCCAGATACTGTTGTGGAGAAGTTTAAAGCCGGATTTGGATACAAAAAGATTTCCCAAGCTTTAAACATCCCAAGGAGCACTGTGCAAGCGATAATATTGAAATGGAAGGAGTATCAGACCACTGCAAATCTACGAAGACCCGGCCGTCCCTCTAAACTTTCAGCTCATACAAGGAGAAGACTGATCAGAGATGCAGCCAAGAGGCCCATGATCACTCTGGATGAACTGCAGAGATCTACAGCTGAGGTGGGAGACTCTGTCCATAGGACAACAATCAGTCGTATACTGCACAAATCTGGCCTTTATGGAAGAGTTGCAAGAAGAAAGCCATTTCTTAAAGATATCCATAAAAAGTGTTGTTTAAAGTTTGCCACAAGCCACCTGGGAGACACACCAAACATGTGGAAGAAGGTGCTCTGGTCAGATGAAACCAAAATCAAATTGTTTGGCGTAAAAGCAACACAGCTCATCACCCTGAACACACCATCCCCACTGTCAAACATGGTGGTGGCAGCATCATGGTTTGGGCCTGCTTTTCTTCAGCAGGGACAGGGAAGATGGTTCAAACTGATGGGAAGATGGATGGAGCCAAATACAGGACCATTCTGGAAGAAAACCTGATGGAGTCTGCAAAAGACCTGAGACTGGGACGGAGATTTGTCTTCCAACAAGACAATGATCCAAAACATAAAGCAAAATCTACAATGGAATGCTTCACAAATAAACATATCCAGGTGTTAGAATGGCCAAGTCAAAGTCCAGACCTGAATCCAATCGAGAATCTGTGGAAAGAACTGAAAACTGCTGTTCACAAACGCTCTCCATCCAACCTCACTGAGCTCCAGCTGTTTTGCAAGGAGGAATGGGCAAAAATGTCAGTCTCTCGATGTGCAGAACTGATAGAGACATACCCCAAGAGACTTACAGCTGTAATCTCAGCAAAAGGTGGCGCTACAAAGTATTAACTTAAGGGGGCTGAATCATTTTGCACGCCCAATTTTTCAGTTTTTTATCTGTTAAAAAAGTTTGAAATATCCAATAAATTTCGTTCCACTTCATGATTGTGTCCCACTTGTTGTTGATTCTTCACAAAAAATTACAGTTTTATATCTTTATGTTTGAAGCCTGAAATGTGGCAAAAGGTCAAAGTTCAAGAGGGCCGAATACTTTCGCAAGGCACTGTATATAATATATAATAACGTGTAAATGAAAACGTAAGGCTTTTGACATTTATTACTGGGCACTGAACTTTAATATAATTAGGGGAATTCTGATTGCATGGTAATTGCGGTGCTCATTTGCTAGCAGAAAAATCAGTATTTTTGAATATCCACTGTCTGAAATGCAGTGCTGTTCTTCACTGGTACGAGACACAGCAGCAGGACTCACCTCTGCGTGAGGGAATGGAGGCTCTGGAAGATAAACCTTTGATTGCTTGTTGTGGCAAAGCCTAAAAAAGGGAAACGAAATTGTTAATCTCATCAGAATATCCCAGAATGATCCTGGGGAACAATCAAAATGTGGCTGAGAACAAGTAAGGTGTCAGGTGACAACAACTCTCAACAGCCTTAGCCAATCAGCAGTATTGTTCTTTGTTGGTTGATTTGTCTGTCGGCAGGATTACGGAAAAACTACTGGCCTGATTTTTATGATACTTTGTATTAGGGCTGTGCAATTAGTCAAATTTTGATCGCACTTTCGATTTCAGCTCCTCACGATCACAAAAACAATGTAATCGAGAAATGATTATTTTGCACATTATATTTTGCAAGTAATCTCTTATTTTGTCTTGTGTTCTGAAGGGGAATTCAAAAGGTAAAAGTATGAAGGGAAATGTCACAGTTCAAGGTGTTTTGACTGTTTATTTGTTTAACTGTTTTTTTTTTTTTAAGTTCAACAAATACATGGTGATAAATATTGAACAAAATAATTGTGATTATGATTTTTTCCATACTTGTTCGAAGGGTGTAGAATGGGCCAAGGAAGAACCCGTTACATTTTTGAGCAGATCCGAGTCACGGGGCGGATACACAAACTAGTTTTCACTTTCGTTAACATTGCGAGATAGCGTGTCTGTGCTGCACTCATGGGTTGTCGTTACAATCGGATAGGTTTCACTGCATTAACATTGTGAAATAGGGCATGCCTTGGTGGAAGTCTGCGCTCTCCGCGTGCCCTTCTAATTTACAATTGGTTTTTGACTATTTACATGCTTTCAACTAACATTCAAATCAAGTGAAAACCATTCACCAGAAACCATTTTGTCAGAAAAGTATAATCAGTCGGCACCAACAACAGTAAATGTTTGACACTAATCAACCCTTATATGGGCTGTTACATCTGAACAGTTGTGAATGAATAATGAAACTCAGGCAAAATAAAAATTAGGCTCTCGTTTTATCTTAATCCATCACCATATTTGTATAATTTTCTTTTACTGACCGTTTCCTTTCTAGGTACTGTACGACGGCTGAGGTCTATTCTAGTTCTATTTCATTTTTAACAAACCGCTCCTCACCACTCAGCGAAGATCTGAGAGAACTCCAGCGAGCTGTTGGCGACGGGCGAGATGAAGTAGAAGGGCGTGGTCCCCAGGTTGGCACTCTCGATGAACTGGTACAGACACTCCAGCAGGTCATATATCACCCCGGACGAGTAGCACGGCACTAGCACATTGCCTCCTGCTCGAATAGTCATGGCTACGGGCACAGATTAATAATAAGAAATACATTAGAACACTCAGAATCAGCAGAGACAATGCGATTTACTTTATATACACATGTACTTATTTATAGAACACGAAAATATTGAAAACATCTTCAAGCTTTAACACGGTTTACATTTCACATCATCCGGTACATTTGGACCTACCAAGGTTGCTGCAGAATTCTCCCAGCATGCCGTCTGGGTTGGCGGTGGGCATCTGGGTAAGTCCTGTCAGAATCAGAACATCGCTGTTCTTAAGGGAGCTTTGGTCCATCGGCTGGGAGAAGAGAAGAAGAAATATTTTATAATAAGATCACCAGCCCTGTGAAAGAGGTCTCAGTGAGTTTATTATAGTACATGACACAGCTGGGTCAGAAAAGGGCTTGTCTTTCCTATTTTGTCTCTAACATTTTCTCCAAATAGCGGGTGTGAGTACAAAGGGAGTTTAAAATAACTGAGAAAAACGATGGTTGAAAACTGACATACAATGGGAGGGTTTATATTTTCTATTTGGAGACCATTTAACCCTTGTGTTGACCTCGGGTCACACTGGGCCATTTTAAATTTTTGTTTTATATCAGAAAATATTGGACTTAGAAATAAGCGCTGAAAATGTGTAGAAGAAAAATTTTAAAATTTAAAACGTTGGAAAAAGCAAAAACAAATTGTGAAAAAAGGCGTCACAAATGTCAGAAAAAAAGTGTTTTTTTCAAGGTTGAAACGAAGACAACACAAGGGTTAAGGATCTGCCATGTTCATTCAAATGCAGTTCTCGTCCCCCCCCCAGTATTTATACACACACACACACACACACACACACACACACACACACACACACACACACACACACACACACACACACACACACACACACACAGCGTTTCACTATCTTTGTGGGGACCCGTCATTGACATAATGCATTCTCTAGCCCCTAACCATCACAACTAAATGCCTAACCTTAACCCTTACCCTAACCTAATTCTAATCCTAAAAGCAAGTCTTAACCCTCAAACAGCCCTTTAACCTTGTGGGGTCCAGCATTTTGGGCCCCACAAGGCTGTGCAGACCCTACAAGTATACTGTATTCCCCGTTTTTTGGACCCCACGAATATAGTAAAACAAGCACACACACGAGAAATATTAGCATCACATTCTTGACCATTGCAGGTTTTTCTCAGGCCATGTGTGTAATTTCATCTAGTGTCAGGCCTGTTTTAGACTTACCTGTGGATGTGTGGTGAGGAGGGACGAACCCGACACATAGGCGACTTTCTCGTGATGAGACTGGATGATCCAGTTGGAGCTACCCAATGAGTAACCAGAGCTTAACGGGGAGACCTGTACAGCTCCAAACAGCTCCTTGAGACCACAAGAAGTAAGAGAACACAGAAAAACAGAAAGGACAGACACAGGTATTTTAGTAGAATGTAGAAGCAGAATAATAATCCTGCACTCACAGCGTGAGAAAGGATCCTGCATGAGACAAACACTATTAAAATATAAATCACACTATTTTCTTAGGGCTGGGACGATATGCTTTTGTCCCGATTCAATTATTTCACGATTTGTATTGCCATTTTCATTTATCGCGATTCTAGAATCGATAGTATTGAGTGCTGCGATTTTTTTTTTTCCTTCTTTAACAAAAGCAAAAGTTAAATACACTTCTAAAGACAATATATCATGAGATATTTCTAAAAACTAATTGTTTTCTAAAGAGAATGCACATCACATGTCAGTCAGTCTGACATTTATTTCATTTGTAAAGAAGTACATGACATGGATTTTCTGCTCTCGGTCTGTTTTGCTGGAAACAGATGATGTAGTCGCCGTCAGCGGTATCATATAAACAGAAAATATTTAGGAGACTCATGGGTAAAATTCTGATTCTAGAGAAAAGAATAGATTCTAAAAATGGTAGTGCATCATAGTGCATATGATTTTCTATTTCTTTTTTTTAATCACCCCTACCTTTCCCCTGTAGTGTTACTAAAAAATAAGAGGAACGTATCCTATGTATTATATCTACACTGTGCAGTCATTGTAAGAGAAAAGTAGCCTGACAAGCCAGAGCCACATCAAGCTGTTGGGTCTGGGAACTCACCATTGGCAGGGCTCAATCCGAGGGGCGGGTTAAACGGTTGTCTTTCAAATTCCCTCTGCACTCATAGCCAACCAGAGCAACGCTAGCTGATAAGATTAAACTTTGGCCGTATCTGGTCGGCAAAACTCCAAACACATCTTCCTTTTTTAAGAATGACTTCAGTGCTTAACTTAAGTCTTCCAGAGTTGCGGCTAAAGCCGATTCAAAAGACCGCTGTTCGCCAGCAGCAGCAGCCATCTTCTTTGTTTTCAAGTAGAAGGGAATTCACGCGGAGCTGTCGCAACTCTGCCGTCCTTATGTTAAGCCCGCCCACCCACCGACTCTAAACACGATGTGATTGGCCTGACCAGAATTTGTTTTTTCCAGCTCGCAAGCCAACGGAGATTTGCTAGACTGACCCTGGCAGCATTTGCTGCCGCTAGGGTGGTCTAGATTTCTAGGCTAAGAGAAAAGCGGTTCTTACCACTTTCTGTGAGTAACCCACAAGCTGCACTTTGCTGAGGGCCGAGTTGACCTCCTGCATGCTGTAGCTTCGTTTCCACGTCCACACATCTACTGCATCCTTCAGCGGCCCAGGGAGCATCCTAATATCACCACATGATATAGAAACGATCGTTAAATGCATCTGTTGACATGTAACTGAAAGTGAAATGAAACTGCATGATATATAGATGCTAATTAAAACCAAAGCAGGAAAAGATAAATAGAGAGACAGAAAAACAGACAAATTACAGGTAAAATCTAGTACCAGATTGTGTTTAGTTTTATTTATTTTTTTAAATAAATAAAAAATTATAATGGGAAATTGAAATTTATTAATATTTATTTCAAAATGTATGTTTTGAAATAAATATTAATAAATAACTACCCACAGATACTATTCTTTTTGTATGTTTTGTTTCCAACAGTTGTCCTACCTTTGTATTTCCTTATTTTTCCAGCAGGTGGCAGACTGCGCTTTGGGAACTCTCTCCATGAACTTCACCAGTTCCTCCATCAACAGTCTGAGGAGAATAACAGCTAGAATCAGCATCAGAAACCACAGCCAATGTTGATTTTTGGTTTCCAATACAACATAAGCTATGCCATTACACATCATTCTTCAAAATAAAAAAAAAAATAAAAAAAATAAAAATAAAAAAAAAACAATTAAATTGAAGGTTGTTTAAAAAGGTCCAATGTGTAGGAATTTCTCCCATCTAGTGTTGAGATCATATATCGCAATCAACTCTCTCGCGCCACGCAGTTCAAAGTACGTATTACAGCTACGGTAGCCTTCACAGCCTCTTGCTCTTTTCAATATCCTTTTTCTGGGCGAAGCAGACTCCTGTTCCTGAAATTTGGATTTTGAATACATGTGGTCGTCCATGTTTCCTTCTTCAAACTTGCCGGGGCCGGGAAGCTACGATACCCGTTAGCAGCACCTGTGAGTTTATCATGTGACAGCGAAAACGTGAAAGGCGGAGCAGTATGTCCTGTATGTCCCTTACCGGCTAACGTATTTCAAGATGGCGCATGAATATGGAGCGTCTACCCCAGTTCATGCAAATGTAAAAGTTCAAGCCAAAAGGAATACTTGGAATTGATGGTGGTGGTTTACAAAACCACGATAAAAATGAAAAAGACTGTTTTAAAATAACATGCATATTTCCTATGAATTAACATAAAAACAATATGAAGAAGTTGAAGTTCCTTGTATCTCCTTACCTGCCAATCTGTAGGGTGGGTTCTGTAGCATACACCGTCCCAGTGAAGCCTGTGTGTTCAGTGATGTAGGGCAGGGCCATCATACAGTGGTAGTTGGAGATCAGGATGACATCAATGGTAGATAGATCCAGCAGTTCTCTCTGTAGTTAATATAAATGGGAAAGGTAAGTTTATTTAGACCAAATATGTATTATTATTTTCAGTAGAGCATGCATTGGAACTTCCAGTTGAATTACTGACATGTGGAAGTAATAACAATAACTGTGGCAATAGCACAGTCAGGAAAGGTGAATGGCAAGTTTGAGCTGGTACGTTGGTGTAGTCATACAATCAAAATGAACTAAAATAGGCAGGCTAATCTCTTGGTTCCCTGTCCTAGACATGTTAGCATTATAATTTCCTGCAGCATAATCATAATCATTCATTTGAAGCATTTCACTCAGTGGTATAGTCTACGTGATACGCAGGTATACGCAGTATACCCACTAAGAAAGCTCCAGGATTTCCATATACCCACTTAAAAATGCGCAATGACACGCAACAACATACTTTCCATTATATTTTTGACATTTTGAATTGTCATGTGTTTTTTTTCTTTGCATAGGCTAAATAAAAAGGTATTTTAGCTGTGAATTGGTGCATAAAAGTGTATCAAAATGCAGGAAATAAAGTATTTTTACGCTCAAAATTTTTGCCATTCTGGCCCATACATAATACATATACAGTACAATATACCCTCTACAATACATTAGACTACACCACTGATTTCACTGATGTCTTAAGTAAAACAATATATTGTATGTGTGGCAGCTGAGTTTACTACCTCAGGGAGACAGAACTCTGGCTGTGAGTCCACAAACACTCTTCCTGCACACTCCTTCAGCTCCTGGAAAGATGGAAAGAAGTAGTTTGTTTACTTTTGTAGCCCTTCCTCACAGACAAATTTTAATGCATATACACCTAATAAACAGAAACAATTTTAGGTTATCACGCAAAGTAACAATCATCACAAGTTTAAGTTCAGATACAGCTGAAATACTCAGTGAATCAAATACAACAGAAACAGCTTCTTATACCTTCTCCAAGTTTATTGTTCCATCCTTAGATACCCAACTAGGTAGCTTGGAGAGTCTTGGGCTGGGAAAATGAACAAAAAAAAGAAAAAGTCTTCGTGTTTTAGAACAAATCCACCACCCATAAGTTAATGAATAAATACATGAAGCCTCTACCGCTGATGCCAGGGACTTACCTGTGCACGAGAGGAAGGGGCAGGAAGTTGAGGACAGAGGTGGTGTCCAGCCCACAGTCCAACATGATAGTTGTGGATTTAAACTTGAGGACATTGCAAGGCAATGTGGGATGACCAGACAGACAATACTGAGATAAGGGAGGAAAGAAATGATACACACACGTGGAAACCACATTACTGTGACAACACAATACATGACAGATACAGAGCAGAAGCTGGATAAACAGGGCATCACATTTAACAGGCAGAGTCTGTAGTCTGTAGGTCACACACACAGCTGTAACGTTGCCTCATTGCAAGAACAAATTGCTATCACTGGGCACTGCACACACATTCAATAGTTCACATAGCATGGGATATATGTTAGCTGCCTAGATAACAACAGTGGATGAGACAGGACCAGACCGGGCTATTATAGCTGCTAAGCTAACAGAGTAACGTTATCTGAGGTATCCTGAAACGATTTAGTAACTTATTATTATCGTCAGTCGGGGTTGACTTGGTTACAGTAATTATGCTTACAGTCTGTTAACTCACCAATTTCATGTTTAACCTGGATAAATCAGTTATATTTAGTCGACTCCGCTAAAACGGCATCCTTCTCTAATGTTTTTCGCGACTCCGCTGGCTTTGTTTCTATGACTTTTGACCACTACTGCCCTCTACTGAGACGGAGTGATTCTCCAACAGCACAGCTGATACAAATAGGCCAAATGCGCAAAATAGTGAACAAAATAGCACGCTTTGGCTTGTTTGTAACTGCCCTGAAAGGAGCACTGTGCCTCACAAAAATATTTGCCAAAGCGTCGATAATTGTTGTCAACAAATGCACGTGCATATAGAGTGCATGGCTGTCGATCACATTCCTTGGCTCTAACTAGAGCCATATGTAGACAAAGTTAATCCAGTTTTATGAGAGACTTTGGAAGACAGTAATAACGAGGCATGTGACTATGCTGATAATATGAGCTTGGTAGCCAGTCCTTTACTATTTGGTATATAGGTTAAATAAACTTGTATTAAGTTTACCTAGGAAGTTGTTTTTAGAAAGCCAGTTGTGGGGCGACTGTAACGTGCGGCGAAGTGACCAAACTATTTCTATTGACCACTCTGGTTTAGCCCTTCCCATGCTAATAGTGGCTCGGCACATCAACACTGTCATCTACACACCTAACTAACCACTCCCAAGCGACTCGTACCGGTGCATTTATCTAAGAAATTCAAATTAGTTACGTGGTAATGTTGCGAAACTGATGTAGTAACATTAGTACCTAACAACTTCCGTATCTCCGGTAGGTCTCGTCTTTTGTGAAATAGTTATATTAGGGTTTTTGTGGCAAACTAACCACAGTTCGGTTAAACAGAATATTTCGCTTTTGAGCTGAGGTCGATGTTGTCTCATGGAGGATTTGTACAGTTATTAACCTTCGTCAAGAGTACTTGGGCAAGGGCAGGTAGGGACTTAAACGCCACATTATTATTGATAGCGTAAATACACCATTCTTTAACAGCTATAACTAGTTAGTTGGAAACAAGCTGTTTACGTATGGTTGTTACACTTAAGAAGTGAACTTCGGCACGCACTCACATCAGCGATTATTAACCCCCGGAGTCCGTAATGTTCAAGTTTCTAGCCTAATCACTACTCGGTTAACCTTACGCCATTAACTAGACCCAGCATGTGAACAAGTTACATGACACGTAATACCGAAAAATCTGGGATTTGTTCTTGCTTAATCAAACATGGAGCATACAAACACTTAATATTCATTCAAAAGAACTGAAGATAACAGCATACTTGTTAGTTGACAACAATAAACTATAATTTCTCATACATTAACAAAAGTAAAACTCACTAATAATGTGGGGGAAAGGGGAAAACAAGCATTGTGATACTGTTCAATCAATTAAAGTGTTCAAATTGGAGCTGTATTCATAATCTGCCTGAAATCAGTATCAGCATTTAGCTGTACAGAAATAGTCTGATTGCCTGTTGTTGTTTTTTTGTGCCAAGTCATGTTATCCCTGTCATGACTGTGCACCTTGATAGGTTATTGCAACTGCTTCCTGTCAAGGATGATTGTTTCATTTGACCAAACAAGCGTCTCTGTATTTGACAGACTTGAGGAGGTACACACTCGGTTTCTTAGCCATGGGGAACTCCTGCAGTAATCATCTTGGGATCCCTCCAGCCAAGGGCCCTAATGCTGTGGGCTGCACCGACTTCATGATGGACCACACGGCACAGGTAAAAGCTAAGGCTGAACGATTACTCGTTTTCAAACCGAAATCGTGATCGGAAAGAGCACGATTAATCAAATGTGCAATATTTAGTTGAATGTTTTGGTGTAACATTTAGTTTAACATTTTTTATTCCTCTTTTTATTATTATATTTACTGTTTTTTCATAAGCTAAATGCTGGAATAATGTTACATAGCACAGATTGTTTGCTAAAATGTCCTATTGTCAGTGGATTTTATTTAGTTTTACTTTATTTAACATGATCGTAGAAGGTGCAATATGTATGCTGCTATTGAACAGAGGCATATATCAGACATTTCAGTTTACAGGAAAGTACGGATATTATAACTTTAGCTTTTGTGATAAATGTTCTGTGTTTGACTGTTCAATGTCCCATGCTTATTAAAAGAAAAACACTTATTGCTGGCAGTTTTGATGGTGTCTCATGTTATAATGCTCCATGACATGTTTAATCTGTAACATAGTGAATATTCAAGCTTTAGCTAAACTTTAAAAAAATCAAATCGAAATCGTACACGCAATATCTGGCCAACCCGTTCTCACTCCGAACTCGTAAAATACGGACGTTTGGGCAGTGGCTGACAGCGTCAGAAACAACGCAAAAAGCGCCGTCAGAGTGTGTGTAGAATGCAGCGGGGAGAGCAGCAGCTACACTGCGTTTGAAGATGACGTAGCAGCATTAAGAGCGACTACGGTAGCGAGTAGTATGAAAGCCCGAAAATCCACGTAGGCAGGGTTGGTTGGGGTGGTGGATGGGTCAAACAAGACAGGACTTTCACCCAGGAGACCGGGGATCGTGTCCTGCATGTGACGTTTCCTAAACCCAACCGTCCCGTTCTTCTTTTCCTAAACCCAACCGCCCCGTTCTTCTTTTCCTAAACCCAACCGTCCCGTTCTTCTTTTCCTAAACCCAACCACCCCGTTCTTCTTTTCCTAAACCAAACCGTCCCGTTCTTCTTTTCCTAAACCAAACCGTCCCGTTCTTCTTTTCCTAAACCAAACCGTCCCGTTCTTCTTTTTCTAAACCAAACCGTCCCGTTCTTCTTTTCCTAAACCAAACCGTCCCGTTCTTCTTTTCCTAAACCCAACCGTCCCGTTGTTGTCCCGTGTGTCACAGAAACGTAAGCCCACCCACGACCTTTTCCTTAACCTAACTGCGTCAAAAGTGACGCCAATAGTCCCGACCAAGCGCGTTTAGATAGATAGATATGACACTAAAGGAGAATTTTTGCATCAATAACAACGCCAAAGGCACCTGACCAAGCGTCCATATTTTACACGATGGGAATTAGAATGTGTTGATCTGGCAGAAAAATCGCAATTCAATCCCCCCCCCCCAAAATCATTCAGCCCTAGTTAAAGCACAAGCACACATCTAACCACAGAGCATATGTTAACTTGGTCTGTACGTGTAAATGTGTAACTTTTGATTCAGATAGATGAATGATGAATTTGCTATGCTTTGAATGGGAATGACTGTATGTAATGTAGCAAAGGCCTTCCTTTCCCTAAATAAAATAAAGTGAGAAATTAGAAAAAGAGACACATTTTGAAATGGGGTATAATAACTAAATAGAATTACTTAGGTTTACAGTTTATTTTGGTTACGTAGATTACAGTTAATCTAGCTGCTATAAAACTGTTTAGTCAGCAGCAATGAGAAGATGATCAACAGTTCCATTACGACATTCATTAGTCACTCTCACAGCAGTTCAGATAACAGATGTTTTTCCATAAGCTAAATGCAGTTCAGCGATGATCAGTGTTTCAAAGTTCAGCATGAAAAAGAGACACAAAAAAACATATAATCACACACGTTTTGTGAACAGGATATTTGGGACAGTTCAAGCTAATTCAACTTGTTTTCTCTCTTTTCTGTGTCTGCTTAACAGGGCAGCTTTTTCCGCCTTTACTATCCTTGTCAAACGACTGAAAAAGCAGAAAGACCAGACTGGGTACCGTGCAAGGAGTATTTTAACGGTCTAACGGACTTCATGAACATCAACAGGACTCTCGGTGAAAAGATTTTCAACTACCTCTTTGGTAATTTGACTCCAATTCCTAATGTGCAGAACATTTCAAATGTTTTCTTTCCTCTACCGTACTAGATGTTTTTTTGTTGCATGTTTTTGTCCATTTATCACAAATGTTTATTTGTTAATTACTCACTCAAAATGGTCCAGAGTGTTTTGAATGGTTTCCACTCCTTCCAAACAGACGTTGGTCCCCCCCCTCATTTCTATACAGTGTTTAAATCATCCATCGGGTTCAAATCCGACCTGTGTCGATTTCCTGCATCTGCATGTCTCCCCCCCCCCCTCTCCCCTTTCTCACCTAGCTGTCTTATCAAATAAAGGCGGAAAAGCCCAAAAAATAATCTTAAAAAAAAACAAATGAGGCTGTAACTAACGAATATTTTCATTGTTGATTAACTGGTCGATTATATTCGCGATTAATCGATTAGTGGTTTGGTCTATAAAATGTCCAAAAATTGTGAAAAATGTCTATATTAAGTTAACTGTCCTAAAGAAGTGAAGGAACCAATACATATTCACATTTAAGAAGCTGGAATCAGAAAATAACTCAAACGGATTTTGAAAATAGTTGCCGACTAATTTAAAAGTTGACTAACTAATCGATTCATCTTTGTAGCTCTACTTAGTAACTTGCTTGTGCCATGTCATTTGTATTTTTGTTGTCAACATTGTGTTATTGTTGCACTTTCAACTAACATTGCCAAGCAAGAATCACTTTGACAACAATGAAAGCAGAAGTGGTGCCCACTACAATTCTAAATGACCTTACTCTGGTGAGTTTCAATTCTTCAAGACAGGTTCATGTTCACTGTAGAAATGTATGGGTACCAGCAGTTGCCTGAAGGGTGCCTGAATCTATAACACAACATCAGTCATTTAAAGTCTCCATAACGTCTAGTAAACGGACTAAAATTTCACAAAAACCATTGTGCTTTTATTTTGTCATTTGTTTGTTCCAGGGTCCTTCAAGATTCCAGCCTCCTTGGATGCTCCGTTTAAATCAAATGTCAAATGTCCCGTAGTCATCTTCTCCCATGGCCTTGGAGCTTTTAGGTACACACAGTACCTTCTAATACTGCTACAGTACTAACTCTTTATGAATTGGATGTACTTATCAGGTACTATGAAGGTGTCATTTAATTGTATCTCCTCGGTGTTTCCTAGGACTTTGTATTCGGCTATATGTGCAGAATTGGCCTCGCACGGCTTCATTGTGGCGTCCGTGGAACACAGGTATTTGTACAAGATTTTTTATTTTTTTATTATTATTAATTACAGTTGGCTTTTAGCTGTATATTCATGTTAATGTCAGCATTTATTTCATTAAAACAGGAAGCTTTTTATAGCACCCAAATGAGAGGGTTGTTGGACATATACTCCAATTGTAGGCTGACAACATGCACACTGAACAGTTGAGTGTTTACGTGTATTAAAAGCGATCCCGTTCTTCATAATAACCTTCTTTGTGACCACGCATAGTGAGAGAAATATAGCTTTACTGGTAGATGATATTTTGCTGAAGTTGTGAGGAGATTCCAGGTGACTGTTAGCCAGTCAGACAATAATAACAGTCTGTTTATCTGTGGAGTAGGAGTGGAAAGGGTGTGCAGACAATGGTACGAACCAGGTCATCACATTTCTTTTCAGTGTAGATACAAGGGGACCATGCGAAGATGAACATAATGGCCACAGCTAGTCCATCACTCGTGTGGGTGGAAGTGGTATCCCTGGTTACAGGCTAAAGCCACAGAAGAAAAAAAAAGGCACATGCTAGTGTTGTGACCGAGTCCACACAGCTGTGACATGAGACAGCAGTGATGGTCAGAGGTCAGTCCAGCCGCTGCATCTAGTTGCAGTGAGGTTTTTTCAATTTGCTTTTTCTAACAGTCTAAAACATTAAGAAATTCAATTTCAATTCATATCTGACAAAGAAGAACAGCAAGTTGAGAAGCGGGAACCAGACAGTTAACAATATTATAAGACAATGCTTTAAAAAAAAAAAAAAAAAAAGTCTTTCTAATTTTGCAGCATTGTGTGTTTCTTTTTTTAATGCAGAGACCAGTCGGCCTCAGCCACGTGTTATTTCCGCGACAAGACCGAGTCAGAGAAGGCAAACAAGAAGAATGTGCCTAAAACACCTGGCTCGGCTCAGGAAGACAACTTGGTAAGAGAGTGGATGTACTACAGGGGTCTGAAGCACGGAGAGAGAGAGTTCCCCCTCCGAAATCAACAGGTAAGAAGAATTGGTTACACTTTACTCGAAGGGAGCTACATAAGAGTGACATGACACTGTCATGAACGTGTGTCATAAACATAAACAAGTCATAAACGTTTATGACATAACGCTTCTTTTAGTAAATGTCATTCGGTTTTTGTTATGACAAGTTAGGGTTAAGGTGTGTATATGTTTATACTTATATTGTTTATATTCTTTTTATCCTTCTTATATTTAGAGAATGTGTGACATGCACCAACAACACCGTGACAAATTCCTTGTATGTGTAAAAAAACATACTTGGCAATAAAGCCCTTTCTGATTCTAATTATGAGATACCTTCAAGTAAAGTGTTAACAAAGAATTTACATTTTGATTGCGCGCTGGGCTTTGGATGGTGTAACCCATTTGCCCTGTTTCTCAACATAATATGAATCAGCAGTCGTATACATTTTATTTTTGATTTTATTTAACCTTTATTTAACCAGGAAAAGTCCCATTGAGTTACAGTAACCAAGACTGGCAGCAAAAAGTTTCAAAATACCTAAAAGACAGGACAAAGGTGACATACTACACCACAAATCTCTGTACATACACTATACATACTAGAGCACAAACAAGACATTACACTTAACTTAAGCTAATACAGACACACAACTCAAAGGGCACCTAGTCAAAAGCAATTACACTGTTCAGTCAGAGTTAACTTTAAAAAGGTTTTTTAAAAGTATTGAAAGGTGGAAGCGATTCTAGACTTAAATAAAAGATAAGAGGTGGAGACTTTATTCCTCTTTTGGACAATGTGGGTTCAGCTGGAATGCACACGTGAACTTTACACTCAGTCAGTAACCGATATGCTGCATGACACCGATGTTCCAATGTAACCACATCCTTGTTCCTTCAGCGTATTCTCTCATCTTTCATGCAATAATTTGAATTAATTTGAACGTTCCTCCTTTTTATCTTGGTATTTCATCTATGCTGTCCCATCATTTTTTAAATAATGCACTCCATTAAATTGACTATTTTTTTAAAAGGCTTGGATTTATGTGGCAACGTGGCAATATTTAGCGTTTCCTTTTCGCCTTTTCTTTCCTAACCCGTGGGACTCGTTTGTGTCATTCCCAGGTGAAAAAGAGAGCAGATGAATGCATTCTGGCTCTGGATAAACTCATCGAAATCAACTCAGGGACACCAGTGCAAAATGTTTTGCAAACACAGTTTGACTGGACGACGTTGGAGGTAGTGTAACCTGTACATGAACCTTTGTCTAGTTTCACAGAGATCACAAGGTTCTCGGTTTTTTTTTATTTTTTTTATGAAAAGCATCCAACAAGGCAGCACCACACAAGATTTAGTGCCAAAACAATGACAATATAGAATTTTGAATAAGACAGGAAGCTAGAGATAATACAGGTTGGATCATGTCCAAAAAAATTGGAACATAGGGCTATTTTTTTGTCATTTTGTTTAGCATAGCCCTTTGCAAGTCTCCAAGAAATTCACAGGGGAAATTAAACCAAAAAAAAGGCAACAAAATGGGAAAAACTTCTTATAAATCATTGTAATCTAATTCTTTCAGGTGTAGAACACCGCCAACTTTAGGTAAAACTAAGAACACTTTTCATTCATGAGATGTTTGAATGACAAAATGGTTAAAAAGCAAGTACATTTTTGTAACTGCGATTACAGGACAATTACGGCGCAAAAACCAACCTAGGGGTTATTAATAGATGTGTACCCACTCTGTTGTTCTCTGGGACATGTTTTCATGCTAATCTAATGTGTTTGGAGCTTGAAACAAGCTAGCGCGGACCGCTGATTAGCTTACAACGCTAGTATTCAGGGCACAGGGAAAGTAAAAACAAATCGCTATTTATACCACTAAAAAGGCTCAAAATATCACCACACTTCAACGGTAGCATAATCAGGGTCTCTACATGTTAACCCAAGCATTGAGAACTTTGTAAGTGTACAGACAGTTTATTAAAGATTAAAGATAGTTTAGAAAGACAGTAGCTCCCAAGACGGCAGCCGCCTGTATTCGAGAACATGACTGTCTTTATAATCTAGCTTTTTAATAAACTGTCTGTATACTTACAAAGTTCTCAATGCTTGGGTTAACATGTAGAGACCCTGATTATGCTACCGTTGAAGTGTGGTGATAATTTGAGACTTTTTAGTGGTATAAATAGTAATTAGTTTTTACTTTCCCTGTGGCCTGAATACTAGCGTTGTAAGCTAATCAGCGGTCCGCGCTAGCTTGTTTCAAGCTCCAAACAGGTGCCATCATGGTGGTTCATCCAAACTTCTGTAATCTATCTCAAAGTATTTTCCTGAACTGCTCTTTAGTTTCCTTCTCTAATACACAAAAGAAGCAGATAGGAGTTTCTTGTAACAAAATGACTTTAATAAACAAAGTACATAGAATATGGTGTTTATATATGGAGAATATGGAGTTTTTAAATTTGAGGTACTTGTACTTTACTCAAGTCTTTTCTTCTCATGCCACTTTCTACTTCTACGCCACTACTTTTCAGAGGGAAATGTACTTTTTTACTTCACTACATTCATCTGACAGATTTAGTTTACAAAACACGTTTTTAAAATGTTTACTTTTTTTTTTTTTTAATAAATTTAAACTACCCAAAACAAAGCCAGACATTTGGACTCAGCCCAATACTATTAATGCCAGTTTGATCATTTGAGCAGTGGGGTTTTGGTGACAAGGAAAATATAGAAAATCACCCAAACATATCTTTTCACCTGTGTCCCGTGGGCAGAACCTGACACTGATTAGGTTAACAGTTGAGAGTAAATACATTTTTTTTCCTGATCACTGATCCATTTCCTCTCTTCTCCTGGCCAACAGAACTCCATGGATCTGTGTCGGATAGCAGTGATGGGGCATTCCTTCGGTGGAGCAACAGTGATTGAAGCTCTGTGCAAAGAGGTTAAATTCAAGTATGTGGCTTCACAATGTACATCCAGATCTCAATGATCATACAGTATCCCCTTGTTTCAGAGAAGCAGGACTATGATACATTGTTCTCTTAAAGCTATAGTGCGTAGTTTGTCTCCACCATGAGGAATTCTAAGTAATAACTAATCTTTGGGCGCGTCCACATGACACAAGCCTTCCGTGATCGCACCGCAGCCCCCTCCCCTCCCCCACGCAGTTGCTAGTAGCCACGGAGGATTAAAAAAACGGACTCTACAGAAGAGGTATAATTAGCTTTGTATCAACTAATTTGGTAATGTCTTGAACGTAACGCACGTTCATTAATATAAAAAGTTACGCACTAAAGCTTTAAGGGGAGACACTTCACCTGGGAAAATATTTTAAATAACACATATCACCATGAAACTTCCCCACTTGATTACTTGCATGAAGACTTTTTTGTATTTCAAGTTTTCAGAAAGTTTGTTTAAATATGCAAATTAGGCATTCGGTTGTTAAATATGTGCTCATCTGCAGATCAGAAATCTGAACATTGGATAAAGTCAGGCTCAGAAATTCTTGTTTAATTTTGTTGTCATATTAGTTAAAAGTTTTAACTAAGGGAGTTTTGGATATCACTTTAGCTCTCCATAAATTAGAAAACAGCTGTGTTCGGCATGTTTTAGGTATAAAATGTTACATAAATCAGTCCATACAGTAAATGATATAGGAACAACACCCCTTTGTAAAAACCTTCAGAATAAATAAAGGAATAAAACTGCAACATTTATTGTATGTGCTACTGAAGTGGAGATTTCTAGCTCAGTCTGAGAAACTCATTTTGACAAACGGCCGTTAAATATTCGGATACAGACACTACAGGTGACTAGGGTTAACGTTTGACCTGACTGATACCTTGACACTTGCCTAGTTGATCACTGACATTAAGACAATTATTTTCTTGTATTACACGTTTTCTGAAATTGTAATGTTTAAATATGCAAATGAGGCATTATCTAATCTTAGTATTATATCAAATGCTAACTTTTGGTGAATTTGGGAGAAATCTACAAGCGTAAATAGACAAAGTGAAGTGCAACATACACCTAAATGTTTATTTTAGAAGTTTTTTTTCCCACTAGTCTGAAAGAAGACCAAAACCTCAGAATTGAAAATGTGTTCTGTAGTGTCTCCCTTCAAATGATACATTTACAGTATTTTTGCAAAAAAACTGTCTCGAATCAGGTGTGGCGTAGCGCTGGACGCCTGGATGAACCCTCTAGATGACGAGATCTTTCCCCGGGTCAAACAGCCGATCTTCTTCATCAACTCGGAGAAGTTTCAGTGGGCAGGGAACATCAGCCGCATGAAGAAGCTGGATTCAGCCGTCATCCAGAGGAAAATGATCACCATCAGGTACCACGGATAACGTCGGGTCGGGTTGATTTCGATAAAAAAAAATTCCTAACTTTGTGGTGATGTTTCCATTCACCAGAGGTACAGTCCACCAGAGTTTCCCAGACTTCACCTTCCTGACTGGCAACTGGATCGGCAAGCTGATGAAGCTGAAGGGAGAGATCGACCCGGAGCTCGCCATAGACCTCTGCAACAAAGCAACACTAGCTTTCCTGCAACGCCACCTTGGTAAGAACAAGAAAGCGCTCCCAGTCGCTGCCACTCATTTCTATTATCTCGCAGGTTTATCATAAGTCTGTTATCATTCGTTAACCCTCGTGTCGTCTTCCCGTCGACCACGCATCTTTTTGTCATTCTGGATCAAAATGGAAATCTTTTTTTTTTTTTCATGTTTTGGTCGTCTTTTGACACTTTTGTGGCTTTTTCTTCTTTTTTTATGTTTTTGTTATCAAGTTTGTGAAATTTCTTCTGACTTTTGTCACTTTTTCTGGATGTCTGTCAATTTTTGTTTTTAAAAGTTAGTTTTTTTCCCCCACTTTTTTCAACCTATCAATTTTTTTCTCCAATTATTATAAAATCGAATGCAATACCCAAATTTAAAGTATTGAACTGATCATTTATTTTACACTAAAAAAACGTTTTTTTAATATATGGATGGTTCCATGCAACGTTCTTTAGTGTAAAATAAATGATCAGTTCAATACTTTAAATTTGGGTATTTCATTCGATTTTATAACAATTGGAGAAAAAAATGATATATTTTTTATTTTTTGACAATTTGTTGAAAGAAATGCACTTTTTTTTTTTTATTCTGGACTTTGCAGGTCTAGAGAAGAACTTTAATCAGTGGGACCCTCTGATTGACGGCAAAGATGATCACCTCATTGAAGGAACTAACGTCACTTTGCTTCAGTCTGCCATCTGAACCGCGTCATGTCCTGCAACATGTAGCTGGGACCGCCTCTTGTGTGGGAGTCAACGCAACGTTCCCTAAAATGTCAAGCCAGGCCTACTTGGCATTTCAAAACGGAGAAAGGAAAACATTTTTGGAATAGTATTAACTAGAGAAGACCATCTCTACGTCATCAGCAGGAAAGATTTGTTTTCCTTGACAGATCACAAGGCCTGAATGTTGCTGAACACTTCTGTTCACTGTTCTTTACTTACTAGCAATTTCTTTGAGAAATGCTCTATCATTTTCATCTACGAGTGTATATAAATATAATGTTATTTCACACAAATACTGCACATCTCCAAGGCTGTTATGACCTTCCGACAGAGACGAGCTACACTACGATTAGTTTGATTATGGAACAAGACCTATAATGAGAAACTTATCCAACCAATGAACTGGGGATGGGCATTGTTGAAAAAAATAAATAAAAAAATAATGAATGTGATTTGAATATGATCTGATATGAATTGATTCAACAGAGGGGCGGCTACACAAGTAAACCAGCATCATTAAAAGCTTACAAACACTAAAAGGTTGCATTGCAACAAAAATGCGCCTTAGCTCACAGTACTGCTCAACCTGCGTCAGACCTCTATACTTTTCTACACTTACCGTCTGAAATATCTGCCATGACAAAAATTGAATAAATCTGGTTTGTATACGAATACATTTTTTGCTCATTTATTTTTGGCTTCATCTTCCAGGTTTGCTTACTCATAACTGACGTCTACAATACTACGGGCTTACAAACAGCCTTGATAAAGAACTGTTCAGTTCAACCTCCGCGGCCATAAAGAGCTCAACAGGGACCGCCCACTTTTTTAACAGCTCTGGTTCCGGGAGTGATATTCCACATTCAGTTGCTCCATTGAGGTTTCAGAAAAAAATTAAAAAAATTCACAAAGAAAATTACTGTTCTCAAAGGTTGGATTTTTCCTAATGTTTTTCAATTAAGGCATTAAGATCAATTTCCAAAAGATAATTTGTTTAATTTGTCTTTTTAGTCAACTGTAGCAGGGGTTCCAATACAGTACTGTATATTAATTATTATATTAATTATTATTACTAATAATAGCAGCACTGTATATAAAAAGGCTTTAAGCCTGGAACCAAGCCAACCAGCTACACCATAAATAGGGACCATTAGACATCTGAGTCGGCAAAAAATGTAGATAAACAATAGACTTCAGTGGTAACAGTTCACTAGCCGCTGCAGGTACTGTAAACATTTCCATGGTAACGGCGAGTTTCACCAACCAGACGTTGCCGTTACGCTTAGGATTGTAGGTAGTGTAGTACGTGATATACTGACTAGTGGCTTCTACAGGGGCATAAACCATTTCACAACCTTGTAACTGATGGGAAGTCTACCTCTGATGGGTTAGACATTATGGCTAATAATCAAAATCCTTATGGGAAAAATAAATGGGATTTTTACTTCCAGAACTACACTGTTAAGCTCTACTGAAAACGTTTACTGTGTAACAAATCTCTTCATTCAGGGGACAGTAAACACACCACATACTTTTCGCCCCAAACAACCACCAGGCAGAAGGGTTGGGCATCAAGAACAGATTCCTATTTGGAATAGTTTCAGAAATTACGATTCCAGTGGAATCATTCTTTATTGGAATAGTTTGGAAGATTTGGTTGTAAATCTGATCATGGGTTCCAAATTTAACACGCGCAAGTTTTGGTTTCCGTAGCCAGGCGCTTGTGTTGCAGCCGTGGAGCCACAGTAAGCAGCGCTCTAGTGTGCCGTTATTTTACGTTAAAAAAGCTCGGTAAAACTGCAACCCACCATTCAATCAAAATAACTTTGCTCTTATTTGTGAAATTTGCATGTGACCCCGTTTTAACTCCACCCCTCAAAGAATCGATAAGAACCGGAATCGAAAGGAAGACTCGCAATCGGAATCAGAATTGTTAAAATCCTAATGATGCCCAACCCTGCCAGGCAGTCCTAGAGAAACCTCACATTACTACAAGTGTAGCAGAGTAATATATAACAAAGGACATGTCCCGGTCCAACCACTGAAATCTGACAAAGCAACATTTAACATGTTAAAATGTTGACAGTGTAAATGTAATGTTACTTCTTACCAAAATAAAACGCCTAGATGCAACTTTACACACCTTGTGTAAAGTCGAGCTGCACCAAACGAGGAAGAAAAAAAATAAAATTCCAGGACTCATGTCCATAAATCTGGAATATTTATTGTGCCAACATAAATATATCTTAAAGGCATGCATGTATCCACACAAAACACAGAAAACTGCATTTCACCAGACAACCATTCAAATCTGCCATTTATAGCTTTTTAAACAAAAGATTCAGTACTTTCCAAAGAATGATGTGGCAGTTTATCACAACAGATCAACTAACACTGGCTAAGCACGTGGATACTGACAAACTCTGAGGTATTACAGCCATTACTGTACAAAGTCACTTTTAACCACAAGGTTGTTTTTCCAGTAGGAACAATGAAATTAGCCACTGGGCCTTAGGACAAAGACGACGTGCCAGGTCAATCTAACAAATCAAAAATGCCATTGAGCACTTACAGAACAAATGCAGCAAAGAAAATAAATAAAAAAACAGAACTTGAACCTGTTGTAACTTAAGGCATATGCAGTTGATAGAATGTTGCCGATAAAAAGGCAACAGAGGCTGGTTACTCCTCTGACTGCTGCTCAACTAGCACAATGTCAGCTGAGTCATCATTGATTATCAGAGAGAGGTGAGTTATCTGTGACAGCTGGGCCTCTATAAGGGGGAGGAAAAAAAATTAAGTTATTTGGTATCAAATGCAACACAAATCAGATTGATATTTATCAATTTCTAGATTGCTTTGCCCAGAGTTGACTAGTGTTGGCGATACAGGCTGCAGAGATGTCTGCCTTCTCTCCAATATAATGGAACTAGATGGCACTTCGCTTGTCTCTTTCCAGAGACATGACCTGGGTTACCACAGACCTGGTTGTTAGCATTTTCATGTAGGAACTACTTTTTCAATTATTTTTTAAACCAAACTACACCTGCCATCCATATCACCGCACAGAAGGAAGCAAGCTCATGGACGAGAGGCTCGGGCTAGCTGCTGGAGATTAGTTTACAGCTAATCCGTACTGCTAGCTAACCTGAGCTAATGTTACAGCTCGGCCGATAAGGACGCCATTAATGTTTACATCTCGTGCCGTCACGTGCCTCAGGTCATGATTTCTGGAAAGAGACATTGCTGTATCAAGTTGTGTTTTTTTGCCTCTTTGAGCACCACAAGCTAAGTGTCATCTGGTTCCATTATAATCCTAGAGAAGGCCAACATCTCCACAGCCGATATCTCCAACACTGGGCAACTCCCAGCAAAACAGTCTACATTAGATTGATAGATACATAGCAATACAGGTAAAGAGGAAAAATATGTATTTTTGAGTTTGGGGTTAACTGTCCCTTTGAGACTCGTGAGAAACTTCTTTTTAATATATCCCACTACTACTTAATGCTTAATTTTTTTACTTTTCCTCCGAAGAGTTACATTTCCACCTAAAATGATATAATAAATATAAATTGTTAATAGCAACACTTACCAAAACTGTCATCAGCAGAAGATGACATTTCTTCCTCAAGCACATCTTCGCTGAAATCCTGAAAAATCATCAAGAAATCCAGAATTTAGACAATAAGTGTGTTTTGATGTTCTTGGGCATCTGTGTGCACCAGTTCAGACGAGGAATGTTCAGAGGCCTGGCTAACATGCCACCGTCTCCTGGTTTTTATCAGTATTCTAAGCAGCGTTGCCAACTTGGCAACTACCTTGATAGATTTGGCGACTTTTCAGACCCTCTTCGTGATTTTATTTCTAAAAAGCGACTTCAGACCATTAGGGCAGCTCTTCTGCCAACAGCACAGGGTCTCTCTCCCTCTCCTCAGGCAGTCAGCCGACACAGCCAATAGGCTTTATGGAAATAATACGCGGCAACGTCTCCAATATGCAAAGGAGTGTATGACGTCATCTGGCAACTTTTGGAACTCGTGCTAGCTACTTTCACTGGAAAAGAGTTGGCAACACTGATTCTAGGTAGCATATCCGGGTCTCTCAAAACCGGGATAAGGCCTTGGTTGTGTCTGATATCATATACGATGAACTGCATACTCAATATGTACACTGTTGTTCCAACTTACATCTGTGTGAATAAACAGTGGTATGCATCTTTTTGGACACACGGAGCTGTAATTACATCACTGTCTGAGAGGCCAAAGTCAAAGTACCCTCTACAGGCATCTCCAGATAAAGCCTAAATTACTGGAAAAGGTTAACAACTATTTCCAACGGCCGATGTCTTTACTTCCGCATTGCATTGTGGGATATTTACGCCGTGTAGTGTCCAGTGATTGCATACTACAATATTTTATCACGGTAATAAAGTATGCAATTCACTTCCTATTGTTTTCATACTAAGGTTTCGGACATAGTAAAACAATCTCACATACTGTTTCAGCCTAGTGAATAGCATCAACCCTTATCCTGGTTTCTTAAACCACAATCACCAGAATACTCCAAAAACCCAAATAACCCACATAACCAGCATAGCCACGCGCACATCGACCCAATCAAATGTTTGTTTACAGTAACTCCCGAGTAGAAAACATTCAAATTTAACGGCGCTGAGCAAACAGGAGCTGATATACGGTCATGTCATTCATCTAAAACGCATGTCTGACATTGGGTTGGAGACCTAATTCACCTGTCGGGGCCGCAGACTAATGAAAATAACACCACCCAAACTAACAGTCAGTCTGACCGGCGGTGAGCTGTTGCTGTTCTTAACACTAGATTTGGTTTATCAAAGACGCTAGCAAAGGGGCGACCTCTAGCTCACCCAGTTAAGAGCACGCACCCACGTAGGCCGAGTCCTTGGCAGCGGCCCGGGTTTGAATCCAACTTGCAGCCCTTTGCTGCGCGTCATCCCCTCTCTTTCTCTCCCCATTGTCACAATCGAATAAAAAGGGAAAAGCCCCAAAAAAATAATCTTTAAAAATTTAAAAAAAAAAAAAAAAAAAAGACGCTCAGCAGAAACCTCACAGGTTGGACCGCCAACCTACACAACGTTACAGCTGAAAATAAATAAATAAATAAATAAATAAATAAATAAATATATATTTTTTTGCCTTGTTGGCCTTAATTGGGGTAGCTAAAAAAATCCCATCTTTTCAACCTCATCTCAGACTTCTCGAGTGTTTACACCTGCTCACGACTTCTCTTCCACAGCTTACCCTCAGACACAAAACGAGTTTGCCGATTTCATATCCACACACTTATTTAAGTCAAATGCCAGTTGTCAAGACACAGAAGTGATTGCTGCGACATCACAGGGATTCAGTCTATAATGCACTCGATGATAGTGATTTCACAATTCCAACTATGTCAAACACTCTGGATTCAGTAGCTGCAAAGCAATTACTGAAATAACAAATGTAGTTTGTATTTGAGAAACCATCAGCTACTTCCGTGCCCTTGCATTGAGTTAGGGCTGGGCGATAGGGAGAAAATCAGATATCACAGTATTCTTGACCAAATACCTCAATATCGATATTGCGGCGATATTCTAGGGTTGACAATTGGTGCTTTAACAAAATATCTTCACACTTAGATTTTAGATAAATAATCATCAGTAATGTGGATGTCTAAGTGGGGGGACATAAAGGCAAATAATAGAACAGCTAGAACAGTCTGGTAAAAGTACGTCACTTTACTGTAATGCAGCCCTTAAAACCAGTAAAAGACAACACTAGTGCCATATCACGATATTGCGATATCCAAAAATCAAAGACAATATCTAGACACACCATGATATCGATATATAATATTGATATATTGCCCAGCCCTAATTGAGGTGTACTGCGGAGGCTGTGCATCACTGGAGTGAGTGGAAGTCTTGTGCTGGTTGATGTTTGTTTGACATCTACCGCACAGCTGGCCATGTAACACACTGCGTTTCGGTTACGCCGAGCACTTGAGGTCCCACACAGCCTATAAAGTGCACTGTGACAAACATCCAACTAAAGCCTGGTTACTAGTATGTCCTCAGTGCCTAATTTACACTATGTAACGTCAGTGAGTCTACAGCTACATAATACCCATGACAAATACACACCTTTTACCTCCAGACACAGTATCAACACACCGTTGGACATCAACTCAAAGTAATTCAACCACCGAAAGGCATCATATGTTACCTCATTTTCATCGGGTGGCGTAAGCATCAGCTGCTCGCTCTCCTCCCTTTTGCCTTCATGCTGTGAGTCTGAAATTAAGAAAAATCTGTATGAGGCTTACAACCCAGCAGAAGATGGTCAGTTTCTGCAGAAAAATAATGGAATTAAATGTACTACCAAACGAGCATGTCTTTGTGTAAAGTGACATCAGCGTTAACATTTTACAACAACTAAACAATGGAGTGGACTTATTTTGACATTAATTAAATGTTTATTTGGAAATGAATGTAATCCCAATGCATTGCTGGCCCATTGTGTTGTTCGTCAGGTCCGATACCTCTGCAGACGTCTGTCAGACAGATCTCTCCGACAAGACAGGTTACCTCTTCAACCAGGCGACTCTGAAAAGGGATAAAGACAGCAGTCCTTTGTCAGTGACGTGATGTTTTTGGCGTTTCATTTTAGAATTGCGTTTGTTGATCTCGATTACCAAATCTGGACAGGGAACTGTGTAGGCTTGTGGCTCTGTGTGAAATGGCGGAGCTGCAAACACAGAGGCAGGTGAAACAGATATCCTGTCGCAATGTTTCTATTCAACCGTTACCCAAAGTTAAATAGACTCGCAGACGGACCCAAGAGGAATCTGACAAACAATTAAGATGATAACAAACCAAAGAGTTCATCCTCGTGATAAGATGAGCTATCTTCATGAAGAGATGAGGTCTCGTCTTCAGTCTCAGAGTTATTCTAGAACACAACATACCGCCAATAACAGACTGCTGAGTGAGAAAAAAAAATCTCCAAAGCAAATCAGCATTCAGCTTGATACGCAATAGGGTTGGTTTTCTTTAGGTACCGACCGAATTACGTCGGTACTACCGAGGACCGAATCACTCTAAATCAAACGGTGCCAAGTTTTGACTGACTGACACACACAGTTTAAGTCAGTGAGTCACGTGGTAAAGCGGTTGCAAGTGTGGTTACAGTTTTCAAAACTCCACAATGACAGCGTTGTTTATTTCTATAGCACATTTTAGCAACAAGGCAATTCAAAGTGCTTTACATGATACATTAAAGAGAAATTTAAAAAGACCGAAAATAAAAACAGCTTAAAATAGAATAAGATACGCATACAAGAATAAAAGATACAGCGCAGTGTAAGAAATGAATAATTTGGGATTGGTAGGGACGGGTTTGGGAGGGAAGAGGGAGGCGTGTAAAATGTTCTAAATAAATAACATGTTCTATGTAAACAGGATAAATAGGTTTGGAATTATTATTATTATTATTGCATTTCTGCCTTTATTCGATAGGAAAGCTGAGAGAGAGGGGGGGGGGAAGACATGCAGGAAAACCGTCACAGAACCCTGGACCTTCTGCGTGGAGGAATAAACCTCTGCATATGTGCGCCCGCTCTACCAAATGAGCTCACCGACCACAACTGAAATTATTTTTTGTTATTACAGAGGGAAAGTACCGAAAAAAGGTACAGTTGGGTACCGGAACAGAATTCCACGTACCGGTAAAAAAAAAAAAAAAGGGAATGGTACCCAATCATAATACTCAATATTGTTTCAAACTGCTTTAAAACTGATTTCCATTTGACAGAAATTGGGTTGTGTCTTACCTTGTTATGTATCGCCTCATCCTGTAGGGAAAAGGCTCCCATTTCTTTCTCTGAGGGAGCTTCTGTGAAGACAATCACAAAGACTCCATATCTACTGCACATCACACTGTACAGTATGGAATGCAAAAACTCAAGATATAAACAGCGACTTTTCGGGACTAAGAAGACCAATCGCAGACCGTTCTGTAGAACAGGCTGATGAGTAGCTTTGGAGCCAATGGCAGTAACCAGTGGTCTGTGTCAAGGATGAAGCTAACTTTTTTGCTCACCTGCCACTGTGGCTGGTGGATTCCAAAATTCTACTAGTCACTTCACTTTGTTACCAGCCACTTTTTTTGTTTTTAACCGGCAAGTGTGTAACTGTATGTGAAAAAATACAAGATCAACAATACACAAGCATGTTTATTTCATAAGCTAAAGTCCTAAAGCTATAGTGCGTAGTTTCTGTCGCCCCCATGAGGAATTCTAAGTAATGACAACAATGCTGTCGGCACGTCCAAATGATACAAGCCTTCCATGACCGTGCACCGCCCACCCCCACACAGTTGCTAGTAGCCAAGGGGGACACGGGGGATTGAAAAAAAAAAAATAAAAAAAATAAACAACACTTAATGCGCAGGAAAGTCGCCGGACGCCACAATCTTCTGAACATAATCATACTGAGAAATACAGAGAGCTGTGTGGCGCTAATAGTCTTAATTAGCTTTGTAGCAACTCATTTGGCAATTACCTTAATGTAACAGACGCTCATTAATATCAAAAAGTTCCGCACTAAAGCTTTAAAGAAAATACTAACACTCTCTCTCATGCAAACACACACACAAACAATGAAGTTCATTTAGCCTAAGGAGTTTGGCAGATTAAACATTCCTCCACCCATCCTCATCCCCAGTTCCATTGTGATCTTTTACGTGGTTCATAATTCACCATATAATACTTTATCAGATCATACTTGAACAGAAGCTACACAAAAAAGAAGAGAAACTATTACATTGGGCAGTGGCATTACAACTTAAAGTCCCACTCCAGACACATTTTAAAGTATGTAAACTACTCTGTTGTGATCGATATTTTTATAACATGGTTTACCCACATAAAAAGTAGAAAAATGGGCTGGAAGCACATCTACCCTTTCGCCCCCAGTGAGCAATTCTGGATCTGGCCTGGCCCCGCCGACCTTGCTCACGCTTGGCGGGACTACATTATAGCATCTACCTCAGGTTGACCACTAAAGGAGCAGCGAAAAATGACTACAAACATCGGAGACTCAGCCATGGCTTATCATGTTTGAGCCTCACGCCGGGTTCAGTCAGGAGGCGGCAGAATAGCAGTCTCGCGTTTCCCCGTGACATGGCCACCTGCACGGGCGACCCGCTTGCGGAGCTTCGTGAGCTCGCGGTCTGCAACTTTAGAGTATCCCGTCTGACACCTGACGCATGTTGACTACATAACGAACAAAAATTGTCAGGCTTGTCTCGTCTTAAGCTAACCAATGAAGGTCTGTCTCTTATAAAAGTGTCCGAGTGAAACTTTTATTTACCCGCCACCGTGGCTGGTAGGTTGGGTAAATCCACCCGCCATTGCACAAATCCCCCGCATTTGGCGGGTGCTAATTTACATCCCTGGTCTGTGTAAATGTCCAGTGGTAAGTGGATAAAATTGTAACAAATTGTAATATTTTAGCATATTAACCTTGTAACCAAAGCCTGCAGTAGTTGTTATTTACCATATTATGGTGTGTTATGCATGTTGTGTTAGAGATGACTCACCAATTATTTGTTCATGAAGAAGCACCCTACAAGGAAGCGGCAATGATTCGTTCCGGACCTACAATTTAAGAAATTGCATTTTTTTTTGTTTTGTTTTTTTATGTAAAGAAAGACAATTTCAGACAAACTGAGGCTTTTATTCCCAGTTTACATGCTTTCCCGTTAATACAACTCAAAACTTGTTTACCTTTTGTCTTGATAAATTCAGTATTATGTACTGTATATTTCCACAGCACCGCCTCTGTCAGTGCAACAGAATCATGTCGTACTTCGTCTCTCTTCTGTAACTAAAATGGCGTTTTCATACACAAATTCATTCCAGTCCTTTTCTGTGTTTCTTGATAACATTTTCTTTGTTTCTCAAGCTATAATGAATGCAACGGAATACTAGCTGATGTTACACATTAAGTGTCCCAGCCTTCCCAGAATTGAAAAAATGGAAAACCTGTATTCTCCCACACATTGTTTGTTGGGCTGTTTAATCAACCAGCCTTTAAATGTTCATGATGGCCACAGTTATTTGAATGCTGTGTTTTATATGGTAATTTGCAGTATACCCTGTGATTAGATTTATAGGGCGTTTTCACATTAGGTACAAGTGATTAGTACCGTGCCAGAGTTTTAAATTTAGCTCGTTTGATAACTGGTTAAAAAGTCCTTTTAGCCGCATTAAATAGCAGTCCAACTTTTGTGTTTTGGTACAGTTGGTTTTCACACCTGTCCCTAGCCCGGGTCGCCTGATGTGAAGGCGCCCTTAAGTTTCAAATTACACCTGTGTTCTACCCACGCTGAGCTGCAACTACACCACAAAGCCTGACAGCCTGTATAAAAACAATGGCGATGACGTTTTGAAGCAAATTACCATTTCCTCTACTGTCGTACTGCCGAGATATCTGGCACGGGTGACTTTGTCATCACCACTTGGCTCATTTGGATCTGCAGTGCAAAGGGGGAGAAAAAGCCAAAATCAGTGATAACACAGGGCATGCAAAGAAATTATGCTGCATCCACTGCCAACTACTATAAATGGTTATCACACTGCATGCCTGGCACATTGTTATGCTGTTCATAAGGGTGTGCCAAAAAAAAAAAAAGAAAAAAAATTCTGATTCACATTCGAATCGCGATTCAAGCTCTACAAATTCAAAATAGATTCATAGAATTCCAAAAATCAATTAATATTCTTTTTATTTTTTTAATTGTATGTCTACTGTAATCACATGGGAAAAGTAACTACATTTACATAGTGTGAATCGATTTTTGAACCGAGAATAGTTTTTGAATCGAAAATAGATTGTGAATCGAATCTTGAGCCTAAAAATCTATATCGAATCGTGACATTTTCTGAATCATGCACCCCTAGCTGTTCATTCAGAAGCCACTGAAATCTGATACCTGTGCAGACGTCTGTCAAACAGGCCTCTTCAACAGCACACAGGGCCTCGTCTTCAACAGCACACAGGGCCTCGTCTTCAACAGCACACAGGGCCTCGTCTTCAACAGCACACAGGGCCTCGTCTTCAACTGCACACAGGGCCTCGTCTTCAACTGCACACAGGGCCTCTTCTTCAACTGCACACAGGGCCTCTTCTTCAACAGAACACAGGGCCTCTTCTTCAACAGAACACAGGGCCTCTTCTTCAACAGAACACAGGGCCTCTTCAACCCAGTCACCCTGAGCAGCCATAAAGACATTTGTCAACATGTCAGTTTATTTTTAATTTTTTTTGCATTTGGATTTTAGAATGATTTGGATTCAAATCTTTTACCAAATCTTGCGAGGGAGCTGTGCAGGTCTGCAGCTCACTGTCTGCTGTGTCAGAGTCAGCCAGCAGGGCTGCAGATACAAAGACCGATTGTTTAGATAAACAACTAATGCGTCGACCGAAGACTAGAAATTACCACTCCTACCAATGTGTGTTCATTGTGCTCACGTTTGCCGTGTTCCATTTGTATTGCACACACAGTATGTACACATAGATGCCAAAATCTAAATAAAAGCAACAATGCAATATGTCAAATAATGAGATAATGTCATTAAACCTGAATATGTATCCTGGTGATGAGCCAACGTCTCCTCTCCAGTCATCAAGTCATTCTAGAACAGAACATATTATCCATCACTGACATGCACACTATGTCAATGAGTCTTGTAAAACGGTCATACAGTACACTGGTACTCTAGTCATCGTTACAGACTATGGTTATAACAAAAAGTAAAGGAAGAACCACCATCCAAAATACTGTATTTCCGTAACATTACCTCAGCATGTGTGGTAACACACAGCAGCTCTTCCTTTGGGACATCACCTCCACTGCCAATTTCCTGCTCTGTAGGAGCATCTATGAAGATAATCACAAAATACAGTAATTTAAGAACACAAGGTATAACACACAAACACACACACTTATTTTAGCTATCCAAATGTATTTTCACCTTCAATACCATACCCTTTGTTGAGTGTGACTACTTATTTAACTACTTTTTACCTATTGCCTTTGAAGCAAAGATGCACTCCAATTTTCTGTCTTTTCTTTTTAATTACATAAAGCTACAGTGTGTTGTATGCTAATGTGATATCTTGCCTTAAAAAATTTAAAAAAAAAATACAGATAGTTTAAAAGCCTAAGCCTACAATGTGCATGGTTAGAATATGGAATGCCTCACCCAACGCAGGAAGCACGCAGGAGGGCAGCACCAATTCAGTCCGATTCTACAAGATGAATCAACACAAAAGTAAAACCAAGAAATTCAAAAATGAGGTACATCGGAAAAGTAAAAAAAGAAGTAGGCCTATTTATTTCTTGGGCAAAGTGTCCTTTTATGTACAGTGTGTAGCAATACAAACAACTGCATGTACCTGCTTCAAGTCTTCAGAAAGGTCATCATGCGTCTCAGGCAGATCAATGCTCTCCCTGGGACGAAGAGTTTCACGGGAAACCTTTGGAAGAACGCGTCGCCCAATTAGATTTCATCAAGTCAGTTTACCCACACGTACTCAAGTACACCTTCACACCAACGTACTATTTGCAAAAGTCATTGTCGCACAATTTACCATTTTTGCTGTTGTACTGGTCAAATATGTATCCCTTGCTATGGTAACCTCGCTGCAATCTCTTTCCTCAGTCGAATCTGGAAAGGCAAAGAAAAAAATAATTTCTTTAAAAAATTATTAACTTCACACAATCCTTGACCACAGCCTAACAGGTGACCATCAGTGGTGAGTTGACCCAATTGAATTACAATATTACTTCCCATATTAACATGATTTAAATTTACTTGTAGCTGCTTATTTTTAAATCATAAACAAAAAAGGTAAAAGGAATTAATGTGTTGCTTACCAGAAAAATGTATGAAGTCAAAGCTGCTTTCCGTGCTGTAGGCATTAACCTCATCCAACGGAGAACTCGAGTCATCTGGCCCTATGATGTCCATCGGCGAAAAGCCCTCCTCTTCAGTGCCTAGTTCCGTTTCCACTGCACTCTTGTCACAGCTCAAGACCAAAATACTTTGGTCACCTTTGTCAGTAAGTGGAGGAAACATGGTTTCATCTATGCCACTATCACATGGCAAAACATCTGCGTGGGTGTCCGCAGACTCGGCGGTGCTCTGCTCTTCACCGTGGTCTCTCTGAGGGGGAACGCAAGCATCAGCAGTATCCATGTCTTGGCCTTCGGGACACTCGAGGTGATCCTCGGGGGGTGCAGTCTCTTCCACAGTTGAGTCACGCTGCAGTGGCGTTTTGTACAAAGCGGTCGCTCCAACTGCACCAGGTTCGTTTTCCCTCGTGGAGCTCTTCCACCAGGTTTTCAGCACTTCATTTAGAACCTGGCCCTCACATTCCACCAGCACAAGGCATTTGATGAGTCCTTCTGCTCTTGTTACTCTGGTGACCGTCAGCTGTAACACTCTGTCTGCTGTGAGCGCTGACAACTCATCTACTGCTCCACTGTCCCAGGATCCACGCGACGCATCAAAGCCTTCAAGCGCACACAAAAACGCCTGTTGAGGACTTTGCACCAGGTCAGGGGGCATTTCTCTCACGTTTGTAACGTTGACTTGGGACTTGTTTCCATAGTCTACAAAGACAACAGACAGCTCATCGCCATCTTTGTCGACAACCTCTGCGCGGTACCAAAAACCGTCGTCTGAAAAGAGAGCAACGCATGGGCTGCCAGGGGAGAGTGTGTCTGGGTCAATAGGTTTGTGATCGGCTGCATCTCCCACTTCTGAGACACTTGAAGTTATCTTATCAAGCTCTTCCGAGTCCGCAGGCTGACACCAAAAGGTCTGATCTTCATTTATAGCTGTGATGTAGACCTCCAACTTCCGTCCCTCCAAAAACTCTTGTTGGTGGTAACGCATAGAGCAAGGGTTATGCAACATTTTCTCTGAGTTCTCCAACATGTTCCTGGCGTCGGAGTTCTGGCCAGGCTTTTCCTCGACTCGTTCCAATTTTTCTGGGGCCGTTTCAAAACCATTAGTTGAGCATTTAGTGGGCGCTTTACACCTGACTGTCTCACCACTGTCTTCAAGACTGACTTCCCACACAGATCCTGACTGCCTGATAAACTGGCATTTGAGCACCTTTGCGCCCCCATCGCCGATGTCTTCTTTGAAAGCCGACACCACTTCTGGGTCAAGCCACTGCTCTTTTCCAAGACCCGCAGCCTCGCTCAGCATACAGTGTGTGCTGTACACGGGAAGTTGCAAGAAAGTCTTTTGGAGTCGGCCCATCTTGGAAATTGGCATCTCTGCCGTATTTCCGAAATCCACAAACTCAACAAGAACAATCGTTTTGCTGTGGATCTCTTTGACGACCGCTCGATACCACGAGGAATCATCTGCAAACTCGGCTTGAACAAGGTCACCCGGTCGCAAGTCTTTGACGTCGTCGGTTTGTGGGATGGATTGTGGATCATTTAGAGTTTCCACAAGGGAGAATATTTCATCCTCCTCTCTGACAAGTTGCACATAAAAACTCAAAGGGCTGTTGCAGTGCGAGACATACACCTCTGCTTCCATATCGGACGTGATAGATTTTGATGGCAGGTCTGCAAGTTTAGGGAATTTTTCAGCATTGCTTTCCGTCTGGCATTCTGTGCCAGGTGATTTGGACTTGACGAGCAGTTTCGTTTCTGTAGAAAGACGCTCTTTTCCTGGCGTGATAAAGGCACCGGTCGGCTCAGAACCACTTCCTGTGTTAATTGGCGTCGCTCTACCTGACTGCCTTTGGTGTGGAGGTCTGTACAGCTCTAACGGAGCGTTGCGCAAAGGCCTTGGGGATGACTGCAGATTCACGTCGGCATCCCTCATTTGACGCGTTGCTTTTGTGGCGGAGACGTCTTTCTTGATAGTTTGAGTGGGATCTTCCATTTCTTTAGTTTGCTGTGGGACAACTTTTGGAGTCTGCGGTGTACGATTTGCTGGAGCCTCAAGGGCTCTCCTACCATGGTGGACAACCTTGTCTTCTGTGTGCATCTCGATCCGAAACAACTTTTTGATCTTTGAATTAACCTGAGTGTTTCCCTGATACAGTTCAACCAGCAGTTTCCCATCAGGTTCTCTGGCCACTATCAGTGCTCGAAATGTACATTCTGTAGAACTGGTCTCAAACCAGCTGTTCGCCTCCCTGGGAACATCGGCAGGGACATCGGAGAGACTACACACAACTGCTTGCACAGGCACAGACATGATGTCATTAGCTTCTCTCGGAACTGGAAGCAAGTCTGATTTTTGCACCTCAATGGTGTCACCATAATCCACAAAGTGAACCAGAATCGCTGGCTTTGTGGCCTTGATCTGTCCCCTGTACCACTGCCCATCAGTGTACTTTGCAAAGCACAAAGTTCCAAAGACTGTCGGGAGCTTTACATTTTCCAGCTGATGACAGAGATTGCTCACTTTGACATTTAGATCTTTTATCACATCAGCATTCCTCTCGAGCTGGCAGTAGAACTGACTAACATTGTTCACACATGTCACTGTGACCGGTTCCTCGGTTCCAACTTTGACGTTGTGGGTTGAGAAATAGTATGTGTCCAGACGGAAAGATGGCCCAGCAGTTTTCTTGGGAGGAGCACTTTTGACTAGATTGGCCATAGTGGTGCAGATACTCTCGAAGGGAGTTTCTAGATCCACAATGTTGAAAACAATCTTCTGCTCATTGTACATGACAGCATATATGGTGCCCTTTAAACTCACTAAGTTGGATGCCGCCGTTTCCACAAAGCTGTGGAACTTTGCTATTGCTTCTTCATTCCACTCATTTATGGCGGACGTGGGGTCAACAGGGTTTAAGAGACTGCAACGAAAAGCTTGGCCATGCAGAGTAAGGAATTGTGGGCTGATCCTCCTCAGGTCAGAGAGGGCGACTGTCTCAGTCTGGCCGTAGTCAACAAACAACACATCCACATCGGGCGTTTTACGTTTCTGAATTACCATGGCCCTGTACCACATTCCATTATCAGGGTGGCGAGCAACACAAGCGGTTTCCAAAAGGGGCTGAAACTCACTGCCTGCATAATAAGCCTGCATGTCTTGCATAAGCAATTTCAAGTGCCCTGCATTTTGTACTAGTTGGCACCAGAAATCATTTGGGCTTTCGATGTAGGACACACAGACATCAAGGACACTTCCGATGGGAAACATGTGCTCCTTGAATATAGTAATTCTTTCAGTACTGGCAGGGCCAATTGTGTTTAGGGCTTGTAAAGGCATTATTTTGTTCCTGTGTACACCCAAGTGCCTGGCATCTGGAAGTTGTGGTGGAATAGCAGGTTGTGTGGTCATTTGACCTATGGGTGGTCTCTGTGTTTCTGCCTTTTCAGCAAGGCCAGAACTATACATCAGTGTACTAAGATCTTTTTCTCCTTTAGCTTGACGGTCTGTTAGTTGGACAACATAGCCTTTGTTGTATTTTGCCATCACATGTACAGTTAGTTCTTTATCTGTAACTGCTTTGATGAAAAACTCGCACGCACTTTGACTCCATTTTCCATCTTTCGGCCTGACACCAGCCAGGGTGCATTTCAGTGCAAGACATGGCAGCTTTCTGAACTCGTCCAAGAGGGTATAGACGTTACTCCTGTCGACCACTTCAGTGTTTCCATAATCAACAAAGAACACCTTGACTTTTGTCTCACCAACTTCAGCCACAGTTGCTCTATAGAACTCACCATCGGCTGCCTTGGCAGCACAGTTGAGCCCAACAGTTGGATTTCTCACCAGATTTGTGGTAACTGAATCTTTGTATAGATGGTACATACTATCCATCAGTTGATCCAACTCGTTTGCATAGTTCTGTGTCTGGATCCAAAACTGTGATGGGTCAGATGCGTGCTGAACAACTGCCACATGCGATGAACTGAGAGCAAGGTCTTCAGCTGGCAACTTCCCTACTATTCCTTTCCCTTCTTTTTCCTCTGCATCCTTTCCAGGAGTTGACACCTTTCTTTGATTTCCTTCTTGCTGAGCTGGACGCTGATGGCTGTATGCAGTGCGATGGATGGCATAATCTCCAAGTGTTTTTTCACTCTCCAGCTGAGCCGAACGCTGGTGGTTGTATGCAGGGTTACAGATAGCATAATCTCCATGCGTTTTTTCACTCTCCAGGAAACAGCTCTCCTTGGAACCAAACAAGCGGTTAATGTTTGTGTTTTCATCCCCATAAAGGGTGACATAGTGAACGCCCTCAAATATGCTTTGGTACTCAAATTTGGCAATCACTGTCTTTTGCAGGAGAAGGGCCCTGAGATGGTCAATCTGGCTGGTAGTCCATCCAACCCCTTTGTCAAGGATTCCATGGAGGGAACAGACGTAAGTCACAACAGGCATCCTGAAGAACTCTGCAGCCAGTGGTCTTACACGCTCCACTTGAACAAGCACTTTCGTTCCATAGTCAACGTGCAACACTTCCACCACATTGTTGGTTGGGAATACCTGCTGTAGAACAGAGCGGTACCACCTGCCATCACTTCCTCTTGCAGCACATGGAAACCCAATCATTTCTGGACTTACGATGCAATTGGTTATTCTGCCCTCGCAGCACTGTGTGATTAGCCCTGAGAGTTTCTTCAACTCCAGCGAAAAGACCTTCAACTGACAAAAGATCCGCTGCGGATTCGTCACTTCTGTGACTATGACGGTCTCCACAGTTCCTGTTGGCAGTTCAGGGTACATGAAGACCTCTTTCTTGTGAAGTCGCTCGCCTGCTCCAACGGCGATCAGAGTCTCCGGCGCCACCTCAGCCCCACTGTTGGACTGCAGTGACCTAAGAACAAAGTCATGAAACACATCTGGAGACAGCTTCTTGGCAATTCCCATCTCATACAATTGTTTGGATATGCAAGGGATGTGTAGGAGAACTGTTCTGTGCGCCACCAGTACATCTTGCACGTGTGCCTTCACAGACTTCCCAGAGAGAGATTTCAGAAATTCGAGAGCCACAGGAGACCATCTGTGCTCAGGCGAGACTGGCAACACGTTGGCTAGCACACAGAATTCCACTTCGGGTGGCAGGTTGAAGTGCTTCTTCTTACCCCAGGCAAGCTTACTTGCGGTGGTGCTACATGTCTTTCCTTTGTCAATAAGGAACACACTGTATTTCGAGCCATTTGTTGAGACTATGTGGGACCTGTGCCAAGTACCATCGATCTGAACCAAGCACTGGTCACCAGGACTTCCTTCAAACTCTTGAAATGCGTTTCCAGGCGATTGAATGTCTTTGGCAAGGCACTCATAATCTGCTGTCCTCTCCTGGCAAAATGCTCCCCAAAACTCCACAAGCACACATTGGGGATGCAAGTGAGTCCTGGTTATGAGAATTGTTACATCTGACCCACGTGTAGGGAGTCCTTGGACTGAAGACATTTTGGCAGTTTCATGAATTCCAGCTTCCCATGATTTGTCACCTCTCACCAACACAGACGTTTGAGCACTGAAGGTTATCTGGAAAACATACGCACACATACAGAAAAAACAAAAACACACACACATTGAACACAACATAGCCACTTGGGAACAGTCTGAATGCAGGTACTTGGGTACCATTTATTTAGATGTAATTATTGCATGTGCAATTCTATTACCATATATACGTTTTTGCCTTCTTGGTATTCTTAAAATATTTCTGCAAAGGCCCGTACCAAATGTAAATTATACAGTTACACATATATAGTAAGAATCTTACCTTACATGTTAGAGATCGTTACATAACTTTCTCTGTCAAGAGGATATTCAATTAAAGACCCTATAAATGTTTGTCTGCAGACTATCTCCTTAAAGAAGTCTCTTTATGCTTTTCTGTATTTCCTGTCATATCTATAATGTTACAATCTCGGATATTAATGTTAAACGTGGCCGAAGCTTCAAATAATGAGGTAACCGCATTTAAAATAAATTCCTGTGAGCTTAAACCTCAGATTTCCAACTGTTTTGAAAGCTTTGGTTTCAACTTTTTTTTTTATACCGAGCTGGGTTTTCTCTATGTGACAATCTGCTCCAGGCAGGCCCGCTACTGCAGTGTTCGCGTTACATACACCGATACATGCAGCCACATGCTTACGGTAGAGAAGGCTGTAATCTTGCCTGCAAATGTTGCCAATTTCTCCCAAATTACGAGTCACATTCCTGCTGGAACATGTCCAGTTGTGTAGGATTTGGTTTGGAAGCCTTTAACGGCGGCTTTTGACGGTAGAAAGGGCTCCGCAAGTTGTCGCGGCGCACGGTCGCTTTCAGTTCAACATGGTCAGCTGGGAAGACTGGCGGAGCAGGTTCACCGCTACAAACATCTGTATGATTCTTTATGTACAGACCACAGGGAGTCAAACAGCCTTAACCCTTTGAACTCTGCAATAGAATTGGTCGGCCAGTGCCTACTTTGGTATGTTTGCTTATTGTGATGTTATTTCTTGGAGTATCATTAAATGCTTTATACCCCTAAAAATCAGTACAACCTAATAAGAGTCCTCAAGTAACTAATCCTTGATGTAAAATGATTTGCCTCAAAGCTTTGTTTAATCAATGTTACCAACGTTGTATCGCTCACGGTGTTTCCGCACTAATAATTATTACTGTCACACACACACACGCACGCACGCTGCTGGCGACACATGCCATGAAGACTGACGGCGCAGATTACAAAATGAAGAGCGTAAATAGTGAGGGGCTAAGAGAAGAGACAGGCTGGAGAAAATGACAGAAAGTGTCCCAAGTTTGGAATCAGTTCAAACTAGGGCTGAAACGATTCCTCGAATAACTCGATTACAAAAAATCCTCGATGCAAAATGACTTGCCTGGAAGCTTGGTTAAATCAGTGTTACTAACGTTGTATCGCTGGCGGACGGTGTTCCCGCTACTGTCGCTCACCAGACGGCTCAGTCTGCTGCTGGAGACACATGCCAGAGGTAACTAGTGAGGGCTGAGAGAAGAGACCGGCTGGAGGACACCACAGGAAGGGTCCAAAGGTTGGAGTCAGTTCAGACACATGCCAGAGGTAACTAGTGAGGGCTGAGAGAAGAGACCGGCTGGAGGAGACCACAGGAAGGGTCCAAAGGTTGGAGTCAGTTCAGACACATGCCAGAGGTAACTAGTGAGGGCTGAGAGAAGAGACCGGCTGGAGGAGACCACAGGAAGGGTCCAAAGGTTGGAGTCAGTTCAGACACATGCCAGAGGTAACTAGTGAGGGCTGAGAGAAGAGACCGGCTGGAGGAGACCACAGGAAGGGTCCAAAGGTTGGAATCAGTTCAGACGGAATTAAAACTAAAACTCTGTACAGTGTGCCTACTGCAAAATCAAACTAGCTTAGCACAATAATAGCACGACGTCAGTGCTTTAGCATCTCAACAGAAAACATGGAGTCTAACTTCATCATCCGTTCCACGAAGAGGACCGACAAAAGTAAATCACAGAGTCGTCTGGACGATGAAATTACACCAAACACAACTGCCAAAAACAAAGACAAGGAAATACGTAGTGGTGACCCCAGTTTGATCTGAAGAGCCGACTTGTTGACTATCCCTTCGGAAAAACAGCTGACTGTTGCGTACCATTTTCTCTCTCATCACAGAGAAACAGCTGATCAACGATCTACTAGCATAAGTGTAACAGCTGTGTGATACTGTAATCAAATATATAAATGAAAATAGGTTGAGTATAACTAATATTTACATATAGGCCTAGATACAGATCAGTCTCAGGTTGAAACTTGTAGTTCTGAAAATTAAGTTGCACAACTTAAAATAATGTTTATGTATGTTTAATGTATGCCTTCGTTTGAAGTTGTTATTGCATTTCAGAAAATGTTTTCTTTAAAGACAATGTAATATGGCACTAAATGCACTTCATGTTTAGTTGTTTTTTTAAAGATTATATTGTAAGCAATGTAGGCAATAAAAATGTTGCTTTTCCAGAAAATTAAACCAAACTATTGTATAACAAATAAAACAAAAGTATCTTATCCGATTACTCGATGGAATAATCTGTAGAATATTTGATTACTAAAATAATCGATAGCTGCAGCCCGACAACCTAAGCTAAAAAGGTTTACGGTCAATAAACCATAATAATTAATAAAAGTATAAAAATGAGGTCATAAATAAAATAAAAAAACGTGTTTCCGCAAATCCCTTACTGTAACTCGGTGAGAATTAAGCTCATAAGATGCAAAAACTATTAAATTGTTGGCCATTGCAAATTCACAAAATACTCACAGCGTTTGATGTTCACGGACGATGACCGAGCCTGCCCAGATCTTGCTGAGAGCAGATGCAGTGGGAAATCTGAAAACAAGCCCAAAGTGTATGTAAAAAAACAGAAATTCACATTGACATGGTTAATCATTGCATGCAATTAAATACTGAGAAGCAATGTTGAAGATATGCAATAGTATAAAACAAAGTTCAGCCAGAAGCCAACACACTGCAGCAATCTTAATCTTTTCCACAAAAAGTCAATTCCAGTACATTGACATTATATGATTAAATTCACTTTTAAGAAATGTAATAATAAGTATTGAGCTTTTACCTGGTTATATTGTGTGTGTGTGTGTGTGTGTGTGTGTGTGTGTGTGTGTGTGTGTGTGTGTGTGTGTGTGGTGTTTTTTTCCTCCAACAATGCCTTCCAGGCAGCTAACCCTAAACATAACCATTGCCGCACTGCCTGGGAGACGTTGGGGGCAAAAAACCCCACCAAAGACAGTGTGTGTGTGTGTGTAAGACAATAAGCCGACCGTTTTTTGGCAGTTTGCAGATTATCTGTATCGGCGTTTTATTTGCCCGATAAATCGTTACAAAATCACGATCTCGATTTAATTATTAAATAAATTTGATTTTTATATTTATATATATATATATATATATATATATATATATATATATATATATATATATATATATATATATAAAACGTTTGCTGTGATATGATATTAATGGAGAGCCGAAAGCGGTCGCGGTGCTGTTGACGTTACACTTCCTAAGCAGGAACAACAGTGGTTTCTGTGCCCTGGGGACTGACTGACAGCTTTCAGCAACAAGGCAACTCAAAGTGCTTTACATGAAACATTAAAGAGCAATTAAAAACGGTCATGAAAATAAAACAGGCTAAACAAGAATATACAAATACAAGAATAAAAGTTACAGTGAGTAAGACATGAATAATTATTAAATTTAATTATTCAATAATTATTCAATTAATCAATGGAGGAGAGAGGGAGGGGTTTTATTTTTATTTTTGTTTAATTTCTTTAGAGTGTAACATATTCTAATAAGATAACATAATGTTCTAAGTACATAGGACAATAATTATTACAACTGAAATAATTGTTTTGTAATTATAGAGGGAAAGTACCAAAAAAAAGGAACCGAATTTCAGGTATCGGTACCATATCTGTTCAGTAGTAGCCTAAACAATGCATCTTTAATTTTAAGTTGAATGCATTGTAATTGTAGACTAGAGCTGGTGTGTGTGTATATATATATATATATATATATATATATATATATATATATATATATAAAATCCTATGTTGCATCTTCAAAAGTGACACTGAATTTTAAACAGCACATTGTATCTATTATCAAAGTATTTATTAGTAATACAGTGGAACTTAGTAGAAATGTGAATATTTGGTTAGCACGTTGATTTACGGTGTGTGCCCCTAAATTTTCTGGTTGCGCCCCTAAAATTTTCAGTTGGGGGCCACTGTGCTCCTAGTGAAAAAAGTTAGTCTGGAGCCCTGGATAATAAAGAGGGATGATTTACTTCGTAGGCTGTGAACCTGCGTATCTGGGTCACAACAGTGATTTATAACAAAAGATGTATACTGGCATTCATTTAAACTTTAATTTGTTTGAAAAAGTAATCCAAAATATGATTTCACTAAAAGAGACAATGATATTGTTAATCGCAATTAATTCTGAGACAATCAATTGTCCAGCAAAATTTGGAATTGTTACAGGCCTAGTCCCGCCCACAACACTGACTATCTTTTACTGTGTATCTTAAAGTTTTGTGTTTGTAACATTCCAAAATTTTAATTTTAACTTTTCACTGTAAATGCATATCGGCTCGAAATATCGGTTATCGGTTTCATTAACTACCAATTATGACAAATAATCTATGTCTGACTCTTGCTCAACAATGTAACATCTTTTCTGTCCCTCTGTGCCGTTTCCTGGAGGGTGAAATGGTTGAAATGAGAAGAAGCAAGTCACACCGTCCCCCAAAAAGGACATAGGTTAAAATGTGTATTTTTAAAGGCTTAACATTAAACATACACTTCTAAAATCTTATTATAGTTGAGGCTCTCATGAATTAAAAATAAATAAATAAAAAAACAAACATTCCTTTGAAGAACAGAAACGCTATATCAATAAAATAAAGTATTTGCCTTACTGCCATGAAAAGATCCTTTTGGAAACACCCACATGTGTATTACATCACTAGAAAGCTTTTCACAGTACATTACATTAGGACTCAAATAACGTTAGAGTAGAGCATGGTGTGCCTCAGTGTTATGTCCCCCCACAGAGGACAAATATGTAATGCCAGATCTCCAGAGGATATCCTTTGGCTAGATTAGAAAAGGATCATATGTTTTATATAGAGAGAAAAGCATTAGAAAATCTGTGATTTTCAAAAAAAGTTGCACTTTGACCAAGTAGCTAACATTAACGTTAGTTGGAGGAACATTAGGGACTTGATAGACCAAACCTTAACTACGCTAATTGAATAGACTGCAATTAACCCTTGTGTTGTCTTAGTTTCAATCTTGAAAAAAAACTTTTTTTTCTGACATTTGTGACGCATTTTTTTTTGTTTTAGCTTTTTCCAACGTTTTACATTTTTTTAATTTTTCTTCTACACATTTTCAGCGCTTATTTTTACGTCCAATATTTTCTGATATAAAACAAAAATTTAAAACAGGCCAATGTCACCCGAAGTCAATACATGGGTTAATTAGACCTAGTGTAATGTTAACATCAATGTGGTCTGGTGTCTCTAAACACCAGCCAGAGGCAGCTAACGTTAGTGTTACGTTATGACACCAATTTACGACAAAGCCTTACAATTAGTGAAAAGTCACACAGCTAGCACAACTACAAGTTTTGGTTTGAGCTTTTAATGTTAATCAACGGTAAAAAAAATGTTCGAATATACTCGGCTCACGAATCAGGTTAATTTATTACATTCAAACAGTTTTTTTCAGAACAATACAACAACAACTCAAAACATAGTTAACTAAATTAACATTGTCACAACAAGGGCATGGTTTTGTTTAAGGTTAACGTAAGCTAGCTGACGTTTCCTTTAGCTAGACGATAACTAACGTCAGCAATCCTCCATTAGAATAGCTAGCTAGCTACTTCTGCACCGCAATCTTTGAATCGGTAGCTAGCTAATAGGTAGCTAGATGGATTGAGTTGCAAGGGCTAAACAAGCTAGCTAACGAGGACTATTTCGCAACTCCGTCATTGGATACAGTGGAGGAGTACTTACTAACTTTGATTAGCACGACGAGGCATTTAGCTACAAATAGCGTTAACGCAATAGGAGTTGGCACAAAAAAACTCACCTGTTTTACTTAAGTATATCTTGCAGATTCTTCTTACACTCCCGGCGATGGTAGCTAGTAGCACAGGTTTACCGCGTTAACCTAACATCCACATCCACACAGCCGAGGCGGGGCTGACGTTATCCCAACCGCCTAAACTTTTCACATGCAACAGAACGTCACCTAGTCAATGTTGGTTAACGTCTAGTGGTTTTGTTCTAACGTATGTACACTGTTGTCACTAATGAGACACAATTTCAACAAACTCAAAAACAGCAAACCGACGTTAGTGACAGTTAGTCAATAGCTAACCTCAACTAGCTTAGCGCAACACCACGCGCTTGCCGTAAAAAAACGAACGTTTTCCCCCCCATTTTTGTAACCTTGACCCGGAACTGTCTTGTTGTCTGTTACCCTCTCAAGTAAATAGCCTATAATACATCCATGTCCACACAAGAAAGTGCATACATTAAATTTAATTAACATTCTTTTTTTCTTACAATCTACTCAATTCAGTTAATGCTGCATTAGAAAATGATATATAAAACATAACAATAGTATTGTTCATAGATATATTAAAGACAAGAAAAGAAACAGGTGTAGGCCTGTAAATTACCATATGATAGCCTACTGAATGTGTAAGATAATATTGAAAAAATTAAATTCACAATCCTCCAAAGCCCAAGTTGACAAAAAAACATTCATGCCACCAAGCCAGAGGTCTTGATACATGAAAGCCTGGCTGATCCTGCTGTCCAGATCTTATTTTCATTTACAAGTAGCAGATTAAAGCTTCTTAACACCACATTAGATATGAGATCTTCATTTCAACTTGTCATAAGATTCTTTCACACTGCAGCTAATGAATATGTCTATCAAAACTGTCCTCTCGACTATTTCCTGCACTGTAAATTTGCTGCTGCTGTGGCCTTATTAGGATTCATTCACATAGGCTGTCATGTCATTCAGAATAGCAAATGTATGGTAGACTCATTTTAATCACAGACACACATACACCTCATTTTTAATAGGTCTTTTTTTAATGTATGGAAGATGCATGGACACCTGATGCAGTATAAAATGCATATCAAAATACAAACTGAGTTACAGATGGCCGAAGAAGTGTCTTTCTCTCTGTCACACACATGCACGTGTGAATTAGCCTAAACATTTGTTTTTTTACATCACTTAGTAAACCGACAAACGAGTCCCATATCTAGGACAGATATGTGGGTGCTTGTGAATGCCAAGCTGTAAAAATGAATTCTTCATCCGATTGGTGTAACTCTTTAATGTCTTGAAATGAATGAATGTCAAATGCATTGCTCAAGTACATGTTTTGGTTCAAAGAAACACTTTTGAAGGGATGATGAGGAAAGTGTTGCTTCAGTTATTTCACCATCACCTTCCCCTACACAGACAGGATGAAAGCAAGGTGACTTGCTGGTGACTGTGAGAAACATCACTATCACAAAGTATAGCCTTCTGTTGAGTCATGCAACATTCGTAGACAGCAGCAGCGGCATGATTTCTCGTCCTCACAGAACATTTTGTGTCGTAAAAGTTGTATTTGAACACAAGCGGATTCTTGCCTGAACAGTACAGAACTAGGCTTCTGACTTGCATAACCACTAAACCCACAAAAGATAAGCTGGCCTTGACTGTTTCATCATGTGCTCGAGTGCTGCCACACAGGCTGTTCTGCAATGTGTCCCAAGCCACAATAATCAGCTTGTCTCTTTAGATTTCAGTTTCCTGTCCTACTGAAGGAGTACTATAATAATAACGAATAAAAATCTCCCGAAACCGCCATGTCCAAGAGTGTGGAAAGGCTTATGGCTTTTGATTTGGAAGATCAGAGTGCCTTTGCCTATAAGCTTTGGTCGCAGATTAATCTGGATCCTTGGAGCAAAACAAATGTGCTCTAAATCTCCAAGTACCAAAGATTGATATGAAATACACTATTCATGCATTAAAGTTCCATCAATTTTGTATATTAAAACTCAACCAAATGAGTCCCTGCATTAGGACAATCAACATCCAACACTGCAACCGTGCAATTCAAAAAGTAAAAAGTAAAGTCAATGGTCTAACATTTTAATGCTTAAACTAATGGTCATGGCAACTATTCAGTAACATGAATCAATAAGACTGAACACTGTCCAATCAATCAAGAAGTGGCTCAAGAAAGTAAAAATACAAATACATATATAGGCTTCCTTCCTGCCCAAGCCATTCAACATTTCCTCGTCTAAATTACATCACTAGGGGGGAGCCAATGTCTCCCCCAATGTGCCATAATCCTGTAATGTGACTTCAGTTATAAGCCTACTAGTAGCTTGGTGGATGTAATGGAACTTGCCAGTATCCCTCCCTATTTCTTCTTGCACAGTTTGTTTGGAGTGACTTAGACCTTTTTCACAGCAGACATTTTTTTTTTTTTTTTTTTTTTTTTTTGACTTGTCCTAGTAGGAAAAGCACAGCTGAAATTGATAACCTTAACGATGGCTCAATTCCATCAAGTGTCCCAGTAAGCTATTTCAGTGAGTCAGCATGCACAACACCAGGGCCTCTCCTAAGTGGAATGCAGCCATCATTAATGGTTTTGAATACACCTGTGCTTTTCCTACTATGACATGTCAACATGTCTACCGTGAAAAAGGTCTATAGGCCTACATTAGGCCTTTTTACACATAAGCCATTTTGACCTGTAGTAGGAAAAGCACAGGTGTTACTGAAAGCAGTCACAATGGCTCTGTTCTAATCAATTGTCTTGTGGAGGTAGCCTATCTGATGTTTGTGAAAGATAATTAAACAATTGTGTCAAACTAAGTTGTTGTCTTTGTAAACACTGCAGTTATGCTGTTTATAACATCCTCATCTGCACCGGTGAGGATTCCTGGTGGATAATTGAAGTACAGCCATCCTGTGGGCGGCAGCACCGCGCTGGTTTGGCACCCAATTGCTAAGTCGGAAACCGGAATTCCGTCACCACCAACTGAACTGACTACCGCTGCCATTTTAACGGGGAGAGTGGAGAGTGGAGAGCGGAGAGCTAGCTAGCCCAGAAACTGTGTGTTTGTTGTTTCAGCGGTCTTATTTACACATACAACTAGTTCACCATGGCTATGCAAGCAGCGAAACGCGCTAATGTAAGTTTGAGCGAGTCAGCTGGTATATTCTGTAAAATGGTTATAACTAATGTTACTAGCTTGGTAATGGTAGAAGCTAGCGTCACCCAGCGTTAGCAAATGGTTAGCATACTAACGAATTGAAAACAATCGCACTACCTATGTTGAAACCTGAAAGTAGCCGCATTCTTGCTTTTCTACACATATGCTAATTAGCTACGTCTTGAAGTTACTTGTTTGGGACATTTGCGGTTTGAAATTTAGTTTTGGAAATGTGGCAACACGAACGCTGTAAACATGTTAATAGCAGTGCCTCGAAGTTGACAATATGCTAACGTTAGCTAGCTAGCTAGGTTTGGTAACGAGAATGGTCCGTAAACAAATTAACATTAACATTATTAATATTAACTTAATTAATGACCATTTCACATAGAAACGAGCCATTTAGCTATTTAGCCTTTACCGCAGTGCAGGTTGAAGTTAGTGTTTTCATTAGCCAGCCAGCTAGCTAGATTAAGGAACACTGAAAGTCTGCTGTATGTGGCACAGCAGGAGCCGTGTCATTTGTCTGTTTTTTAATGTTTACTATATTCCATCCTCATTAAGCATACTTTTGTTTAAATATATTTTTTATTAGTTTTCACATTTGTAACAAGGATTACAAACAAACAAACCAAAAACAACACTGGCTCAGTTAAATACATACAACCAAAAGTTATACAAATAATGGGAAATTAGCTCTCTCCTATCAAGATCTTTCAGGGAATCCCTGTAGCAAGATAGCGGAAACATCCGACTCCAAATAATTCAAATATGGCTCCCAAACTTTGAAGAATTGATATGACTTTGAATGTAACATACATGTGAAGTACTCCAGTGGTACTAACCCAAACAGCACTTTATGCCAACCCTTAACAGTTGGTCCTTTTTCGCTAATCCACTGCAGTAAAATGTTCTTACAGTAAACTTATCATCTAACAGATGTTTAACTCTGTTTTTCTTGCTGTGCGTTTGCAGATCCGATTACCTCCTGAGGTGAACAGAATCCTGTACGTCAGGAACCTTCCTTACAAGATCACAGCGGAGGAAATGTATGATATTTTTGGCAAATATGGACCAATACGTCAAATCAGAACGTAAGTGGTTTTATATAGACCAAATGGGCCAAAGGAAGTACTTAATTGTTATTGTAGACACTGCATCAGATCTAGATTTCCACATATGAAATGTGTGGTCAGTTTAGACTTATTGTGACATTATATAGTGACTCACACTACACGTTCCCCCTCCCACAGTAGTATAAAGAGAAACGGAAAGGAGGTCATTGTTGATGTATGGGTCAAACACCGCAACTCAGCAGACGGGGGTTCCGCTGTGGTTCCATTAACGCGTACACCTTACCTCCCCCTTCACCTAAACACCCGTGGGACTCTGCACATGTTGGCCCTGTAGTCACTTCTGGTGTGTTTTGCTCTTTGTCACTTCTCAGGGGGAACACGCCTGAATCAAGAGGAACCGCCTATGTGGTTTACGAAGACATCTTCGACGCCAAGAACGCCTGTGACCACCTGTCGGGCTTCAACGTCTGCAACCGTTACCTGGTGGTCCTCTACTACAACGCCAACAGAGTACGTACGAGCATTGCGGTGTCTGTGGGCATCGTCGGGTCAGGGGGCTATTGTCGTGGGATACGCTTTTGTGAACGTTGAACGAAAATATGGTTTAGATTTGGAATCTTTAGAAAACACGAACGTGTATCTTTGTGCAGTCATTCCAAAATGAATCCCCTTGTTTTTGCAGGCTTTCCAGAAGATGGACACAAAGAAGAAAGAGGAACAGCTGAAGCTTCTAAAAGAGAAATACGGCATCAACACAGACCCTCCAAAGTAGCGTTCATCCACCTCCACGTTCAAAGTCTTTTCTTTCTCTGTCCGTACAAATCTCCCAGAAAAGAATTCCTTGGTTTTACGCCGGTGTCACGGATACAGTTGTTGAAAATATTCTTTAAAAAAAAAAAAAAAAAAAAAAAAAATGAAATTTAGGAGTTGGAATTTTTTTTTTTCCATCAGCAAATATGTGTGAAATTGAACACTGTTTAGACCGGCAGCATGTGAGTTAACATCAGGGTAGGGAACTGTTGTTCACTCATCTGTTTGGTTGACGATCCTGTCAGAGTGATTGACCAGCGGGACGAAAAAGTAGATTTAGGTGGCGTATGGTCGAAGTACTCACCCTGGGTAAGATGTTGAAATCTCTCAGCATGTAACTTTTCGCTGTTTTTGTTACTCTTTTCATACTTCTACAATCTTACCTTTTTAATTTAAAGCTAACCATGGTCATGCAGTGTGTGATATCAAATTGAGTTGATCAGTACACGCTGTCTAAAGTGTGGTTTCTGTAAAATAAATGTCCCTTTTTCTTAAAGTTCCCGTCTCCTCCCTTATGTACATACTGTTGATGTAATATAGTGGATGTGCCGTCCTCTGTGTGAGCCCATTCTGATCAACAGACTCTCCAAACAGCTTATGATAATGTAATCCCTGGGGTTTTAATTTGGGAGTTTGCTGTGCCTGTGAGTGGTGACAAGCCTCCAAGTGAGCCATGTGTAATCATCAGTGGGATTGTGCCAAAGCATCGTGGGTAAAACACTGCAGGCTTTCTCAGTCTTTTCCACTCGAAAGATTCTCTGTCGAGTATAGACTTACTGTACTCCTACTTGAAAAGTTAATCCACTGAAAAACAAAAATCAACGGTTTCCATAGAAAAATAAAAACAAACTGTTTATTTAGGCCTACCAATACTTGGTTTCAACAGTGACATCTGGTGGTTGTACAGGGGCATTTTTAGAAATATTACCTCCAGTAAGCAGTGCACCTAGGGCTGGGCAATATGGAGAAAATCAAATATCACAATATTGTTGACTATTGGTGCTTTCACAAAATATTTACACAATGAGATTTTAGATAAATAATCATCAGTAATGTAGATATAATGACTAAGTGGGTAAAGGCAAACAATAGAACAGTTACAAGTCTGGTAAGTTCAGGAAAGTACATCACTTTACTGTAACGCAGCCTTTAAAACCAGGAAAAGACAACACTTATGTCATATTACGATATCCAAAATCTAAGACGATATCTAGTCTCATATCACGATAGCAATATATTGCCCAGCTCTAAGTGCACCCTTCTCCAAAAAGCACCAAAAACTTAAAAAAGCTAGCAAACGGGGGAGCCTGAATAGCTCACCTGGTAGAGCGTGCGCCCCATGTACAAATGCTCAGTTCTTGTCACAGCGGCCGCAGGTTTGACTCCAACCTGCAGCCCTTTGCTGCATGTCATTCCCCTCTCTCTCCCCCCCTTTCACAGCTTCAGCTGTTCTATATAATAAAGGCCTAAAATGCTCAAAAAATATATTTTTTTTAAAAGATTATTTTTTGGGGCTTTTCCCTTTATTGTAGTGACAGTAGATAGACATGAAAGGGGGATGGGGTACAAAAACTATGAAAAAATGCCAGATTTTGATTATTAGGGGGTTACAAACCCTCCCCACCCCCACATAAATTACACCTATGATGTCAGACTAATACATCTACATGTGACTATGCTTGAGAAGAGTGAACAGTCCAGACAAGAGCCCATAGAGTTCCTTTTATTAGATTAAATCACAACACAGGGAGTAGTGCAGCCATGTCGTCAGGGACACAATACATGCTACAAAAGAATCCTTGTACACGTATGCCGTTGCTTACATTTGGTATCTCCATAGCAATAATAGTAATAACAGAGTTGGAATTAGAAACATTGTCTTGGCCAAAGATGTTGGTGTAAAGAAGTTCAGATTACAAAATTGACGGGGTTGACACACTGCTGAGAGATGACAATGGATGTTAGATCTTTATTGCAATACCGTGACGTATCGCGTCTCCTTTAGCCTCCCTTTAAACCACTGGTAGCATTAACGCAGGTTAACACGGGTCTGTGGTGCTGTCAGACCGGGCCAGGTAAACTTGTTTAAGTGGGCTTGCAGGTTTATTTTCCAAATCATTTGTAGGAGGCACCGCACTTCACTGAACTTCTCTACATTTAGAATGCATCAGTACGTGTACAATGTGTGAGAGGAGGGAGTAAAAAAGTACAAAAAGATTGACTGATTGGTAAGGGAGAAATACTTTGAGGGTTAGGGAGGGCGAATTTGTCCAACTTACTAAACGCATGGCTTTATAGTATGGGCTGTCCTCTACTAGTTACAGTGTATAATGAAAAAACATTCACTGCTCCTCTCACTACTTCAGCACTCATTTACTTCCACTGAAAAAGACAAACTACTACAGAAAGTTCAAATGCTGCATGGGCCTTGTTTCTTCTCTACAACACAGGGAGTAGAGAAGAAACTGCTGAAAACTGAAATTGTTTTTAGAAAATGCTCTAAAAACAAACCCAAAAAACCCCTCTGAATTCATCGTATTGATATGCAACCTGCAGGCTAATTGGGGAAAAAAAATGTGAATGTGATGGTGACACAGAGGTTATAAGTAAGTTTGATAACAATGCTCTCCAACTATAGATTAATACTTAGTTCTTTCTTCTTATCTAATTTAACTCCATCTGAGGGAAGCTTCACTCTGTCTCCAGGGAATCCTGACGTAAATGTTAGATTCCTCCGGTCCATTTGCTTCGTCAATCTTATCAATTTAGCTCTTTTATTTAATTTATTTGAACTCTGATCCTGGTTCGGAATGTGAGATTCCTTCACATTCAACATCTGCTAATTCGTAATGAGATAGTGTGTTTAAATGCACAGGGGCAGGCTTTTAGCGTTTAGCTCTTAGCAACATATAGAACAGCTAATCTACAAGAAACATGCTCCCACAGTTATAGCAGTCAAAAGAGAACGCCTCGACAGATCACAGAAAAGACATCCCATACGACAATACTTGCAGAAGAACCCACTGCCGAGTGATTTTTTTCACTCCCTATTCAGTAAAAATCTTTTCTCGCGGCTTCTCTCAAGTGTCACCACGCTGCTTTGATAAGGCTTTCTGTCTTCGATTACAGGATGCAAAATGAGATTTTTTTTTAAGGCAGAACCTAAAGTCATGCAAATGAACTAAATTTACGTTTTTTTATTTTTATTTTATTTTACTGACAGTACAAGCATGTTTCAGGAGGGAAAAGTTGGACCAACGCTAATCCATCTCTTCCAGAGCTAATGTTGGAGACGATGGATGGAGTGTCTTATTGGAGGCAGATACATTATCGTAGGAGTTTGGTTCCGTTGACATTACTCAGAAACACGTGCAGCTAGCGTCAGGAAACTCGTAACAATTAATAGAGTAGCGGCAAATTCAACGTAGCACATCACCGATGGATGCGCAAGCTCCAGTAGAATGAAACTGTATGGAAAATACTTTGGACACTTCACATTTTGACAGTTGATCTTTAAATAATTTAAATATATATTCATATTTATATATCTATAATATATTATTTGTGCGAGGTGTGTGCGTGTGTATTGTGAGTGTGTTTGTATTGTACATACACTGTGTGTATGTATGTATGTATGTATGTATGTATGTATGTATGTATGTATGTATGTATGTATGTATGTATGTACTGTATGTTGTGTATAGATCTTTTTTTTTATAGCAAATAACATTCTCATGCACACGAGTGTTTCAAACACAAGAAGCAGATCCATTGAAAGGTAGTCCCAAGCATATATATATATGTATTTTTTCAGTGGAAATAGCTGCAAACTGAATGGAACATGAAATTCTTTGTGTGCAGTCCGTGGCGGCTGGCTGAGCCTATTTCTGGAGATCACACTGCAGCAGTAGTACGATGGACGGGTCGCTCTTGGCCGCCTCTTTGAACTCGTCCAGCGAGATCTGGTCGTCGTTGTTCTTGTCCATCTTGGAGAAGATCTTGTCCACCCTCTGCTCGGGCGTCAGGCCGTCCTCATTCATTTTCATCATGATCACCGTGCCCACCATCTTGTAGATCGCCTGCAAGGGGAGAGAGAGAGCGGCAGAGTTGTTTTCTTTAAAGTGCTCATATTATGCTCATTTTCAGGTTCATAATTGTATTTAGAGGTTGTACCAGAATAGGTTTACATGGTTTCATTTTTTTTTAAAACACCATATTTAGTTGTAGTGCACATTGCTGCAGCTCCTCTTTTCACCCTGTGTGTTGAGCTCTCTGTTTTAGCTACAGAGTGAGACATCTCACTTCTGTTCCATCTTTGTTGGGAGTCACACATGCTCAGTAGCTAGGTAAGGACTACTAGCCAGTCAGAAGCAATGAGGGCGTGCCCTGACAGTAGCTAGGTAAGGACTACTAGCCAGTCAGAAGCAGAGTATGAGGGCGTGCCCTGACAGTACCTAGGTAAGGACTACTAGCCAGTCAGAAGCAGAGTATGAGGGCGTGCCCTGACAGTACCTAGGTAAGGACTACTAGCCAGTCAGAAGCAGAGTATGAGGGCGTGCCCTGACAGTACCTAGGTAAGGACTACTAGCCAGTCAGAAGCAGAGTATGAGGGCGTGCCCTGACAGTAGCTAGGTAAGGACTACTAGCCAGTCAGAAGCAGAGTATGAGGGCGTGCCCTGACAGTAGCTAGGTAAGGACTACAAACCAGTCAGAAGCAGAGTATGAGGGCGTGTCCTGACAGTACCTAGGTAAGGACTACTAGCCAGTCAGAAGCAGAGTATGAGGGCGTGTCCTGACAGTACCTAGGTAAGGACTACTAGCCAGTCAGAAGCAGAGTATGAGGGCGTGTCCTGACAGTACCTAGGTAAGGACTACTAGCCAGTCAGAAGCAGAGTATGAGGGCGTGTCCTGACAGTACCTAGGTAAGGACTACTAGCCAGTCAGAAGCAGAGTATGAGGGCGTGCCATGCTAGCAGCTAGGCGAGCATTATAACGTGTGTTCCAAAGTGACCACGTTTGTCTCTGAAGTAAAGGCTGGACTACAACAGAGCTGTTTGGAGCAGTTTGTGAACAGTGTTTTCTGTTGGAGATGGTAAGTCCCTTTGGGGGGGGGACTTTGGGCTTTTTCACTTTGTAAACCTATAACGTGCACAAAAAAGATATATAACACAATAAAGGAAAGGGGAAAAGCCAAAAAGCATAATATGATCACTTTAAGCAGAGATGACGTACATCTCAAGTCTCTTAATGCAGAACCTCAAAGAGTGGTCCACAAGTAGATTTGGTAAAATATCATGTTTTTAGTTTCAAATTTAAAACTGCGTTTCTCAAACTGTCTGCAAGCCACTCCAAAGCCTAACAGTGAGGAGCATATTAGTGTTGTTTTCAATATTAAATAAACTCATATGGAAATTCAAATATTATCAGCGTTTCCCCCAGTGCCTAAGCCACTAGGAATTCTTTTTAATGTATTAAGACGTTTTTTACTTAAACATAGTCATATTTCAAATCTCCAGTTAGCTTTTAGCACTGACTTATAGGAGTCTGTCTTCTATCTTTTTTTTTAATTCTCAATTTTGCGATTCCATCCATGATTCTGCTCTTACAGAAATAGGGCTCTACATTAACGCTGCCATTAGTCTGTGACGTCCAAAAAAAGCCACTTGCCAACGGGAGGAACAACTTTTCTGGAGGAAACCCTGAATATTTCTGTGTTGTCGTACTTCAGCAATGAAGCCTGATCGACACTGACGCCTCCAATTTATGTTACAAATGCTCAGCGTGACGTGTGAAGGAAATACGGAGGAATAAAGTTTACGGTTCCTGTCAACTGGCAGGTTGGATCGATGGCTTGAGACAGACATCGCTTCTCCGATGTCTGACCATAAGCAGCAGCATTCTTCCTCATTAAGATGGCAACAGAGACAATGAGCGAGTAAGCTATTTGTAAAAATAAACTGGCATTTAATCTGGCTGTAATTTGTAATATACTGTTAAAGTAGGAGGGCCGATTGGTTTTGTTTTTGAGGATATTTTAGCAGTTAGGTGGTCCGTGAGGTTTTCTTTTTATTGAGTAAGTGGTCCTTTGTCTGAAAAAAGTTAGAAAAACACCTGCCTCAGTGCATCTATGTTCCCTTCACTTGATCTATTCCTGAGAGACACAGAGAGAAAACGTATTCCTGTGTTGAAAAGATGTGTCTAAAATGCCGTCTGATGTCGGCAGCACAGATGGAGCACAGCCGGATCACCTGTCAACTGCTCTGTAGTGTCTTTCGATGCCTTGGTTTTTTGTATTTGCACAGATAATGTGATGTTCTGTCCAAATAATATCAGAGACGCACCATCACCACAGCCTGGGCTATTAGCTGTAGTTGTTTTTTTAAATTATTGATGTGTCCACCCACACGACAGAACAGAATGTGAAAGATTAGTCTCTGCACGCATCCACACATGCATGAAGAACATATTTCTATATTTATACTATGTACGGATCAGTACACACATGCACAGTTTGTTAGTGGACTTCACTGCTCAGATGTTGAACGCACACGAGCCATTTCTGCTGTTTATTTACATCTGCAGATGTTTATTTACATCTGCATGTACTGTATGGATATTCTGTCTGTAAAATCATTATTAAGAACCAAGGTTTTTGATTAAAATGTAATCTATAATTTGTAGCCTACGTTTACACATCTCACGTAAAAAATAGAGGGATTTTAGAGCCACGATAGACAATTCAATAGGAGTGGTGGAAAAAATCGGTACAGCAGAGTATTTTCCGTGGCAACACTGTATCGATACACAGACGCCAAATATCTATCGTTTATTATATGTTAGTCAGTTTGTCTGCTTGACAATCCCATTTTGCAGCTGTAAAATTGAACTGAGACGAACAGACAGAGACAGATGTTGACAAAGTTTCCTTTTGGGGACATCATTTGAAATTGGGTACAATGTGAAGTTGTAAAAAAGGTAATAAGTTGCAATATATCGCAGAATGTTGCAATATGTTTCAAATCGCAATAATATCGTACCGTGATGATATGGTATCATGAGGCCTCTGGTGAGGTCTCCCAACCCTAAAATTGAACCTGCCTGACTATAACATTATCAACGAGACGGAGACAAAGTGCCCTTAATTCCAGATTAGTTAGCTGTAAACATGCACTTCTGCCTTTTGTATTATATTCGTGTTTATGGATGATTTATGTCTTGCCCTGCAGGCTCAGCCCTCTGCTGTATAACCTTTTACTAAGTACAAAAATAAAAATAAATCATCCTGTGACTCAGCAGGTTAAAAAGCACACAAGGCATGTGGCAATCTATCATTTGCCCAACTGCTTATTTCCCAGTATGCCAAACGACTCTTAAATTACTCTGTTTTTACTCTAAATGACTAAAAACAATGATATATAAATGAAAGTAGTATTGCCAGTAAATGCCCTGATGCCACTAAATTGAGGCAGTTCATCACTTGACTGCAATGAGCGATTCTGAGAATCCAACATTCTTGGCCGCTGTGATACCTCGATGATCTCCAGCATCTCCACCCGCGTGATCTTGCCGTCTCCGTCCAGGTCGTACATGTTGAAGGCCCAGTTGAGCTTCTGCTCGAAGCTGCCCCGTGACGTGATGGACAGCGCGCAGATGAACTCTCTGAAGTCAATGGTGCCATCGCTGTTCTTGTCGAAGGTCCTGAAGGCGTGCTGGGCAAACTTGGACGCGTCGCCGTATGGGAAGAACTGGGATGGGAAAAAGAAAGGAGGAAGACAATATAAACATAACTTAAGTTGTTTTCCACGCTCACGTCAAGTTCCAAAGTTGGCTTGTTTTAGTATTCCCTCCAAAAATGAGGCATTGCGTATTTATTACCAATAGATAGATAGATAGGGGGATATATAGATAGACAGATAGGTAGATAGATAGATAGATAGATAGATAGATAGATAGATAGATAGATAGATAGATAGATAGATAGATAGATAGATAGATAGACAGATAGGTAGATATATATATAGATAGATAGATAGATAGATAGATAGATAGATAGATAGATAGATAGACAGACAGATAGGTACAGTGCCTTGCGAAAGTATTCGGCCCCCTTGAACTTTTCGACCTTTTGCCACATTTCAGGCTTCAAACATAAAGATATAAAACTGTAATTTTTTTGTGAAGAATCAACAAGTGGGACACAATCATGAAGTGGAACGAAATTTATTGGATATTTCAAACTTTTTTAACAGATAAAAAACTGAAAAATTGGGCGTGCAAAATTATTCAGCCCCTTTACTTTCAGTGCAGCAAACTCTCTCCAGAAGTTCAGTGAGGATCTCTGAATGATCCAATGTTGACCTAAACGACTAATGATGAAAAATAGAATCCACCTGTGTGTAATCAAGTCTCCGTATAAATGCACCTGCTCTGTGATAGTCTCAGAGGTCCGTTTAAAGAGCAGAGAGCATCATGAAGAACAAGGAACACACCAGGCAGGTCCCAGATACTGTTGTGGAGAAGTTTAAAGCCGGATTTGGATACAAAAAGATTTCCCAAGCTTTAAACATCCCAAGGAGCACTGTGCAAGCGATAATATTGAAATGGAAGGAGTATCAGACCACTGCAAATCTACAAAGACCCGGCCGTCCCTCTAAACTTTCAGCTCATACAAGGAGAAGACTGATCAGAGATGCAGCCAAGAGGCCCATGATCACTCTGGATGAACTGCAGAGATCTACAGCTGAGGTGGGAGACTCTGTCCATAGGACAACAATCAGTCGTATACTGCACAAATCTGGCCTTCATGGAAGAGTGGCAAGAAGAAAGCCATTTCTTAAAGATATCCATAAAAAGTGTTGTTTAAAGTTTGCCACAAGCCACCTGGGAGACACACCAAACATGTGGAAGAAGGTGCTCTGGTCAGATGAAACCAAAATCAAATTGTTTGGCGTAAAAGCAACACAGCTCATCACCCTGAACACACCATCCCCACTGTCAAACATGGTGGTGGCAGCATCATGGTTTGGGCCTGCTTTTCTTCAGCAGGGACAGGGAAGATGGTTCAAATTGATGGGAAGATGGATGGAGCCAAATACAGGACCATTCTGGAAGAAAACCTGATGGAGTCTGCCAAAGACCTGAGACTGGGACGGAGATTTGTCTTCCAACAAGACAATGATCCAAAACATAAAGCAAAATCTATAATGGAATGGTTCACAAATAAACATATCCAGGTGTTAGAATGGCCAAGTCAAAGTCCAGACCTGAATCCAATCGAGAATCTGTGGAAAGAACTGAAAACTGCTGTTCACAAACGCTCTCCATCCAACCTCACTGAGCTCCAGCTGTTTTGCAAGGAGGAATGGGCAAAAATGTCGGTCTCTCGATGTGCAAAACTGATAGAGACATACCCCAAGCGACTTACAGCTGTAATCGCAGCAAAAGGTGGCGCTACAAAGTATTAACTTAAGGGGGCTGAATCATTTTGCACGCCCAATTTTTCAGTTTTTTATCTGTTAAAACAGTTTGAAATATCCAATAAATTTCGTTCCACTTCATGATTGTGTCCCACTTGTTGTTGATTCTTCACAAAAAATGACAGTTTTATATCTTTATGTTTGAAGCCTGAAATGTGGCAAAAGGTCGAAAAGTTCAAGGGGGCCGAATACTTTCACAAGGCACTGTAGGTAGATAGGTCGATAGATAAATAGGTAGGTAGGTAGGTAGGTAGGTAGATAGGTAGATAGATAGGTACGTAGATAGATAGGTAGATAGATAGATAGATGGATGGATGGATGGGTAGATAGATAGATAGATACTTAGGTAGATAGATAGATAGATAGATAGATAGGTAGGCAGATAAATAGATAGATAGATAGCTAGGTAGGTAGATAGATAGATAGGTAGGTAGATAGATAGGTAGATAGATAGGTAGATAGGTAGGTAGATAGGTAGATAAATAGATAGATACGTAGGTAGATAGATAGGTAGATAGATAGATAGGTAGGTAGATAGATAGGTAGATATGTAGGTAGATAGATAGGTAGGTAGATAGATAGGTAGATAGATAGATAGGTAGATAGGTAGGTAGATAAATAGATAGATAGATAGATAGGTAGATACGTAGGTAGATAGATAGATAGGTAGGTAGATAGATAGGTAGGTAGATAGATAGATAGATAGGTAGGTAGGTAGATAGATAGATACGTAGGTAGATAGATAGTTAGATAGATAGATAGGTAGGTAGATAGGTAGGTAGATATATAGATATGTAGGTAGATAGATAGATAGATAGATAGATAGATAGATAGATAGGTAGATAGATAGATACGTAGGTAGATAGATAGTTAGATAGATAGATAGATAGATAGGTAGGTAGATAGGTAGATAGATAGGTAGATAGGTAGGTAGGTAGGTAGATAGATAGATATGTAGGTAGATAGATAGCTAGATAGATATATAAAACAATATATTGTTGGCCCTTTTGCACATGTAAAAGGATGTTGCAAAAATAGATTGTTCTCGACCTTAATCTGGTTTTGTGTGATCAAAGTCTACACCCCTACGACTCTACTGTATATCATTAATTTAAATACTATGGATCAGCGCTGACCTCAGCATCGGCTCAAACTTAAAGCCCCTCTGCATGCTGGCAGTCCAAGCCATCCCTGTCATCATTGCATGTACACAGGGTCAAAGGCTAATGCAGTAACTATGTGGACGACCACCGAGCCCCTGCTTTAGCTCCTCAGCTACTGCACACCGTGAGCCCTGTGGGTGGCCGCAAAAAGCCAAGTGATTCATTAGTTATAACCTTCCACTTGACCTCTTTGGTAAAAACTCTTAGCCTATGGGTAATCTATGCTGAGCGAGGCTGCTCTCTGAGGACCTGTGGTTTGCAGTAACAGCTTTTATCAGGGAATTGGTAACAAAACTGGGAGATATATTCTGTTCTGTTTATCATTTAAAGGGAATGTCTTGTAGTTTATTGTGTGCAGTTTTGTTGCTGATCTCACAAAAACTCACGGTTGCATGTATATTAGTCTATATCAACGACGTTTCATTTCCGGGATCGCTCCGGATGTCCGTCACCTTCCTCTTTCTTTGTGTTGGTATTCTAACCTCTGGTGGATTTGTGAGGACTATGGTTAACTGCTGCTCAGATCTCTGCAGGGTAAATCCAGACAGCTAGCTAGACTATCTGTCCAATCTGAGTTTTCTGTTGCACGCCTAAAACATACGCGTTCCACCAAAACAAGTTCCTTCCCGAGGCTATTTTGCAGAGGCACTGCTGCCCTGTCTGGCGTTTAGCGCCGCCCATGACGATTGTCATTGGTTTAAAGGCATACTATATAACTTTTCCCTCTTCCGTCCCCCTACAGGTTGTATCATTGGAACTACAGCTTGCGTGGCTGTAATTCCAATGAGACAAACTGTAGGGGGACCGAAGAGGGAAAAGTTACATAAGGAGCTTTCCGACCGGAGGGATTTTTGCAGTTCTTAGAACTAAACGTTGATGATTGGTCGAACTTATAAGTCACGCCCACTGCCAATTCGGAACTTGCAGATAGAGCAACAACCAACAACGGGACATTTTCAACAATTTTCACCATCTTATTCATCATTAAATTCACTTCTGACAACGTTTTAGGCGAGAAATTAACTGTTTAGATTTCGAATATACGCAGTCTTGCGAAAATTGATGCCGAATTGACAATTTGCTTTAAAGTTTTCGGAGTTGAGGAGCTCCATGAAGTGAGGCGACAGCCAGCAAGCGCCTGCCCCGGCCTCTAGCTCGTCACTCGGCCAGTCGTGGTCAGACACCTCGCTGTAAGCTGGAGGTCTCTCAGACCTCTCGTAAATAAGAGGCTTTTATTTCGCCGTTGACGGTTCGTTTGTTTAAATATCACAACACATGTCCATCATAAGATTAACGGGAATCTGTGGTTAACTGTCTTTTCAGAGTTAAACTCCACAAGCGTGTCCTGTGGCTCGCCGGCCGTCTCACACACACACACACACACAGTCACACACAAACACGCCCACAGCGCAGCAGGCAGAGGCGGGGTCTGTTCTGAGTATAATAAAGCCCCGTCTGTGTTGAGCAAAACATTACGTGAATTACTACGAGAATGGACGTGCATTTAATATAGGAAAAGTGCACAAGTATTAGCATCATTTGTTGTTGTATGTGGCGCTAAGGTCTAGTGACGATGCTATAAAGACCGTTGCCGTGCTTGCGTCACTCCCTTAACCCTCCTACCAGTCCCTATGGCCACTTGGCCAGGGGGAATGCAAACGGAAAAAAAGGATTTTGGGGGAGAGTAGTTCTTAGAACTGCTTAGAAGTGTACTTTTCCTCTAAAAAGTACAAGTACTATCCGGTCGGAAAGCACCTATAGTATGCCTTTAAAGAAATGCCAATAAACCAGAGCAGGTTTTTCTCCCATCCTGGAATGTTGTGTGGACTAGCCAGACCCTCCTCCACAGCGCTGTGGAGGAAGGTCCGGTAATGCAAGACTTACATCTATATAAACTAGGGCTTAAAAAGTGTTTCCTGTTGTAATTGCAATAGTTAAATAACTGGATTCTCTTAAGTGTGTTTTTCAAATGTTCTAATGAAGGATTTGTGCAATTGAGAAATATAATTTTCTCTTTCACTTATGTTGTTATAATAAAATATATATATATAAATGTGCCATATATATATAAAAAATATATAAAAATTTAACAAGAGAGCAACAATAATATAAACTAGAACTGCAAGCAGTTATGAACGGGGGGGTCCAAGCCTCCCTGGCGTCAGTCACCCCTGACGCGAGTCTCCCCTGACGACACTAAGAGCCTACGGAAGCGGAACACGCGAAAGGAGAACCCAAAGCACGATGAAGGCGAGGCAAAAGTTGGGAAATTTGACCAAGTGCGAGGTCCAAAGTCTGTAGTGAAATGCAATGGCAAATTTCCTCTTCATTGCGTAAAAGGCCAAAACACTTCTACCTCAATTATAGCGCCCCCTAAAGGTCGATCATCACCAAATCTGGTGGAGAGCCGCAGAGTGGCATGTCGAACAATAATCTCAAGTTTTGTGATGATAGCATTTACTGCAACAGAGATATTTCTATTGCAAATTATTCCCATTTAAATGCATTGACTTATTTTCCAAAAGGCCGCTACGTTCATTATAGCGCTCCCTAACGGCCGATTCTCACCAAATTTGGTAGGGAGGCTCAGTGTGGGATGTCGAACAACAATACTGAGTTTTGCTCCGATACCTATTCATTTACCCGTGATATGCTAATGTTCGTGTTTTGTGGCTAGCTACGAAAATTAGTTTGCTTGTAAATTGCGAATGTTGTAACGTAGCATAATTCTTTTGATAACATTAGGTCAGGTCCGTATGGAGATGCTACCTACCAAGTTTCGTGCCAATAGCTCGCACGGCCTAGGAGGAGATAGAAATAGTTTGTTTTGCGCATTGCATGATATTGCGAAATAACTTCTTAGCGCAAATGGGCGTGGCCTATATCATCAGACTCAGATGGATTCAAGGAACATATAGATATAAGGGTTTCTAATCTGCGATGTGGAGTGTGGGAGTTATAGGCAAAACCCGTCTTATGTCATTATAGCGCCACCTAGTGGTCCATGTGTGTAATTTTTGGTAGGTAAGGTCCATGAACCATTGTACATCTACACTGTAAATTTTAAGTTGCTCACATTAGTGTAAGTGGTGAATCAAAACCTGGGTCCCATAGGCCACGCCCACTTTGACAAATCAGTACCCCACTGTAGGCGTGGCCTCAGGAGTGGGCTGAGATGGTACACTCAAAATTTCGTAAAAATCGGATGAGCCGTTCATGAGATATAAACTTTTTGTACTTATAGTGCCCCCTAGTGGCCAATTTTTGTAAAATTGGTTGGGGAACCTTATAGGGTCATGTCAAACAAGAATCTAAAGATTCGCGATGATACCATTTATTTTGGCCGAGATATGGCAACGTTTGTGTCTTCGTAGCTAGCTACACAAATTTGTTTGTGCGTATTTTATGCAATTTTCATCCGACAAATTTTTTTTGGAAATAAATCGCGATTTTTCACGCATAAAAATCTAGGCGGAAATGGGCGTGGTATGGTTTTTGAATGTCTGGTGTACGGTGTGGGAGTTATAAGGCCAAACACATTTTTTCTGCTATAGCGCCACCTAGTGGTCTAAGTGGCTGTATTTTTTTTGTCCAAGGTCCCTGCAGGGATCTGGATCAGTCCTGAAAACGGCACCCCCCCACCGTGTACGGTTTAGGCTGTAGCATCTGTTTTATCAGCGGAAGAATAATAAGAAACCTTAGAAAAGCAATAGGGTTCCACAGCCCTGCTGTGTGAACGGCGTAGTTTCGCTACCGCCCGTTCTTCCAGCCTCGGGCTTGGACCCCTAAATATTAAGAATAATATGCAAATAAAATATAGAATATTCTAAATAGCACAAATCCTTCATCACACAAATGTGAAAACACACTAAAGAGAATCTAATTATTACACTATTGCACTAAGAACAGAAAACACAAACTACAACTAAAACCTGACCTCTCTGGCCTTCCTTGATGCAAAATCATCAATGATTTCATCGTATGAAATCTGCTCCCCTATTGAATGATTGATACTGACTGCAAGGCCAGTGAGCCGTTCCTGGGACAATGATTGACCTCAGGTACGACTTGATCAACTTTAGTTTTGAAAAGCTCCTCTCTGCTTGAGCCACAGTGACTGGCAGAGTAAGTGCAATCCTGAGAGCAGTCCAAAAGTTGGGGTAGATCTCTGATAGAACCTTATCATGCATAAAAGTGATAAGCTCAAGGAGGCTCATGGTTCCCCGTATCACCCCCTTCCTTGTCCGGACCGTTCCATTTGGGAGACCAAGCAACATAGGCGCCGATTTATGTTTTCCTCCGTGGGTGCTCACGAACACACACGCCTATCACCTCGATAATAAAGCCGTAAAGTAGTCTCTCTTTCAACTCAGGATAGGACTGGAGATGAAAAGTTTAACTGACACATAACCGCGATCAGCTTCGTGGGTGCTCAGCATTAGCGGAGCACCGACGGTATCGGCGCCTATGCCCAGCAACCCGTTCCACCCAGAGGTGAACTGTCCCCCGCTCCTCCCTCCCCTTTCCCCTTCTCACACAGCTCCTCTGTGCACGGTACCTTCTCAGCAAGCAGGGGCGCCAATTTGCCAATTCCCCACACGGTGAAATGATAGATAATACAGTAGAAAACCGCTTCGAGGATTTGTTTTTTAAGTGCTCGTGCCGCCCCCCCATGTGTCATGAAAAAAATGCCGCCCTGGGCGGCTGCCCGCTTCGCCAGTGCCAAAAACCGCTACTGTTAACATTATGAGATAGGGCATGTTTTTACAGAGGGCTGCACTCTTCAAGTGTCCTTCTTGTTTGTTATATTACAATTTAGCCACTACAATGAAGGCGTTTTAATATTTCCTTCCTCATTGTTATTATTTTTTTCTTATATTTCACCTTCCTGTTTCTTTCCCGCCGTGAGCAGCAGTCACATTTTTGATCTACGATTGAATACACAGAGCAACCAGTCATCTCTTTTTTCTAGATGCTGCTTGAACTGACAAATGCAGGACTAAATAACACAAGTAGTGCACTTTTTCAGGAGGAAGTCAAGTTTTATGAGTAAGACTAGCTTAAAAAAAAAAAAAAAAAAAAAGGTTTAAACATACAATAAGTGATTTTTGTTGCCACTTTGGGGCAGCAAAAATTTGTGAACACATATCACCTTTTAGGTTGATATGGAAAACAGTTTGTTATTTACACACCCAGCGGTTCTGAAGCAACATTAGCATTCATTTTAGAGTAAAATGCATGTGGTTGAATGCGCTGAAAACCTCTGTAAAGCTCAGGGCAACTGCAGTCATTTGATTGCTATCTGTGGTTTCATCACAAAACACATTGCCATCATATCCATAATTAATACAAAAAAGTTGGATTATAGCAGCTTTAAACTCCACTGCTTCACGCGGCGAGCAATCAGAGGCACGTGTCCTTTTGTTTCAGGCGCCACGAGACTGTTCTACACTGTGTCCCTGTCCGTGTGCACAGCAGACTCGTCTCGCCATACAGGCGAAGAAAAAACATGAGGACGCTGCCCGAACCTCGCTTGAGAGTAACCGGCACGCACAAACTGTCTGGAAGTCGAGGGGGGGGGGGGCAAAGCCATGAATCCTAATGGGAGAGGAGAGGGTGCGGTTGATGGGAGAGAAAAAAAGAGAAAGAAGGTAAAGAAAATAACAGTGAGAAAGAGGAGGAGGATAGATAGATAGATAGATAGATAGATAGATAGATAGATAGATAGATAGATAGATAGATAGATAGATAGATAGATAGATAGATAAAATAAACAAATTGGGAAATTACTCTGTTGCAAGCAGCAAGTTACAAGGACATACACACATAAAGAAAATACAAGATAATATATTCAAAATAATAAATAAGATAAAAACAAAAATAAGGTAGAAAAGATAAAAATGCCAGAACAACTACTGAAAAAAATATACTTAGAGGGCATGAATAAGGCAGGGTTAGACAGTGAGAGTCAGTTTAGGTTGCAAAACGATGGCTCTGCAATAAGGTCCCACCCATGTAAATTCTGCTGCAGTAGCAAACCGATGAGACTGCCGTGAGGAGTTGACAGACCAAAGAGGAAGGGGGGAGAGAGAAAGAGAGAGAGAGAGAGAGAGAGAGAGAGAGAGAGAGAGAGAGACAGAGAGAGACAGAGGAAGACAGTAAGAGAGAGAGAGGCAGAGGGAGAGATTAATAGAGAGAGAGAGACAGAGGGAGACAGTAAGGGAGAGAGAGAGAGACAGAGAGAGACAGTAAGAGAGAGAGAGAGAGACAGTAAGAGAGAGAGCGAGACAGAGCGAGACAGTAAGAGAGAGAGAGACAGAGAGAGACAGTAAGAGAGAGAGAGAGAGACAGAGAGAGACAGTAAGAGAGAGAGAGAGAGACAGTAAGAGAGAGAGAGAGAGACAGTAAGAGAGAGAGAGACAGAGGGAGACAGTAAGAGAGAGAGAGAGAGAGACAGTAAGAGAGAGAGCGAGACAGAGCGAGACAGTAAGAGAGAGAGAGACAGAGAGAGACAGTAAGAGAGAGAGAGAGAGACAGTAAGAGAGAGAGCGAGAGAGCGAGACAGTGAGAGAGAGAGAGAGACAGACAGAGAGAGACAGTAAGAGAGAGAGAGAGACAGTAAGAGAGAGAGAGAGACAGTAAGAGACAGTAAGAGAGAGAGAGACAGAGAGAGACAGTAAGAGAGAGAGAGAGAGAGAGACAGAGAGAGACAGTAAGAGAGAGAGAGAGAGACAGTAAGAGAGAGAGAGAGAGACAGTAAGAGAGAGAGAGACAGAGGGAGACAGTAAGAGAGAGAGAGAGAGAGACAGAGAGAGACAGTAAGAGAGAGAGAGAGAGAGAGTAAGAGAGAGAGAGACAGAGAGAGACAGTAAGAGAGAGAGAGAGACAGAGAGAGACAGTAAGAGAGACAGAGAGAGACAGTAAGAGAGAGAGCGAGACAGAGCGAGACAGTAAGAGAGAGAGAGAGACAGAGAGACAGTAAGAGAGAGAGAGAGAGAGACAGTAAGAGAGAGAGAGACAGAGCGAGACAGTAAGAGAGAGAGAGAGAGAGACAGAGCGAGACAGTAAGAGAGAGAGAGAGAGACAGAGAGAGAGAGAGAGGAAACGAGCAAAGAGATGAGGAGGGACAGAAGAGTGAAAAGTAAAATGAGTGTGACAGAGAAAGTGTTGGAGGGAGTGTGACAGATAGGGACCCCGGTCCAGGTCCCTATCTGGCCTTCTGCTCAGGAGGAGCCAGACTAATGTAAGGCAGGAAGCCCCCCTCGGGACAGGGGGAGACGGCGTGAGGCTGCCAGGATTGAACAGGACGGCGCCTGTCGCTCTCTGCACAAATGCGACGTGGCTTTCTCTCCTCCTGCCCCCCCCCCCCCCGTATGGCCCTGCCTCAGCTCATCTACCCAGGGCCGGGAGGAACAGGAGGAGGCACGTGGACAGACGGACGCAACGACGTGGTGGAGAAAAAGTTGAGGGAGTGGTGGGTGTGTGGGGGGGGGGGGGGGGGGGGGGGAGGTGTCAGGGAATTGATGCAGGAGAGATGTTGACAACGGGAGGGAGGGGGAGAGAAAGCCACTGCGGCTCCTCAACAATCTGGAAAGTTATGAAACACTTTGTTATGTAAAAGCGGAGGGAAGGGAAAAAAATGGGACACGGAGATGAGACTGTGAGATTCCTTCATCTGAGTTTCTTTGTCTCGGTCAAGAACTTCACAGCTCCCGCTGCCTCAAAAAAGCCCAAACCATCCTAAAGGACTCATCACACCCTGGTCACACTACTGTTCAAACTACTGCCGTCAGGCAGGACATACAGGTCCATGAAAACGAGAACAAACAGACTACAAAACAGCTTTTATCCAACAGCCATAAGTGCATTAAATAATGCTGCTAAACTATAGTTCCCAACACTGATCTATGTCAATAGGGCTGTGTGCAATTTTTTAAACGTGGATGCCTGTATGGGTGTGTCTCCTATGTGTTTTTAGCATTAATATGTATGAAGTAGTAGCATTCTTTATTTATGTATTTATTTAGGCATATTTTACCTCATAGATGTTTGGCACTTGACAAGGACTGCACTTAATTTCATTGTATCTGTGACAATGACAATAAAGATATTCTATTCTATTCTACACGTGAAAGCATTGTCAGACGTCCGATAAATAGGAGGATGGCACACAATTACCATCCCAACCCAAACGAGCCGTTCTGGACTCGAAGCGACTGTTTCCTCGCCTTTACAGCTACGAATAATTATGGCGTTAACATTTCCATTAACTCTTATTTCTGCCCTGATTTAGCTCCCATTTGCCGTTATGGCTGTTTGATATGGATGTTTGGAGTCGGCCATCAAAGGACAGGCTGAATGCCAGACTGTTTCTGTCCACTCAGGGAAGAGCAAGGCAGACAGGCACAGCTGGCTTAATAAAGGCTAATGTCACAGTGTGTGTGTGTGTGTGTGTGTGTGTGTGTGTGTGTGTGTGTGTGTGTGTCAGTAAGTGTGTGGCGAGGCCTATTCTGTCAAACAGATGCCCAACACCCAACCTCCACACACAGACACACACACACACACACAGACACACACACACACACACAGACACACACACACGACCCAAAACATGCCGCTGTTAAATGGAACATTAAAGCCTTCATAATCAGACTGCAAGCTGGCACTGGTGCTGATCCAAAAACTAAAGGAGGGAAAGCCAGAGAGGGGGGGGGGGGGGGGAAAGGGAAGAAGACGAGTGGATAGAAAAACAGGAAGTGGGAGGAAAGAGTGAGAGAAATAGCGTGAAATAGAAAGTCACACTTAAATGAAGGCCATTTCACACTACAGAGCAGTGACTGACTGCAAAGATCATGGAACAGATGAATAATAAGGCTCCAAAACACTGTGAAAACAGCACAAAGTGGTGATTCAACCGCAATCCTCAAACGAGAAGCTCATCAGTAACTAGGGACACATGACTTGTGTTTGGTGCAAAAATAACTTCAGAGTTAGGTAACAGCAATGTTGGATCCAGATTTGTGTTAAGTTGCCCCGCCGGCGCTGACAGCTCTTCAGATAACAGCTAAGCTGGACAGACATCTTGGAGCTTAAAAGCTTCCAGTGATGAAGTCGCAAGGGTCAGGATCGGAATGTGACGAAGAATTGTTTACTATATGCACATTCTGTTGCAGTTTAGGGAGCTGCAGATTGCATGGAACTGGATTACTGTATCTACTGTATGTACTAAATAAAAAATAAAAAAAAGCTAAATATAAGCCGTTGAAAGTGTAACTGATCTGAGGCCGCCTACAGTTAGCAGTGTTGGGATCTTTTCTGGCTCTGGGGAGCACCCTGATTGAGTTTTAGTGCGTCTCCCCTGCTGTCATAAAGCAATATGAATCAGATTTATATACTCTCTGGACCATTAACTAACATTTACTTTCACTCATTTCATCTGTTGATTGTTTTATCAGTTTTTTCATTTGCTGTTTAGTTATTTATAGTCTCGCTTTGCCAGACCATCCACACGCTGTGGAGCGGAGGAGGGGCTAGCTGGTCCACACAGCATTCCGGGGTGGGAGAAAAACGTGCTCTGGTTTATTGGCATTTCTTTAAACCAATCACAATCACAATCACAGAGCCGCTGTAAAATAGTCATGTGAGAGAAAACTCAGATTGGACAGATAGTCTAGCTAGCTGTCTGGATTTACCCTGCAGAGATCTGAGGAGCAGTTAACCATAGTCCTCACAAATCTTTTTAAGCGTTTAAAATTCCAACACAAAGCAAGCGGAAGGAAACGGACACCGGCGAAAATACACGCGTCCGGCGGAAGTGGAACATCAAGGATATAGACTAAGTTTTAAGTTAGATTTTATGTCAAAGATCAACTTTGAACTTTCACACTAAACTCCAAAGAGAGACAAAAACCAGCTAATCACAGTTTTGGGGGTCATCATTTTAAAGCTGTTATCAACAAATGCTACATCACAATATTACGTTACGTTTTGAAAGAAATAATCCTTTTCGATTCGGCAATATCTGTGGTTATCTGTGGTAAGGACAACTGTGTTTTGAAAAAAACAGCGTGTATTTACAACTGGTGGCATTGAATACGTCTTGAGTGGCTACTTTTTCAGAAATGCAACAGAAGAAGAGCAACTTCTGGTCTGTTGACATAGCAGCCATGTGTCTACGCTCTGTGTAACTACACCACTGTCTAAAAGTTTTATTTTGAATGTTTTTACAGCAAGTATTACTATTGCTATTGTGTATGCCTTGATGCTAGCGATCAAAATGCATGTTTACTGTGAAGAAGATCACTTCTTCTTACTAAGCAAATGTCAAAGACTCTTTTTATTAGAAGGAGCAAGACAGGCTACTTTGTGGTAGCCTTACTATCTTAGCTTTACTTAAAGGTATAACATGTAAACGTGAATGTGTTTAAAGTTGGGAGAGAGAGAGAGAGGGAGGGAGAGAGGGAGACAGAGAGCAGCAGCTGTTGAGCAAGCTAGAGAGTAAATGAAGAGAGGGAGCAGCGAACAAAGCAGTGAATTAGTAATAAAATATTATTTTCCAATTGTTTCATTGCTGTTACCTTCTAAAGCACAAATAAACACACCCACACCTCCGCAGGATGTGTGGGTGCGCGCGTGTGTGTATGTGTCGGTTAAACGTGTTAAAAGTGATGACTGAGAGGGATTCTTTTTGTCCATACATTGCATCCTGTATATTATACCTTTACATTTATATTTTAAGCAGCTAATGTTGTTTATCAACACACAAAATTATGTTTGTATCATGTTTGTAGAAAGTTGTATAAAAAAAACAAACATGAAATGGTACTACTGAACATTTGATGTGAATGCTGTCTTCTACATCATTTCCTGTAAATCCCTTGTGCGCGGGGCACACAATTCTGTTACCACACGGGATCAGCGGACTCTGCCGGTAACGTGAAAACCCCTATACAGAGAGGCAATTGTAAATGTAAATACATTTAGTGGTTATTACTGAAAAAAATGGCATGCGTAAATAGTATAAAATAGTATAACAAATGGGGTTTGAGGTCCTGTTTCATAACTAATAACAAAAGTGGTGTGATCCACTGATTCTATCTTGATTAAATACTATAATGAATCTTCTCCATTTATGCCTGCTTAATCACACCTGACAAAGCCAATAGACAGGAAAACTGAAAAGCTGCAGACGTGCCAAAACAGACCTCTCATTGTCCACCTATCTCCCAAAAGATGACCCAATGGCTCATTCATGCACTCACTCTCCTATAATGCCTGACCTGGACCGCTGCCATGCTCTGTGTGTGTGTGTGTGTGTGTGTGTGTGTGTACACATATACACACTTTTGGGAGCCTCAGAGCTCATTTGTACTCAGGACCCCTCTCGCTAAACAATATGGATGGCTCAATAAATTCCCCCCCCCCATGGATAAATGTTATCATTACCTGCAGTAGTGCCGAAAGAAAAAAAACAAATACCTCACTGTAACTGCTCAGAGATGACTGAACAGACTCAAGTTGCTCATCGAAGAATGGAATAAAAAAGAATAACACACATCTGAGCTGTACAGCTAATACACATGTATGGTCTAAAGCCTATTAATATTCCCACTCATGAAGCACACAAGGTCACCTCTCCTCGTTGCAGGTCCTACAGGACACGCTGCACTGCCTCTGATGTTATCAACAGCATGTGGCAGGTTTTCCATTAACTATTCATCTTCCCAGCATGCAAGCACAGGTTTTAGTGGTCGGACTGTTGATGGTCATTGCTGATTCTGTTTCGATGTGCCAAACTGTAGTTATACAAGTGATTATTGGTCGGGCCGTTGAGCTAAAGCTATGCTAGCGGCGGCTGTCACTTGTTGCCAAAGCAACTCCAAACATCCTGGGCTGTAGCCGTCTCAAGCTGGTCTCAAGCCACAGAAATTGAACATGCTGGTATCGCCTCGTTGGGCAAAACGTTACATTATCTGGGTCACAGAACCGTGATATCAGCAAAAGATGTATCCTGGGATTCATTCAAAACTTTAATACATTTTTATTTATTTTTTATTTGACTGAAAGAGACAATTATATTGTTTTTTTAAAGATGATTTTTTGGGGCATTTTTAGGCCTTTATTTCCAGAGGACAGCTGAAGACATGAAAGGGGGGGGTGAGATGCAGCAAAAGGCTGCAGGTCAGAGTCAAACCCACAGCTGCTGTGTCGAGGAGTAAACCTCTATATATGTGCACCTGGCTGCTCTCCCAACTGAACTAACCCAGCCACAGACAATGATATTGTTCATCACAATTATTTCTGAGACAAATCATTGCACAGCAACATTTGGAATTGTTACAGCTCTACTCAAAAAATGAGGCTTTCGCTCTGACTTGGTTCTTGAAGATTTCCCGTCTTTACACTGTGGCACCAGAGGGCTGTGTAAATAATGCCTTATGCTTCATGCATCTCTTTGCTAACATTGTCACATGCAGTCAAGCCTGTTTGGAGGTACACACTAGCAGGACCTTGGCGGGACAGCACTGGCTGTCGCTGCATATGGCTGTTTACATTGCTTCATCAAAGCATCACTTAGATGCTACTTCAGTGAGCCGAACGCAACAGCTTGAGAGGGACAGAGAGAGAAAATACAAGCATAATCCATGGCTGGGGTATTTACAGTGTGTGTGTGTGTGTGTGTGTGTGTGTGTGTGTGTGTGTGTGTGTGTGTGTGTGTCTGCGTGAGAGATACGGAGCCTGCATGTGCTCTTACATAAACCCTCAGTGACATGCCAAGCAGCAACAGAAACTTAGCCAGCGCACTGCTGTAGCTGCTACTGCTTCCAAGCCTCCAGGGTAGGGCTGGGCAATATATCAATATTAGATCGATATTCGTGATACACGATTAGATACCGTCTTAGATTTTGGATATCATTATATCCTAATATGACACAAGTGGTGTCTTTTCCTGTTTTTAAAGGCTGCATTACAGTGAAGTGATGTAATTATCTGAATTTACCAGACTGTTCTAGCTGTTCTATTATTTGCCTTTACCCACTTAGTCATTATAGCCACATTACTGATGATTATTTGTCAAAAATATCATTGTGTAAATATTTTTTGAAAGCACCAATAGTCAACACTACAATATCGAGGTGTTTGGTCCAAAATATCGTGATGTTTGATTTTCTCCATATGGGCCAGCTCTACTCCAGGTTCTGCACAATTAGAAAACACACACGCACACACGCACACACGCACACACGCACGCTCGCGCACACACACACGCACGCACGCATGCACGCACGCACACACACACACACACACACACACACACACGTTCTCTCAATCTCCTCTGCACTGTAAAATGCACTTTTAATTATCCCCATTGTTATTCTCAGGTGGGTGTCTGCTGTGATATCTGTGTCACCAAAGGTAAACAAGTTTGCAGCATTTTATCCCTGAGAATATTTCTAACAACAGCCGCTAATTGTTCTAAACTTATTACAGCAGATCATTTTTAAATTTTTGTAAAGGAGTAATGGAACAGTCGGGAGCAGCCAAGCGACAGGCTCTACATATCCAACTTCTCAGCAAGGTAACCAACATAAAGGTAACAGTGTCCTGTTCCTTTAAGTTTGTTTGGCTGCACTACACAGATACACCAGTCGCTATTCTGTTGTATTTCTGATAAAGTAGCTGCTCAAGAAGTACAGTATTTGCTGTAGTATTAAACTGCACTGTTACCACAGTAGCCCTGGGTGCACCAAATTAACCAGGAATATCTTAAAGAGTAACTTGACACTAAATCTACTTTTTGAGTTAGTAGCTTACATGTACTATCACTATTACACTATTTATTGATTCTAAACAGAACAACAAAAGTTATTTCCTCTTTCCTAGACCCCCCACCCCAAAAAATCTATGAAAAATCACGACATATCCCGGGACACTCCGCCCCTCAACTGCGACGCAATGTCACGTTGAATTTGTGGTGGGGGCGTGTTGAAGCTAAAACGGGATATGTTCAGTTGCTCATTGAATTCTCTTGGCAATATGTGGTTCCTATTACCTTAACTTAAGGCTACATTCACGCAAAGGTCAGCAGAATGGGAGGAACAGAAAACACACCCCTTATTCCGACTTGGGTGTGTTCACGCATTATTCCAAGGTGTTGACACCAGATAAATAGCCTAAATTAGCTACTTTTGTTGTGTTATCTATTTGTAGCATTTCGATGCCAAGTGAAACCAGATATAAACAAACCGTGTATATATTTATAAGTTAGCTGGATCGATTGGATTAGGGTTAATATCGGATGTTATTTCCATGTAACTGCCAGCGGAGATGCATTTTGCAGACATTCTGCCAACAGTTTGTTGACATGTCTCTAGTTCTTTTCACCCAGTGGGAGATATTCCCTCCTTAAATTCCCGGTCTCCTTAACGTCTTTCCCCACTTGACTATGTCATTTGTAATTTGGTTTAAACAATATGATGTGAAAGTAGACTGTCGACTCAAAGGCGCTACAATGAGACAGTGGCAGGCATCTGTCTCTCTGGCTACTGCGGTGTAATCAGACTGCATTAAAACACGTCTGACCTTTGTTTATGGTCAAGGTCTGTAAGATTGCTTCGGTTTGGAGAAATTAGCCTTTGATTCAGTGAGACAACAGGCTTTTAAGAAGAGGGGCCACTTGATTAAAACATAAACCACGAATGATAAGTGTAACAAGTACTGGTTGTGTGTGTGTGTGTGTGTGTGTGTGTGTGTGTGTGTGTTTGACACCACATGCAAAGCATATAGTAGATCGACTAAAAGGATATTCAATCTGCTTTCGAAGGCTGACTGGAAATCCCTGCTGTCTACCATGGCTGATTGTGTGCAGCTGATTCCTGGAGTGCACAAAATCATCATCATCATCATCATCATCATCATCATCATCCAGCTTGTCATTTAAGAGGAATTTGACCCTGTGATTTAACTGTGGTTACAAAACACCCAACTAGCAGCACTTACTCTGCATGAGGAGTGTAAATGACAGCACAACAGCAGATGGCACTATTGAGTGTGGAAATGTATTTCCATGCCTCAGGGGAAGGTGAGGAGAATAGTTATTGGCATTGAGGAAAGAATGACCAAAGGAGAAAAAGAGAGAGAGAAAAGGCTGCAATGAGAGGTAAATACATCAGACTACATACATAGCAGTATTCCTATCAATACCCCTGATCAGTAACTATCCATTATGGTGCTAAAACAGGCTAAAAAAAGGGTTATTGTCAACCTTTAAGTACAAAAAAATGTCATATGTAGCGTATACCACCAGTGCCATTTTTTCAATACCGACTCTGGTCTAAATCAGATACAGAAAAGCAGCCAAGCAGGGCAGGGGGCAGAGTGTGACTCACTGCTGGCTGCCAGGTTTGGCAGGTAGACCTTAGGGCTATCCTCTGCTTCTTGTGACGCAACTCAAAGCGAGCGAGACACAATAACAAAGAGAAAGGGAGGACTCGCTCACTTTATCTTCACTTGCCAGTGGTGTGTCCAGAATGGCCGGCTGTCAAAGTGCTTGGCAAGATAAATCCACAGCAGCTTGTGCAGTTTGATGCCACCTTTTTGAAAAGCTCATAATTGGCCCGCGAGCCTCTCCCGCTCAGCCGGGCCAAAAGACAGCGCCAGAGAGGAAGGAAGAAGAAAAGGGGAGAGCGAGATGTAGCGAGAGAATAACCAACAATAACAACCTCCTTCCCATTTTCGTTAGATGTCGACGGTATGGTTCATTATTTACATTCTACACGGCTCATCAAACATTCTTGCCTTTTCTTCCTCAAGCATAAACTCATCATTCATGGCAACTCAGTCATGTCTGACTTTCTGCGTGTGTATGAAAAAACTGTGCTTGTACTCCCTGCTGAATGATATTTCCATCTGACTTAGAGAGAGCTAAGTCACAGAACACCCACAATATGTCTAAATAGTGTATGTCATCTCTCTCACATTTGATTCCATTTTATTATTAAAGTCAAGGATCTAAATTCAATGTGCATTTGTTCTAACCCCGAGGTGCGTGTAAATATAGATATATCTGTATTTTGACACGAGGACTTGAAGGTCTGACTGCTGTGAGTAATTTGCAGTGTTCTGATGTTGTGCAGTGTATTAATGTGTTCCATTAAGATGAACAGTATCAACCTTTCTACTTCCCATTCTCTCTATCCACTTCTCACAGGTATCTAATCAATTTCTCTTTTCCCATAACCCCTCTATCTCTTTCACTTTAGAGTTCCCATATGGGGAACTTTGTTCGGCTCATTTTCTGTGACGTTAAAGTGAATACACCATCCTTTCAGCCTACTATTACAAAATTAACTCGATAGCACGATTGGAAAAATTGGTCATATTCTGCATGAAAACAGTTAAGGCCATAAGCTAAATTCATTCAATAAACTGGGTTTACTGGTGCATTGAAAACAACTTCACTTGAACACAGCATACCTTAGTGAGGTAAGGTTATTTTTTTTTTTTAAAGATTTTTTTTAGGGCTTTTTCCTTTATTTAGAACAGCTGAAGATAGACAGGAATGGGAGAGAGAGGGGGGATGACATGCATACATACAGCAAAGGGCCTCGGGTTATTCACAGTCACAACTTGCAGCCTTACCTATAACTATACATTAATTCTAAAATATTCATCACCACCAAAGTAAAAAACAACTATGAGTTCAATGCTGATGCAGTACATAATATTACCAACTGCTTCTGTTTTTTGTGGTTGTGTTCAGATTTGCCTCTATAATGAAATGCTTTTGATCAACTGTATTTGGAAAAACAAGCACCCTGTTTAATCTTATTTGGGAATCTGGCAGCCATTATTATCTGACACACTGTACCCATGGGGAGTGGAGTTCAAATGTTGCTGAGAGTTGCTTAGAGACCCTTTACATAACCACAAATGGATTTACACAACTTTACTAATGTGTTTATCTACTAATGGGTTTTAAGAAGTTCACCATTGTCCCTGTAACCAAAATACCAAAGCACTCTGTATGACTACAGCCCAGAAGCACTTACCTTCACCATCATGAAGCGCTTTGAGCGTTTAGTCAAATGCTACGTTTACACGTGGCCGGCTATTTTAATAAACGGACATTTCACCCTCTCCGCTTGTGGAGTTTAACTCCAAAAAGACCGTTAACCACAAGTTCCCGTTAATCTTATGATGGACATGTGTTGTGATATTTAAACAAACGAACCGTCAACGGCGAAATAAAAGCCTCTTATTTACGAGAGGTCTGTGAGACCTCCAGCTTACAGCGAGGTGTCTGAGCACGACTGGCCGAGTGACGAGCTAGAGGCCGGGGCAGGCGCTTGCTGGCTGTCGCCTCACTTCATGGAGCTCCTCAACTCCGAAAATCTAAACAGTTAATTTCTCGCCTAAAACGTTGTCAGAAGTGAATTTAATGATGAATAAAATGGTGAAAATTGTTAAAAATGTTCCGTTGTTGGTTGTTACTCTGTCTGCAAGTTCCAAGTTGGCAGTGGGCGTGACTTATAAGTTCGACCAATCAAGTACACCTAGGAAAAGACCCTGCTCTGAAGTAGGAGCTAAAAAAGTATGCTACTGTGGCCAGAGGAACTTAAAAATCCCCAAATTTTTCTTGTCGGAACACGACGAAAAAAGTGTTCTAGGAACGTTTAGTTATAAGAACTGCAAAAATCCCTCCGGTCGGAAAGCCCCTAATGACAGAAGTACAGGGACAGAACAGTCAAAATGAAAGTGGACCCAGTGTTGAACCCTGAGGAACACTTTGATAGTGTAATTTGTTTTACATTTAACTACATTTTTTGGCAGGCTGGCCAAGAAACTCCCTGTAAAACTATAGCTCATCCCAAACTCATTTTTACATTTCTGTTTCTGTACAGAATAAACAAACACAATTTAATTTATGAATTAGTAATATTTAATCTCTAATAGGTTTAGAGGTGCTGAGAGGTGTTTTTTTCTTTTTTACTTTGGAGAGAGCCAGGCTAGTTTTTGACACCTGTTTTCACTCTTTATGCTAACTTAATCCAACTGTCTCCTGGCTGTAGATTAATATTTAGTGTACAGACATGAGAGTGGTTTTGATTGTCTCATCTGACTCTTTGCAAAAAAGTTAATAAGTATACAGTATCTTTTTTTTTTTTAAATACAACAGGATATTAGATAGAGAGAAAGCTGGCAGCAACAAATGAGAATGAATACAAATGGCAAGACACAGAGAGACAAACCAAGAGAGCAAATATGAGACACGAGATAAGGAGAGCAGGAGAGAAAGAAAGGGAAAGCCAGGCTCCTAACCTAATATTGTTCTACTCCAATGCACTACAAGCTGGGAAGAAGGCTACGTCATTGATTAACAATTCCTATTCTATTTATAGAGTACTTTGACAAATATAAGATGATCTGACTTAACCTTGAGTGCATATTTGAAAACACATAATGATTGTGTCCAAAATCGCTAACCCTGCACTACATACTCAATATGTATACTATCGTTCAACATACAATTGCATTGTGGAATACTTATGCTGGCGTAGAGTCCAGTGTTTGCATAATGTAATATTTAACGGGAAATAGTATGCAATTCACGTACTATTGGTTTCATACTAAGATTTTGGACATACTCAAAAATCTGACATAGCATGTTAGTATGGAATTTCAGACGCAATCAATATCTTGGCATCATTTTTTTAACCATCATTTTTTGTCATGATCTTTCTGTTAAAGGACAATTCCGGCGCAAAATGAACCTAGGGGTTAATAACAGATGTGTACCCACTCTGTCGTTCTCTGGGACATGTTTTCATGCTAATCTAATGTGTTTGGAGCTTGAAACAAGCTAGCGCGGACCGCTGATTAGCTTACAACGCTAGTATTCAGGGCACAGGGAAAGTAAAAACTAATCACTATTTATACCACTAAAAAGGCTCAAATTATCACCACACTTCAACGGTAGCATAATCAGGGTCTCTACATGTTAACCCAAGCATTGAGAACTTTGTAAGTATACAGACAGTTTATTAAAAAGATAGATTATAAAGACAGTCATGTTCTCGAATACAGGCGGCTGCCGTCTTGGGAGCTACTGTCTTTCTAAAGCTTGTTTCAAGCTACAAACACATTAGATTAGCATGAAAACATGTCCCAGAGAACGATCGAGTTGGTACACATCTGTTATTAACCCCTAGGTTCGTTTTGCTTTTATAATCCAACCATGATAACTGAATAATTCTTACAGAAGATGTGCTAATGGTTATACACAGCTCAATCTGAATATGATTTACCCCAGAACCGGCACTGCTATCTTATGTTGGGCACCTTAAGGCAGGGTTTTTCCTGCATAGAGGAATTTTTGGCGCCCCCCAATAAGGTTTTAGCCAGCCCCAAAAGAAAATCACCAGCACCAAATTTATAAGAATTGAGAATAAAAGTAGCAATTCAAATCCTCTCTAACTATGTTTAAGAGCAATTTACCAAACAACCGTTGAACGAGCAGAATGTAACCAGTTTTGTTAATTGGGGCTTTATTTACTCAAGCATAATATACATTTTTGTTTATCAAATTGTCAGAAATAACAGGTTAATGCATAGATTTCTGTCAAATAAGGTAACACAGAGTCATTTACTGACTTCACTAACTTCCCTTTTTCTCTTCTCACACTGCAGCAGCAGCAGCAGCAGCAGTAGTGACTCGCTATAAGTTGCTGAATAATTGAATAACAACTTTAAGGGATAACATTTTACTGGAATTATACCTGACACATACAATTGATTGTTTGAAGGTCCGAATTGAGACATTGCCATTGTCAGAGACCATTATTATAAATGCAACCATCAATTTGTTTCCTTCTCTCTGTGTCTATTTCTTTCCTCTGAGTGAATGTATGTGTCTGTTTCTCTACTACAGATGATGAATGCATCTCACAACACTCTCAGCAATTAACACCAATTTTCTGTTCTGAAAGACGGGAGAAAATTCACAGTGGAAAAACCACTGTTTGTTTTTGTGAAAATTATAGTTTGCTTATTCAGTGTCAGATTCCCCTCCCTTTATGCTTTCTAAACATTGTAAACTAGTCACTATCATTATGAGTGAGTCATTTTGTCCAGAGTTTATCATTACCATTTGTCTGACTCAACTTTTGTTGGGAATGTTTCTATATTTGATCACATTGTAACTCATAACAAGAAGTCTTAATAAGTGAACACAAAGTATTTCTAAATCACATAAACAGAATGTCTTGCCTTTCAGGAGACAACATGTGCAGCATGCAGCTCTGTGTGTGTGTGTGTGTGTGTGTGTGTGTGTGTGTGTGTGTGTGTGTGTGTGTGTGTGTGTGTGTGTGTGTGTGTGTGTGTGTGTGTGTGCCTGTGCTGTGACAGCGATGGAGAATGGCATCAGAGCTTCTGAGATGACAAAAGCTATTTTTAGTGTATGGCAGCCACAAGCCCACTTGGGCAGAGAGGAAGGGAGGTTAGACGGGAAGTGAGTATAGCGAGAGATGGGAGAATAAAAGCGAGATATGAGAAAGGAGGTTGGAAAGAAAAAGAGTACGGTAGTGAGAGTGAGGTTGCCTCATTATTAGGCCACTTTACAGTGTGAAGGGACACCACTTTAGTTTTGATCCATTTTTACAGTTAAATCAAGTTGTTGGAATTAAAGAAGCACAACTATCTAACTGGTGTCCTTTCTCAGACTGTAACATAGTTCACTGACTTTCAGTCAAATCAAATCATGACTTTAAGAGCCACCTCAGCACATATTTGTGCTTGGTACGTTGTTTGTGTTTACATGTTATATATGTTCTGATATCATAGAAGTAGTTCTAGAATAGTTGTATGTATGTTTTAAAAGGTAAATTATGGGTGGACTAAGCTTATGTTTATATTATATAGTACTCTTTCTTTAATTGCTAGTATACATGTACATATACAGTGAGGAAAATAAGTATTTGAACACCCTGCTATTTTGCAGGTTCTCCCACTTGGAAATCATGGAGGGGTCTGAAATTGTCATCGTAGGTGCATGTCCACTGTGAGAGACATAATCTAAAAACAAAAATCCAGAAATCACAATGTATGATTTTTTAACTATTTATTTGTATGATACAGCTGCAAATAAGTATTTGAACACCTGTCTATCAGCTAGAATTCTGACCCTCAAAGACCTGTTAGTCTGCCTTTAAAATGTCCACCTCCACTCCATTTATTATCCTAAATTAGATGCAATTGTTTGAGGTCGTTAGCTGCATAAAGACACCTGTCCACCCCATACAATCAGTAAGAATCCAACTGCTAACATGGCCAAGACCAACGAGCTGTCCAAAGACACTAGAGACTAAATTGTACACCTCCACAAGGCTGGAAAGGGCTATGGGGAAATTGCCAAGCAGCTTGGTGAAAAAAGGTCCACTGTTGGAGCAATCATTAGAAAATGGAAGAAGCTAAACATGACTGTCAATCTCCCTCGGACTGGGGCTCCATGCAAGATCTCACCTCGTGGGGTCTCAATGATCCTAAGAAAGGTGAGAAATCAGCCCAGGACTACACGGGAGGAGCTGGTCAATGACCTGAAAAGAGCTGGGACCACCGTTTCCAAGGTTACTGTTGGTAATACACTAAGACGTCATGGTTTGAAATCATGCATGGCACGGAAGGTTCCCCTGCTTAAACCAGCACATGTCAAGGCCCGTCTTAAGTTTGCCAATGACCATTTGGATGATCCAGTCATGGGAGAAAGTCATGTGGTCAGATGAGACCAAAATAGAACTTTTTGGTCATAATTCCACTAACCGTGTTTGGAGGAAGAAGAATGATGAGTACCATCCCAAGAACACCATCCCTACTGTGAAGCATGGGGGTGGTAGCATCATGCTTTGGGGGTGTTTTTCTGCACATGGGACAGGGCGACTGCACTGTATTAAGGAGAGGATGACCGGGGCCATGTATTGCGAAATTTTGGGGAACAACCTCCTTCCCTCAGTTAGAGCATTGAAGATGGGTCGAGGCTGGGTCTTCCAACATGACAATGACCCGAAGCACACAGCCAGGATAACCAAGGAGTGGCTCTGTAAGAAGCATATCAAGGTTCTGGCGTGGCCTAGCCAGTCTCCAGACCTAAACCCAATAGAGAATCTTTGGAGGGAGCTCAAACTCCGTGTTTCTCAGCGACAGCCCAGAAACCTGACTGATCTAGAGAAGATCTGTGTGGAGGAGTGGGCCAAACTCCCTCCTGCAGTGTGTGCAAACCTGGTGAAAAACTACAGGAAACGTTTGACCTCTGTAATTGCAAACAAAGGCTACTGTACCAAATATTAACATTGATTTTCTCAGGTGTTCAAATACTTCTTTGCAGCTGTATCATACAAATAAATAGTTAAAAAATCATACATTGTGATTTCTGGATTTTTGTTTTTAGATTATGTCTCTCACAGTGGACATGCACCTACGATGACAATTTCAGACCCCTCCATGATTTCCAAGTGGGAGAACCTGCAAAATAGCAGGGTGTTCAAATACTTATTTTCCTCACTGTACATGTATCTTTATTTACGTGTGTGGCTTGTAGAGAGCAAATTTGCAAATTTGGATTGAAACAAGTTTAGACTATTTTATATTGTGTACTGTTAATGGGATTGAAACATCAAGTTAGTAATGGACTTGCCTGATAATGCCAATATAGCTCTAGGATGGGATGAAATTAACTGCCTGCCATGATTTTGAGATCTGAATCTTTAAATAAAGCCCTCATTCTGCCTTTTTTCCATGCCTTAATATTGAAAATATGGTTATATTAATCATAGTGTATATCAAGTATTGTTTCATAAAATCCTGTTGTACAAATTAGTCATTTCAAGCACATTGTATTTCAAAATGTACAAAATGAGTTAATGAAATATTTGTTATACATATTTTAAGCAGAGCCCATGAAATACACTGGCCAGGCCAAAGCTATCAGCCGGCGTAAGCTTATTACAATTTAGAAACAGTGTCTCCGTTATATAGTTTGTACTCCAGAGTAGGGGTGGGTGATACGGCAAAAATATCATATCTCAATATCATGATCCACGATGTTATCACGATTCTTTTTCATGTTGGTTTTACAGACTATTTTGCAAGTTACAGAACAGTGAGACCAAACTAATGTCCCTATTTAAAAAGGTATAGCCCTACAGGGTAACACAACACCACACCAAATTTTGTTCTCAAATCTTACACTTCAAAGCCTCTTGAAGGGACATTATGCACTTGACATTCAGAACAAAGAGCGGCTCAGGAGCTTCTACCCTCAGACCACTAGGATCCTAAACAGGGACACTGCCTAAGGCAACTTTTCAAAATACACAACATGTCACACAACACACATTTCACAAAACACAACAGCAAAAGTATCGCAACGGCATTTGGTAAAACTTAAACAGGAAACGGTAGGTACGTATTGGATTTGTGTTTTGTTTACGGAATTAACTCTTTAACTGGGAGGTTTTGGGACCGATTGGTGGGATTGCTGTGGACGAAGTACACACAGAGATACACTGGTTAAGAGCAAATTATGTTTGAAGGTTGACCTTTGATCACCAACATCTAATGAGTTCATCCTTGAGTGCCAGTAGATATTTGTGCCAAATTTGAAGAAAGGTACCAGGTTTACAAGAACGGGACGGACGGCCAACCTGAAAACATAATGCCTCCGCCCCAGGCTGTCGCTGGCGCAGAGCCAAACATTTTTTTAAAAATCATATTGTTTGTTTTTTCAATCCTCTGATATTGAATATCAGTTTTGCCTAATTTAATGAATAACAATGGAACACAGTTGATTTAATTTAACTGTCGTTGTATGGGAGTCATTATGTAACACAGCAGCAGGGAATTTAAGCATGCTTACCAAACCTTCTTTGTCATCTCTGTTCTTTGTGGCAGCCACTGCAGAGGCCTAGATCCATTGTTTGGCACATCTATCTAAATCATTACTCAATCTCATCAAGTATTTTTCAAATAATTAAAACTCAATTTCCATGTCTATATGCTGCATCTCTATATTTCTCTTCTTGTCAGTCTTTTGTGTCCTGTGATCAGGCGACATACGTTTCCTCACAGAAACAGGCTGTTGGCCAGATGATGTCAGTGTCAGTCTGTCGCTCCATTTACCTTCCTATCATTCTGTCTGGGGCGATAGGCGCGCGCACGCACGCACGCACGCACACACACACACACACACACACACACACACACACACACACACACACACACACACACACACACACACATCCAGCAAAAAAAAAAAAAAGCCTTGAGGCTATGCAAGCGAGATGCAACAGAGCGGAATCCATCCATATATCTACATTCAGGTCAGCATCTGTGTGTGTGTGTGTGTGTGTACGTGTGTGCCAGTGTCACAACAATGCTTCCAATCTAGAGCAAGTCCACCCTCTCTCCATTTCATTTCGCTTCTCATCTAAAGCGACAAGCCAGGAGTTAAAATGTTCATATTTTTCATTTCAAAATGTCGCATTCCTTTCCCAACCTTATGTCTGATGATATGAACCAACCAATGACAACTGAATTGCAAGGAATAAAAAAATACATTTTCTTCCAGACCTGCACAGAAATCATGACAGCGCCTGTAAATTTAAAGTGGCAATGTCAAACTGGTTTCTCGCTGTTTCACTTTTTCTGTATTTCTCCATAGTTATATATGAGTAGAAGACACAGAAGGTTGCTGTATGTAGCAGAAACCATAATGAAGTCCAAGTGCTAACTCATCACACTAACAACAACAGAACACCAACTGACAGGAGACCAACATTATTGGTGCTCATTTCATGTATACTATCTTACAGGGTTATTCAATTATAACATCATGTTCTAAACAAAAGAATGAATGATGTTTTGTGGATGTGTATGGAGCACTGTTGAATGTATGTTCATGGCTATATGCGAGTGTGGCTGCTGTCTCTGTATGCATCAAGCTAAAGAAAACTAAACAAATCTAGTGACAAAATCTATCACCTTAACTCATCTCAGGGAGTCATTATCCTGTTACAAATGGCTCCCAGAGCGGCTGGCGTGTCAGGGATGAGACATTTCACACGCTGTGGCATGCAAGCGCTACAGTGCGACTTGTCACGGAGGCCTCTCGTCCGTTTTTACATCCCTGTCTGGCATTGGCAACGCCACGGAAAATGAAAAACCCACCAGGAGGTCATATTAATGATCCTGCATAGTTTGACAAGGATTTATGAATAGTGGCGCTCCGCTCGGAAAGCCAAAATCAAGACAGACACAGCGTCATTACACTGAACGTGGAGGTGAATATGAAGAGTCATGTGATTTTTAACAGCTACGTGAACATTCTCTTGTTCTTAACTTGGTACGACAATGAAATTGGGCCTGTATAAAAAACTAAAACAAACACAGTGAGTCTGGAAACTCAGCTACCAATTCCCTGTCAGTGGAACATCTAAAGTACTTTTTTTTTTTTTTAGAAAGAATCTCTGAGAGCTATTGTGATTAACTAGTCCCTATGTCCCCACGCCTCTAGCACCGTCTATTTTGGGAAGACTTACGGATGAATTTTGCAGCCTGACCGGACCTGTACACATTACAATTTGCAAAAGATGTGCAGGTTCTTTTTTTTCACACAAACAATACAAATTCAATTAAATGAAAAGCCTTGGTAGATGACTTTTTCCTAATCTACAAGATCAAACTTAATACCTCAATCTATTCAGCCACAGTGAGAGATTACTGATCATTTAAATGTGAAATGTGCATTTAAATAAGCTGTTTAATTTAAATTGACATCACTGATGGGCATTTATATTGCGTTATTATCATCCGGACACCATTTCAACTATATATATATCCATTTAGGCATAATTTTGAATCCAGCCATTGATCAAGAGTAATTCTTCAATTATATATGAGCAATCTGACTGTTTGAAAGAGCTGAGATTTATTACTTTCAATGAGTTCTTTTCTAATGATACACCAAGTAATGCATGCCCCCCCCTCCCCCCCAGCCCTGATCAACTAAAACTGTAAGAAATGATAATTGTGGTTACAGGATACAAAGAAATACTGTAGACTATGCTACACCACGGCATCAAATATGAATATCACAGACTGCCCCGAGATACGTACACCTATTATTTCCAGCCGACATGCTACACCTGCTCCCTCTCCCTTTTATCTGTTTCTTCCTCTCTTCCTGTTCTTTGATGCATCTCCCTCTCAGCTCTCCTTCTTTATCACTTTCTCTTCCTCCGTCTCCCTTTTCACAGCCTAAAAGATGATTACCTCCACAGAGGCAGTGGGCATTAAAGGAGAAAAAAAAGACAAAGCGAGAGAACACAGGCTCCAGCCAAAGCAGTACATTAAGTCCAGGCAGGCAGCCGAGTGGAGGTAACACTGTATTTAGCACCCTGGCCGGGAGAGGGTTTTGGACAACTGTCGCAGGTGCAGATCTGTGCCATCGTGGGGAGAACTGACAGAAAAAATAAAGGTCTGGGTGCACAGGTGTAAGTCGAACCGTGCCTATGTCATGCATGCATGCACAGCGAGGACACAGACTCGCACACACGCACGTTCACACACAACTCTTCTCGTAGATTTCTCCTGACTCTTTAATGACTAATAAATAATGTATACACACTTTATTTCACTTTGCTTACTTTTACCATCCTTAACCCTCTGTGTTTCTCGCTTTCAACCGACGCAAACAAACTGTGTCCCCCCCCCCCCCCCACACACACACACACACACACACACATACTTACAGACACACACACAAACAGAGTCACTCTTCACAGGAACAATCTGTCCCGTTAATGTGAGCCGACCGTTTTTCCACTTATCAGCTCTCTGGATTTAAATAAAGCCCCATCGCTGATAGACTGTTGCCTAGAAACACAATAGGATGCATCAATAATGGGATTTAACCCAGAAGCCTACAAGACCCCTTTAGATCTGAGCTGTGTTGCCCCTCTTTGTGCGTTTGCAGATTTTCCTGTTTCTGTTGCTCAAATGCTGTGGTATTGTGCTGTAAAGAGATTGTTAAGGGATATCCCATCCAATTTCTTTTGTGTTTCAATCCCTCTAGTATTAGTATTATTACCCTAGTATTTTTTTATTCGGTTATGGTTTTAAGGTTTAGGTTTGTAATCATGGCACTGTCACTTATTTCTGATGATTTCACCATTTTTGTTTTTTTTTAACTTTCCCTTCTGGCCTCAGCTGATGCATGAGCTCCGATGGCATTTAGAGGAAGTGCAGCCATGACCTCAGTGCCCAGGCGCGTCTTATGTAACGGCAGCCCCCCTCTGGTTATGAGGCATTTCCTGGCACCAGTGATAAAAGATGAAGGCCTATTCTTACACTACTCACAGCGCTTTCTTCCATGAGAACTCTTGGGAAGTTAAAGCATACAGTACAGCATACAGTGCAAGAGGACACAAGATGCTGTCATCAGCCTGATGTAAGACCAAATAGGGACAGACAGTATTATTATATATACAGTACTATGAATCAGAATCGGTTCAAACCAGCGCAGATAATACATGGGTTTAACTTTGTTTTGCAAGCTTATTAATTGCACTATATTATAATATAAATACACTTTATGTACTGTTAGGTCCTTTGTATTATGCTTTATGTAAGAGGTGGCTGCCTCAAATTCCATTCCCCTTTCACCAAAACCCAACCAGGTCAGGTTTTATACTCATTTAATAAAGTAACAGTTTTGAGAGTATCAAAGTCACAGTCAGGGCTTCTTCTTATTCTTAAATAATTGCCTAATTTTGAATCAGGAGAAAGCCCTCTTTATGCATGTTTTAGAATTAGCAGCAGAGAGTATTAGTTAGTAGTAGAAGCACTCGGTAGTAGTGAATATATTCACTATATTCATAGCCACTTATTGAGCTTTTTATCACAATTTCCCTTTCATTACGAGATCATCACTGTTTCCATCAAAGTGTCCCTGCCTGTTTTATAAGACTAATTGAACAGATTATGGAATAAATTCACACTACCCCCGTCAGAGGTAATGAGATGCGGTATGCTACATATTAGCGCGAGAAGAAAATCATCTGAGTGCCTCCGATATCTGCCTCTCTGTTGGTTTTCTGCCCAGATACAGGCATGGCGAATGGGAACATGGCAGGATGCCTGCTCAAATCTTGCAGGGTTTCTAATGGGATTGCAATTCCCCTCAGTGGTTTCTGTGGTGATTCAGAATGTATTCATGTGATCCTAACCAACCCTGTTAATATGCATTGTGGGAAAACCCACTGAGAATGCCTTTTGTTAAATTGCAAATAATTGACACTGATGCTGCGATACTATTACTAATGCTACTGTTGCATTTTCTCTATTACTTCTACAACTACTATCAGTGCTACTACTACCATTAGGACTATTACTCTGGTTACAAATACTACTACGGACTCGACCTTGCCACTTTTGTTACATTTAGTTAAACTACACCATCACTAAAAACTAGTGCTGTCAAACGATTAAAATATTTAATCGTGATTAATCGCATTAATGTCATAGTTGACTCGCAATTAATCGCACATTTTTATCTATTCTAAATGTCCCTAGATTTCTTTTTGTCCAATTATTTTTTCTCATTTTAATGCTCTTATCAACATGGAAAAGTGGATCAGCTTGCTTTGTGCTTTTGTCGCCTGGCTTTGATGAGGGGACGGAGAATTCGCATCATCTGTGTGCTTGGCCATCAAGTGGTATTTCAGACTGGACGTGATGATAGCTCAGTTCAACGACAAAACACACAGATCACTTTGGTCTTGTCAATGGAACCATTTGGCAACTTTTTAAAAGTAAACTTTCCATTCAGAATCTTATAGGTGTCCATTTCGGCGTCTCGCGCTCGCCATCCACTCAAAACGTAATGTTAGCCTACTACTCTTTGGCCGGCTCGCAAGCCCAAACAAGTGTGTGCGGCGTGCCTGTTGTTTTTGTTTCCGGTCTAGCTAGATCCGGTGTGGTGTTGTAGTTTTTTTAACGTTACTAGTTGTTGCAACAGCATGTGAAAAAAAGTACAAAGTTTGCTAGGCCAAAAAGAACGTTAATCTCGCGATAAAAAAAATGTACGCCGTTAAAATGGGTTTGCGTTAACGCCGTTAATAACGCATTAAACTGACAGCACTACTAAAAACAGTTCTGCAGTTCCCCTCAGCTCTACAGTGTTTTACTATCTTTTAGCTTATTGTTTTGGTTTTCCGCACCCACGACTCTACTGTTTTAGTTCACTCTCACCGCACTCATCAACGTTGTTTTGTTTTCAGTGAAAGAAGTTTGATACTTCTACCCTACGCTACCCGCCCAGCACCAAACAGCAGACGGACAAAGTTAGCAACTAGTTACGGGGTACATAGTGGAGCATTTAGCCGCTGAAGAGCCAGATGTTTCCCTCGGGAGTTGGTGGAGACCAAAACAGAGCTAAAGGGAGAGTGAATATTGGACTTACCGTATATATTTGTCAGGGCCCGGAGCCATGACACTTTATATTAATTCTAACAATTATCTGTTTCTCTGCTGGATGTGTAAATGAGCAACTGTTTGCTAACACGCTAACCATACAGTGATAATATGTCAACTTTGTGTTTACAGCTCGTTGGCCAAATAAATTCAATTAATGCAGCTTTAAAAAAATTGCAGTCTACTACTATACAATAGTTTTGTATATTAAAATGATGTACAGTGAGGAAAATAAGTATTTGAACACCCTGCTATTTTGCAGGTTCTCCCACTTGGAAATCATGGAGGGGTCTGAAATTGTCATCGTAGGTGCATGTCCACTGTGAGAGACATAATCTAAAAACAAAAATCCAGAAATCACAATGTATGATTTTTTAACTATTTATGTGTATGATACAGCTGCAAATAAGTATTTGAACACCTGAGAAAATCAATGTTAATATTTGGTACAGTAGCCTTTGTTTGCAATTACAGAGGTCAAACGTTTCCTGTAGTTTTTCACCAGGTTTGCACACACTGCAGGAGGGAGTTTGGCCCACTCCTCCACACAGATCTTCTCTAGATCAGTCAGGTTTCTGGGCTGTCGCTGAGAAACACGGAGTTTGAGCTCCCTCCAAAGATTCTCTATTGGGTTTAGGTCTGGAGACTGGCTAGGCCACGCCAGAACCTTGATATGCTTCTTACAGAGCCACTCCTTGGTTATCCTGGCTGTGTGCTTCGGGTCATTGTCATGTTGGAAGACCCAGCCTTGACCCATCTTCAATGCTCTAACTGAGGGAAGGAGGTTGTTCCCCAAAATCTCGCAATACATGGCCCCGGTCATCCTCTCCTTAATACAGTGCAGTCGCCCTGTCCCATGTGCAGAAAAACACCCCCAAAGCATGATGCTACCACCCCCATGCTTCACAGTAGGGATGGTGTTCTTGGGATGGTACTCATCATTCTTCTTCCTCCAAACACGGTTAGTGGAATTATGACCAAAAAGTTCTGTTTTGGTCTCATCTGACCACATGACTTTCTCCCATGACTCCTCTGGATCATCCAAATGGTCATTGGCAAACTTAAGACGGGCCTTGACATGTGCTGGTTTAAGCAGGGGAACCTCCCGTGCCATGCATGATTTCAAACCATAACGTCTTAGTGTATTACCAACAGTAACCTTGGAAACGGTGGTCCCAGCTCTTTTCAGGTCATTGACCAGCTCCTCCCGTGTAGTCCTGGGCTGATTTCTCACCTTTCTTAGGATCATTGAGACCCCACGAGGTGAGATCTTGCATGGAGCCCCAGTCCGAGGGAGATTGACAGTCATGTTTAGCTTCTTCCATTTTCTAATGATTGCTCCAACAGTGGACCTTTTTTCACCAAGCTGCTTGGCAATTTCCCCGTAGCCCTTTCCAGCCTTGTGGAGGTGTACAATTTTGACTCTAGTGTCTTTGGACAGCTCTTTGGTCTTGGCCATGTTAGTAGTTGGATTCTTACTGTCTGTATGGGGTGGACAGGTGTCTTTATGCAGCTAACAACCTCAAAGAGGTCCATCTAATTTAGGATAATAAATGGAGTGGAGGTGGACATTGTAAAGGTAGACTAACAGGTCTTTGAGGGTCAGAATTCTAGCTGATAGACAGGTGTTCAAATACTTATTTGCAGCTGTATCATACAAATAAATAGTTAAAAAATCATACATTGTGATTTCTGGATTTTTGTTTTTAGATTATGTCTCTCACAGTGGACATGCACCTACGATGACAATTTCAGACCCCTCCATGATTTCCAAGTGGGAGAACTTGCAAAATAGCAGGGTGTTCAAATACTTATTTTCCTCACTGTACATATAAAATGTGTATTTTGTAATTATTCAACTACATTTGTATAAATGTATAATTTCAAAGTAATGTCTTGAAAATGTGAGCTTTTGGTAGAACATCGATTTAACCACCATCAGAATATGTTAACTGCTATAACATGTCCAGCAGCGTTTTATGAAAAATCATCTTTTCTGTTCTAGGAACACTTTCTCTTGTTCTCTTGTTCTCTTCTGAACTTTATTCTATCCAACCCCAATGTTAGTTGCCAAACATCTACTTCCTTGTTGACCTCCAGTCAGATCAACTCAGAGGTACATAATCTGTGTGCCCATAGACTGTAAAAAATAATGGACTTAGCTTCCGGGTCTGAAAAGTGAAGTCGATGCAGAAGTGGCTTAAACCTGCATTCTATCTCATTTCCAGCAGGGGGCGACTCCACTGGTTGCATGAAGAAGTGTAAAAGCCTTCTGTAACTTTGACCCTCTTACTCTGTGTTTTCACTTCATCAAAGTTAATTGGAACATTTGGTAGCCTAAAACATGTCTTGTTCCGCGTTAGGTAGCACCTAGCGAACCAAGGCTAGCTAGCTAACGCTTGCTGTTTAGCTTAGCGCAGCGCATTGCAACCATAGACAACACTGGCTTAGCCGTGTCATCCTCCCCTGCTCCACTCTCTCATCCAAAAATGGTCATGTCCCGTTTCAAAAAACCAAGCTGGCGAAGGCCAAATTGACAAACTCAAGGCTTTCAAAATGTCAGTCTACAAACCAATGGGTGACGTTACAGCTGCTAAGACCAGTATTTTTACAGTCTGTGTGCGGGCTCTGAGTTTGTGTGCGTCTGTGGCTTTGTGTGTGTGTGTGTGTGTGTGGTGGGCATGTACAAATGAGTGCTGAAGCATACAGTATGTGTGTGATCCATCAACTGAAAGTACACCTCACAGTCTCACCTTGACATACAGCTGCTGGAACTCCTCCAGGTTGAGGCGGCCCGTGGGACAGTCCTTCAGGAAACCCTTGTACCACTGCTTCAGCTCATGCTCGTTAAACTCTGTGTTCTTCACCAGATCCTCCATCACTTCAGGGGTCAGCTTGCTGTTCTGTTTCCCCATTTTGCCTACAAAAACGGCACAGACACACACACACACACACACACACACACACACACACACACACAAAATAAAGGATTTTAGGCACATTTAAGTTAATACTGAATACAAAGAAGTGACCCTATAAGTACATCTTATAAACCTAAAATTAGGGAGGGCGTTTGGAAAAGTGATTTATAAAGGCTGAAAACAGAGATTTATAGAGAATTGTGAAAGTGCAAACCAATGCTCGATCTAAAAATACGCTTTAAAACAAACAGAGCGTATTATGAGGGACAGAAAATCAGTCCTCTACTGTTATTTATTCTTATAATAGTAATAGGGTCAGTTTGTAAGACGTGCAACTTTTCTTTTCAGTCTTCTTTGATCAGCTGCTTGTCCCAGTTTTGTTTGTTTGCTGTGATTTAAATTTGAAAGGAACTCATCATTAAAATCATTCCTGTGTTTTTTGCACTAAAATAATAATCTTTATTTTATAGAAATGTGGATTGTGGGACTGGTGTCAACTATTGTACTAGGTTTTCATTTGACCCTTTTTCCAAAAAACTAGTTTAAAAAAATTTATAAAAAAAAAAAAGTCATGCCCTGATCTTCCTTAGCCCCACCCTATAAAATGTTATTTTCATCAATGATGACATCTTAAAGTAGTTGGCCCTCTGTGATGTTTTAGAAATACTGAAGTGTGTTTTGGTGTTTAATGTCCCTTCATTTCTCCACTGCAGCTGTTTGCACCCAGCTGCTTCTGTGAAAAGCTGATGCATCTGCACAGTGCTGATGTTGCCACTTTATGGCCTTGATTAATTCATTAACCAACCCGTAATCATCATAATTTTCAAAAGATGGGTTAGAGTTCTGGAGCATTCCTACTATTAGTCTCTGCTGAGATGTTTTATTAGACCTCTTAAGCTTTATAAAGACCAAGGGAGATACAGGGTAGCAACAGTGTGTGTGGTGCCAATCTGTCTCGGGGAAAGGAGAACCATGCCCGCCATGCTGCATTGGTTTTTGCAGCGCTCCATCTAAGGATGCTCCTTTTTTTTGAAAGCATACCACAAGTCCTGAGATTGATTGACGATGCAGAGACCCGAATTTCACCAGGAACAGACGATGCATCACTTTGCTACCTTTTCTTGAATGCCATTGTTACAATGTTGCTGTGTGGTATGCAGGGACTGTCATCAAAACGTTCCCTGTGATGCTTTCAAAGAAGCTCCAACATCCAACTCCTTTCTACATTACTGTAGTCACATTTTTTAAAAGCTTTCCAGTTTGCCAATTCTTCATTTTCATTGCTTGATTGTGTCACAACATAGTTCAGGAGTGCACCGCATTTCGGCAGCCAAGCGTCATACACTAGGTTAGGGGTGTGTGATGTCATGTGACGATATTAGATTGTGAACAATTAAAATGTCTCCACGATTTGCCTTTACAGAGAGATGGCTATATCGTGCCACAGTGCACATTCAGCAGTGTTTCCCCTGCATACGGCGCAGTGGCGCTGTTAAACGATTAGCTCGGCTGCTATATCCCTTGTGTTGTCTTCGGGTCAAATTTGACCCATTTTCGAAATGTCTATATCAGAAACACGGGTTTCTTTTTAACTACCTAATTTTGATTGCCCAAAAATAACACAGATGATTCCATACAAAGCGCTTCGCAAGTACAACAAAAGATCGGATCTCTACTTTCATTGCATTTTGGGTGTTTTAATCATTTTTAAATGTTTCCAAACAGTATCCTCACTGAACGTTGACATATGTGATTCTGTGATTATCCTTCCTTTAATATTTGTCTAAATAATTCATAATTTCTGCTTTTTTTAAACTCAAGAATTAGATATGATTTCCTATAAATGAAGATTATTATTGACCATGAATTCCAAAAATAATTGTAAAAGTAGTGGTAATAAGTTGGTGTTAGTGGTGTTTATACTTGGTAGTGAAAAGAAGCATTAAACGCAACAACAACAAAAAGTAGAAAAAACATTGACAAAAGCGCCAAAAGTGTCGAAAAAGAGACCTAGAACGGTTTTCATTTTTGAGGACGACGCATGGTCGGATGGAAGACAACACAAGGGTTAAACAGTACAAATCTCCCAAAATATCATGATAAATACCTGGAAAAGTAACTGATAGCAGGGTTAGGGTTACCCACCACTGATAGTATTAACTTTTGTGTTGTCTTCCCGTTGACCATGCAACTTTTTTTTGTTTTTCTAGGTCAAAATTTAAAATGAAAACTTTTTTTTTAACGTTTTGGTCGTCTTTTTCTACACTTTCTGACGTTTTTCTCATTCTTTTTCTGACTTTTTTGAACTTTTTAGGACATTTTTGTCCTTGTTTTCAATGTTCTTTTACCAATTATTTCTTCAAACGCTATCAAATGTAATAAAACACCCAAATTCAATGAAAGTAGTGGACTGATCATTTATTTTACTTGTGAAGAGCGTTGTATGGAACCATCCACGTGATTGTTCTTTGACAATTTGGTTGAAAGAAACCCAAATTTCTGACATAGAAACTAACTTTGAATATGGTTTCAAATATGAGCCGAGAACAACAGGAGGGTGAAAGTGTTTAATTTGAGAACCGAATTTGGTGTGGTGTTTTGTTATCTTGTTAGGGCTATATTTCTTTAAATATGGACATTTGTTTCTTTGTACTGTTCGGTAACTTGCAAAATAGTCTTAAAAACATACATGGAAAAGAATTGGGATAAGATCATGGATCGTGATCCTGCATGAAAAAAAAAAATCCATGATCTTTGTGCCCACAGCTATTCTAGATGTCAAACTGTCTTGAACACACCATCAAGATAGGTTTCCCTAAATGCTCCCTGCTCTGAATTCCATTACTACAGTTCAACTAGGCCATACAAATACAGTACAGATGTTATCTGTGATAGATTATCTGAACAGAGTCTCTGAAGTTGACGGGTATGCTGTAGTTAAATAAATGGAAACCAATAGTTCAATGGAAGGTAGAATATCAAAATCAAATGTAAAGTCTACCTGGCACACTGATAAGTGATGACGATTTACTAGCTAAAACATGCCATGCCAATGTAATGGTGCTTTGAGGGAACAGTTCACCGTTTTGGCAAATATCCTTATTTGCTTTCTTGATGAAGGTTAGATGAGAAAATCGATAGTGCTCTCGTGAGAGTCTAATCAATCTTCTCTTCTCATCTAAATCTTGGCAAGAACCCAAATAAATGTATTTCCCAAAATTCAGACCTATTTGTTTGCGCTTCTATCAGGATGGAATTGGACCGAGATAGGGTTTGTATTGGTTTATTATGACAGAGATCTCTCTCTCTCTCTGTGTGTGTGTGTCTTTTTTCATACAGACCTCAATATACACAGGGGTCAAATTATTTTAGGAAGTGAAATGGAGTGTGAGGAAGAGCTCTGTGTGCATCTGTAGGTATAATTTAGATGTCTGCATTGTTGGCGTAGAGGGAAAACCGTGGAGGGAGTGACACACCAATCAGAAAAGTTATCCTTGGTGAATTGAGAATGAAAATAAATCCCTCATTTCATGAAGACCCCTCAGAAACTTCCCAAGCAGTTCAGACAGTCCCTGCGCCACAATTTGGAAACCATTTGTCCAAGGAAGATAGATATACAGTACTTTGCCCTGAAATCCAATTTTGAAAATTGCTTTTAGCCAGCCATAGCATGACCCGAGTTCACCAAGGACAGGGTTCCCCCCAGTGTACCGCAAGCTTGGTGGTCCACCGGGCCTAAATTCCCCCCCACCAGGCCTAAGCCACTGGGAATTATTTATTTTTAAGACTACAGTTACAAGAAAGCTGGAAAATTAGATGTAACGTTTGTCATATTTTCAAATCTCCAGTTGGCTCTAAGCACTGACTTAATGTAGGGCCCTATGACATCTGTGGTTTAGCTTTTTTTTAATTCTCTATTTAGAGAGTCCCTCCTTTATTTGGTATCACAGAAACTAGTGGGCTCGACATCAATGCTTGTAGAGCCCACTTTACAACTGTCCTGGGGGAAACCCTGAAGGAACTCAGGAATTATCATTTACAAAACTGAAATTCAAGTTATGACAAATCGTGCTTCCACACTGCCTGTGAACTAAAAGGACAATACAAAGAAATTAATGTATTACAAATTAAAGGTGATGTAGGTAGGATTGTGAAGATCCAGGACTTATCCAAACAATTTGAACATCGACAACTTCTCAGTCCCTCCCCCCCCCTTTCTGCTAAAGCCCAAAATGGCCTCCTAAGCCCCTCCCCCACAAGGGAGAATGAATGCGTAACGGCTGTGGAACGGCTCCGGGACGTCAACAGAGTCATTAGGTTTCCATTAAAGTCAATGTGTGTATTTCCACTGACTGCGGAACGTCTGCGTCCCTACTCCGTCCCAGCTCCAGCGGTCCGCAGCCCTCCAGAGCAGATACGCAGAGCTTCTATTTTTGACGGACGCCAGAGAGCTCCGCAGCAATTCAGCACAGGGCAGATAGTGCGGGACAGGAAGTCGAGCACAGAAACAAAATAAAAATCCGGTTAATTATCAAAGTAAAATACATCATGCTCACGGCGGATCATATCTCCTGCACTACACCTTGAAAACACAGCTCAGAGCTGTTCCCCCTCTACTCCTCTGGATGGAAACTAACTGGTGTTGGTTTAGTGGTTGTATTCTACGTGAATTCGCGAGACCTCGTGGGTCCTCGTGACTTCAGCTGTCAGTCATGGCCGCAGCCGTGCCGCAACAAATTTGGACTTGGTGGGTACTGACGGACGGCGGAGCACACGGCCGCAGACGTTCCGCATTCAGTGGAAATCCAGTTAGACACCCCCCCCCCCCCCAGCCATGATTGGTGCATCTGATCAGGGAGCTGTGGATTTCTGCAAATCGCATTACAGGCTGTAGGTGGTGCCAGAGGAGCCAGATTTTTTTTAAATGACCTCCTTCATGTAGTTCTACTGGAACATAGGGTCAGTTTCAGCAGATATGACAGAAAGTTAGTTTTATAAGACTTACCTACTGCACCTTTAAATCACTGAAGGTATGACAAAGGCTACATTGTTCGTATGGTAATAGGGCATACAGTTATTTAATGGATAATGGTGAAAAGAAAATGCTATTTCATCAGTGAAACAATTTTGCCTCATTAAAAGAATAAAGAATCCCATTAAGTTTAATAGCTTACGGGAGGTGGAGATGAGAATCCACACTTTCACCGAAAAATGTCACTTCTGGCACGTCCTTGATGAATTTATTAGGGATAGGCAACATTTTGTGCAAATCGTGGCCATGCTCTTTTCGCCTTCCCAAATACAAGAAAATAACAACGTCCCAGCTTAGGAAGCATTGATAACCAAACTGACACTATATAAGGAGGACACTTGTGAGGAGGCAATACTCCGTCAGTTAGGTACGACACAGCACATGCCCGCTGGGCATTCTAAGTGCATTCACTTGCTTCTGAACAGGAGATGAAGTTGTACAATTTTCTCATTCATAACTGACCATGTGACCCTTCAACTGCAGTTGCAATGTGAATGTGTTTTAAAATGTTCAACGTGGATTGTATGAATACCTTTTATTAAACAGTGTTTTTTTTCCTCCAAATGACAAACACATGGCAGTCTGATTTGTCTAGCACTCAGAATGGGGCTGGGTAATAGAAACAGAAACGGGATCGCGATAAAAACCGTCTCCGGCTAGAGGGAAGAAGATCAGTGAGAAGCTGAAGTGGGCTGAGGACCTGATGCTCGGATCACATTCTGTAAATGCTATTGAACAACAGTTTTCAGCCCCTAATTTAAGAGCAAACAACCATGCACTGACCTGAGGTTGGTATATTAGAAGATGACGATATTGATGATTAAACAATACTGTCCGTCAAATGACAGCTAGAAACTAGCCTCTCTTCTTTTTCTTTGTTTAGCTATCAGAAACATCCCGTTACTTGCGGGAAAAAAGTCTCTCGATGGTGTATTGAGAAGGCAGTGTACTATAACGGTTTATGACCGTTTCTGTTACTATATGCTGTCAGACAAGATGGGCTGAGCTTGAAGACAGCAGCTGCAGCGCGAGACAGATGTGTCCTGGGAAAGATATGAGCACAAGAGCACAAGCACAAGGCGTGACAGCCTCGCCATTATGTCACTGTGTAGGTGTGTGTGCGTTTGACTGCTTGTGAGATAGAACAGTAAGGTAAATGGTATTCATACAGCACGTGTGAACAGTAGGTGAGTTAATTCACGTGCACTTTGCATCCCAGGACTACAGAAATCATTAGGAATTGAGCATAAGTGCTGCATTTGAAGACATCACACCTTAAAACCTGTGGGGAATTATTATGCATCTGACCAAAGATACAGACTACAACTTACAAAAGACAAATACAGTATGTTCACAATGTGCTTACGATAGCTCACACTGCATCATAATGCAAGTGTTACTCATTCACTCAGTCTTCCTTCATTCATGCAACCAGCAGCAGAGCTGAATCTGCATCTGTATTGTGTCAGCGTGTTGCTGGTGGCCTAGCTTTATGTCCCAATGGCAGCTATTTTTCCAAATAATTCAGTCTGGGTCTCATCAAAACTAGCTTGTATAATAAGAAGGGCTGTCAGCGTTAACGCGTTAATTGCGATGCGATTAAAGGCCAACGCGATGCAATTAATTTATTTTAATCGCATTAATCGCATGCCGGCATTTATTAATTTATTTTACACTTCACTCGGCTTTGCGTCGTGCCTAACAGGCTGCTATTTTGACCCTTTGCAGCACCGTTACTTATCATCAAGCTGCCACTTCCTCGTAACACATCCTGCTGCTGCAGGCTGCAGGCATGATGGAGAAAGACAGCAGCAATGAAATCCTGAATGTTTTATTTTCCAAAACTCCCGGACGGCTCGTAGACAAGTCGAAAGCCATATGCACATTGTGTAAAGCCGAATTAAAATATCACGAAGCACGTCAAGCTTGAGCTACCACCTACGGAGCTAAGCATAGTAGTACAGTTAACGTGATGCTACCCGCCGCTAGCATGCTACTATTTTGGAGAGTGAAACCAAATCCCCAAAAATGACTACAGCTCTTGCAAAACGGGTGGCAACTAACTGCAGACCTGTCAGCATCGTAGCGGACTCGGGTCTTAAAGACGTACTACGGTTGACCCGTCTGGTTGGCGTCGAGGGGGACAGCAGCCCCACACACAGCCTGTACATTTGAGAAATGGAGAAAGCAGCCACACTGGAACTGCTGCAAGGTGCTGCAAACGCTGTCTCATTAACCGCTGATCACTGGACCTCAGTGAGTAATCAACATTATTTAGCAGTTACTAAACACTATATTGACTCTAGTAAGGAGAGGGATTTTGAGTTTTTTAGATAGGTACTATGACAGATTCACACATTTGTCTTTTGTTTACAGTAAATTGTTTACAGTAAATAAATAATTACAAATCAAGTTCATAAAGTAACTTTCTTTGCATTCATTTGATTCCCAATCAAGAAACACTGGTAAGAATGGCTTTCCATTGTTAATATGGACTTAAAAACTTTCTGAAATGCAAAATAATAGAATTTTAATCATGTGATAAAACATACGATTAATCGCGATTAACTATAGAACTTCAGCGATTAATCGCGATTAAAAAATTAATCGTTTGGCAGCCCTTATAATAAGATGCGATTATTTTTTACTCCTTGTGAAAAAAATGATCTTGAGTGTTTAATTTATCGTGTACAAAAAGGCAAACTAATTAAAGGCAAACACATTTTTTTATTCCGCCCCCTCAGCTCACTTTATATAGAACCTGCAACTGCACAACCTTTTAAGTGACGCAAGTGGCAACATGGTTTGGTGGAGTGCTTTCAAGACGTCATCACCCTACGCATTTTTAAATTAAAGACCTATATTTTGTGTCTGTTTTCACAGAGCTGAGTTATTTGATCGTCAGTTTGCTTCCATACTTTTCGTTCTCAGGCCAATATCTCCAGTGATTGTCATTTTTCAGGGCTTTGTAAGAACCTTGCGTGTCTCTCATCTGCCCTTTCAATGTTCACCATCAACCTTGTACTGCAATAACAAATTAAGAATGGAATGAAAACTGTCTTCTAGTGTTAGATAGCTGAACCAAACCTCTCAGCGCAGCAACTGGCTGATGGTCAGACTCAGTAGTCTACATTATGTGAAAATCATAAAATTCCGTCTACATTCTCCAGCTCACTCAGTTCCATGTCCGCTGTCTCTACAACAGATAACGACAGGAGAAAAGTAGCAGTCAAAGAAAAGAGGCATAAGTCACAGCAAAAATTATAAACGCAAGGAAAGTTATGTAAAAATAGCAGGGTGTGATTGGAGACGGATTCAAAGGCATGACACTCTCGTTAGTACAAAACACTGAACACACCCCGCCCACCCCTCACCCCTGTTAGCTCTTAATTCTATGCATGCTAATGGTTTTCACCAGTTACTCACATCTACAGAAAAAAAAACACAGCATGGTGCATAATCAGCAAATGTCAGTGCTTTATTTTAGCTGGAGAAATGAGAGGGACCGAGTCTGGGACACTCTGGGTCAGCGTGCAGTCCAATGCAGAGCAAAGCACCATGCTGCCTCCAAACCTGAGTCATTACCCTTTGTCTTCTAGTCCACTGGGGGCTCATCGGAGCCAAACAGAGACTACATCTTAGCTGTAGTGACACATCAGCAGACAGGTGTGGACTGACTCATTTTTACAGTCCCCTAAGAACCAGCCGACCTGCCCCTGAGCCAGGCAGTAGGCATGTATATAACACTGTCCCTTTACCTTCTTTTGCCAACAGGGGATGACCTTGAGAGGCAGGCAGAGCCCCAGCCAAGGGAAGCAACATCATATGGGAACTATGCAGTTTAGGGGTTTGATTCAAGGAAATCTGGTAGATTTCTTTGTAATCTTGCTGTCCTTATTGTCTAGAAATGTGTGTCTGTGAGTGTGTGTGTGTGTGTGTGTGTGTGTGTGTGTGTGTGTGTGTGTGTGCAGGAGAGGTGGGGGTACAATAAGCATAGGGGCTTCTGGATGAGATGTGCTCATGCCTGCATTGACTTGCAAATAAGTAGCCTCATTGTGAGGATGATGATGTGGGCTAAGGGAGACACACCACCACACCCCCACCTTCCTCTTGCACACACACACACACACACACACACACACACACACACACACACACACACACACACACACACCCTTGCAACATCAGCACCAGTGCCAAACTACACCAGAATCACACCACACATCATGCCACGCCGTGCAGACATCAGACATCCCACGCAAAGTCACAATTATAATCGACAAAATCCACAAACTGCATTTATTGGCAAGATTGCATACACCAGCTGTCACCAATTTTGTCTCCGTCTTTACACTTTTGTTGATCGAAAGCTTTTAGTGTGTGTGTGTGTGTGTGTGTGTGTGTGTGTGTGTGTTTGTGTGTGTGTGTGGGCAGCCAGAGTAACCTAATGTTTAATCATACATACATACTAGGCTATCACACAGAGCATCCATCCTACCTTGCGAGAGTGCGGAGTCAACGGGAGAAGTCCGGTCTGATGTCTGGAGTGGTCCAAAAACCAGTCGAGCCACTAGTAGCTTATATTAGCGTTTTATTGTGTTCTATTGTGTTTTTATCTTCATGCGGGAGAAAAGTCAGCCTCGACTGAAAATAAGCGGTGCGGGTCCAAAGGATGCTGCTGTTAAACACACACTGCTGCTCTGATGTACTGAGAGGAGGAGACAGACACTGGAAGAGAGAGAGAGAGAGAGAGAGAGAGAGAGAGAGAGAGAGAGAGAGAGAGAGAGAGAGAGAGAGAGAGAGAGAGAGAGTGTGTGTGTGTGTGTGTGTGTGTGGCTGAGAATACACGTTAACGATATAACGTGATGTGATGCTTCGAGGAATAAAAAAAAGGCAGCACGAAATGACAAACACAAACAAGTTTCATATTACATGACATGTTTCATATTTCATTAAAGGTCAGTTATTTTTTAACTGACCTTACTGTGCCACCCAGCACTAGAAAGTAGAAACACGACAAACTGCATGTTTCTCTAATAAAGCTGAGACGCAAATCCACTCTAGCTAGCTATATGTTAGCTAGCGCCATAGGCTAGCGTGAGAGAGCTTCGTTCAGCAGCAGTAACGTTAGTTTGGCGCCACGTACAGGATAACAGGAACCCGACACAGTAAAGTACCATTAGCTAGCCAACAAACCCAAATAACTTGGCTAGTTATGATAGTCTTAAAGCTAAACTAATTTTTGAAGGTGAGTAACTTGGAAGTAACTAGCTAATAATAACTGGTTAAAAAAGTAAAATATATTACTAACGTTACCTTAACATGTCAGCAAATGTCAAAATCAATGTCCGAAAGTAAGATTTGAGTTAAAGAGTATGAAAGGTTTGCTCGTGCTAACGTCTATATTTTTCAGTTAAACGGTTAGAATATATTTCACTAAGCTAACATTAACATTAACTAACTAACAACTAATAACTAACATTAACATAACCGCTAACATTACCTTTAAAATACAAAATCATTATATTTGACATGTAAATAGCGAGGTGCTGGCTTGAGTTGTGAAAAACAGAGTACCATTTGTACTCTGTTCTGGCTAACTCATTGACCAAAGATGTAGCTAAAGTATAACGTTATACATTTAATATAACAATTACCAACAAAACTGATGTTAGCTAGCTACAGGTTCAAAACATAGACTGTTAATATTAATATATACACAGTCTATGGTTCAAAATATATATATTTTTGCAAACCTTAGCTAAAGGTAGCTGGCCACAGTAACATTGATGAAACAATGAGTACAGTTTAGTAATGATGGCTGAATTCAATTTAGCTGCTTTGGTTTCAGGTATTGTGCATGCTGGCTCACTGTCACACTGCCATTGCTTACTGGGACAATTGAATAGAACAGATCTGTCATTAATGTTATTAGTAACACCTGTGCTTGCTGATGTAAAAAAAAGCCTGTGTGTGCATTGAAACAAAGCCAGCATTGTCAGAAACTGATGCATAGCAGTTCCTGATTGGGGTGTTAAAGTAGGGAAGCAACAGAACAGCGACTGTGCTATCGTGCCATCCCTGTATTTTGTACAGTGAATCAACAGCATGCTGTGTAACAATCTGTTCTGGTATAGGAAATCCACTTACTGAATATGCTTTGTTGTGGTTTGCTGTGGGATTACTTCTGTGTTTTGAACTGCTTGTTTGGTGTAAGGTGAGTGACCCTAGCTTTTATTCCACAGAGCACATGGGCTATTATGGTAATAGAGATGGAAATATGGACTATAATTATAGTACAGGCCGAGGTTTAATCACTAGATTGAGTCTGTATTCTAAGTCTTGTTTGTTGTGAGATAGGTTTTCTAGAAATGTTATATACCAAAAAATAAGCTATGCATTAGAAGTATTCCTGACATGATTGCATTCTTTCGATAGAGCGACACTTATTGATCTGAGCAGTGTGGCTTCCAAATGCAGTGTTCACACTCAAGCTGTTTCTATTTCAGGTTTAGCAGACAGAAGAAAATGGATGAAATCACACGAGAAGATGTCAGTCCACAAACTGAGGGAGAGCTTACTTCACCATCCCCCCCCAAACGACCAAAGACAGATTGCACAATGACAAACAACCACAGTGGCAAAATCCGGTTTGACTTCCGAGAGCTTTTCACATTTCGGAAAACCATTGGCTCCCCATCATCAACAAGTACCTTGCAGGAAAGCGCGGGCCAAGTATGCATAGCAGAATGTGGGGATATTGAAGATGAGAAACCTCATGAGCAACCAGAAGACACCCGATTAGTTGTCACCGCTACTGGGGATGCACACACAAGATCATCTAAAGTCTGTATGATTGCTGCTGAAAGATGCTTCAACCCTCCGGTGAGAGATGAGCAGCCTCCAGTTACTGAAACTGACAAACTCAGCTCATACCCAGCAGATGATGCAGGTGGGGCATTAGCAGAGTCTCACACTTCAAAAGACCCGTCCAGTCATCCTGATTGCAAATGGCTGGGGAAATCACTTGAAGACGAGGCCCCTGGTGGTTGCAGTCTTCATGCTGGAAATGACGAAGATTGGAGACAGGTGCGAAATAGAGTAAGTCCAATCCAAAAAATCACCCTCAGTTCAAGTGATGAGGGTGTCAGATGTCAGTCTGATTGCTCTTATGAAGATGCTTTACGTGACACAGGTTTCTGTAATACACTGAGCCAGTCCGCAGAAGTTGAAGAGAGCAATCAGAAGAGGGACGAGCATGGATTTAGTGAGAATATCCTTTTAAGCAAGGAAGGGGAAGAGGGTAACCGACTTATATCTTTCAATGAATATGCAGACTGTGAATCATTATACTCAACCCCTGAAGAGCAACCCTCTGAAAACTTGGCAGAAGGGGTAAAAAATGAGGGGAAAATATTAGAATTGCAGATTTGTGGAAATGGAAATGTTGCCGTCTGTGATGGGGAAACAAAAGGCCAAGTTAATGAGAATGGCAAGAGCAAAAACTCCATCCCTTCTGCTGCCGAATGTGCTGAGGGATCAATTGTTTCTTATGATGTGGTATTAGCCAGAAATATCGCAATTGAGAGTGTGAGTATTGAAGCTGACAACTTCTGTGGGGAGAGAGAGCATGCTGGCAAGATGATAGCCAAAGCTCGGAGTGAAACGGCGGATCACACAACAGAGACTCCAATGCCCCCAAGAATCAGTCAAGAGCCTGCTGAAGGAGATAATGATGCTAGCCCTTTCAGTGTATTTGACCCTGCAATCTGGAGTGAAACTGACAGGAAGGCTGAGGAGAAACCCTGTAACTCAGAGAGTACTGCAGGTGTAAAATTATTCCCATCAGTAAAAGTCAGCAAGATGGAAACCCCTCTTTCGCTCTGTTTTGACGCCCGGCTATCACAGGAAGTTTCGGCCCCCAAACACACTGGGCAGTTGAATTACCAAAGCAGAGCACAGCAGTGCGAAGATGAAAAAGATGACTTATGGCAGTCATACACAGAACCAAAGGCTTGTACAGCCGCTACCAACGAAACACACAGGACTGGCAACGAAGGCAGCTGTCTTTGGAAATCCAGTCCCAGCAGCAGTCCATGCAGGCCAGCAAAGCCTCCTGCAGGGGATGAAAAACAAGAAAGCCACGATACTTTGAGACATCGGCTGAAAGAGCAGGATCATTCCGGCTCAACTCCTGTGAGTCCTGACCACCTGAAGACACCGGAGGTTGAATACGTACAAACTGAAAAGCAAAAAAGAGAAGGAATGACGAGTTTTGAAGAAGAATTAAGAACCGATGAACACGTTAAGTCGGAAAACACATCAGGCTTAGAGGGAAAACTGCTGCAACAACATGAAAAATACACAGAAGAGCTAAGTGAAATGTTAACTGATGATTTCTTCGGTGACTGGACAGAGGAAATAATAAGTACATATGGCAATACATTAACACACATTAATGAGGAATTGGAAAATTGGAAAAACATTGAATGCTTGTCTGACCACCTATACAGTGTCGCTTCAACAATGGAAGGGACAACAGAGGAAAAGGACAGAAAAGAAGAGGCAAGTGTTGAAGAAACGGATGTGCGTGGTAATTCAGAGACACTAGTGAAATCAGAGGATGATCATCAGCAACAAAGTCAACAGAGCGGAGACATGACTGAGGAATGTATCAGTGAATGTGCAGAGGGCCAAATGAGTGAAAGCAGCCACAGGTTAACCCTAGTTAGTCAACATGAACACGAAAACAAGCTCAGGTGTTTCTCTTATGCCCAACACAGGGCTCAGACATTCACGGGCGAACAGAAAGAAGACCTTTTGGCTTTCACGTCTCCCCCAACAAGTGACGCAGTTGTGCCAGGTCCACAAAACACTGACAACAACCCCACAGCCCCAAACGAACGCAACGCCACATTCTCCCCAGTGCCATCTGGCTACACTTTCAACGAGCGTGTGCAAGGGGGATTTGACACTTTTGAAAAGATCCAGCTCTCACTGGATGATGATGACGACGACGACGATGATGATACTAGCCTGAGCGACAGCCCTCTCCTCACCAGCCTACCTGGGCAACTTTACCACTTTATGCCAGAGAGCAATGAGCATGATGAGGTACCAGAAGAGGAGGAGGAGGAGGAGGAGGAGGAGGAAGAGGGCGAGGAGGAGGAGGAGATGGAAAGATTTGAATGTCAAACTGAGAATACGGCAAAGGGATTGACACACAGTGCTCCCAGTGGTAATGACCTCCCGATCTTTATCTCAGCAGCAGATGTCACTGCTCTAGGGTCGCCAGAGCAACAGCCTAACTGTGAATCATCTTATAATTCCCCCGAGTGCTTCCAGGACGACTTTAACCCCCAGTCAATGTCCTCCCCCATTCCCCTGAAGAGCGGCAGTCCAGCCTCTGACGTGAACGACAGCCCTAAGTTTGAGATGAAAAAACAGTTCGACATGGTCTTGAAGGAGCTGAACTTGTTTTTTGATATCAGTATAAGTGATTTAGCAAGTGACAGCAGAGCATCGTCACCTGAGCAGAGTAGTGATGGAACTGGAGGCCTCGAGGGCGACACTTCAAACTGCAAAGAACATCTGAGCAGCCCAGAACTAGGACCTCATAGAGACCCATCATCAGGTAACTACAAACAGTACTACAACTTGTACTGTAGAGTAATACATTCATAATATGAAAATGATTGGTAAAAGACATACAGATACCACTAGAACCATTCAGATTATTTGGCTATCCATGTTTCATCTACAGATGTTACTGTAATATGTGTTTGCTCAGTATTTTATTATTATGCACTGTATGTAACCTTTCTGTAAATTATAAAGATCATACAAAAGGCATAACACCCCGAAGGACATTCTTTTTCTTGGTGCAGCAGACTGTTGTATTACCATGCAAACAATAATCACACCTTATTATTCCCTAGACACATGCACTGCCACAGCACCCTGTGACTATATATGTGACTCACATTTCCCATGAGAGGATGCATGTAAATGTATAAATGTGACAGGGCATTTTGATTCAACCTCCCCTGGATAAAGAGGCAATGGTACAAATGAACAGGAACACAACCACTCCCAAAAACCAATAAAGAGTAGAAGCACAAGAAAACCAAGAACACCCGTGTTTATTATTATTATTTTGTTATTATCAAAACATATACAAATAAGTAAGGCTGCACATTTATACATACACACACACACGTGTTGATGATTTTAAGTACTAGTGCAGTGCCCGTTTGTAACGGGCGATTGCTTGGCCTGTGGTATTGCTGCTTGTAGAAGACTTACACAAGGACCCCAAACCACTTAATATGCAACTCCACCGTATAGCCTATACTACTGACTTACAGTGTAGGCTACTTCTACATCAGTGGAAGACGTTGTACTACTGTATTTACCTGACAGAGAATGCTGCAGATTCAGAATGTAATCACAAAATATCAGACAGTAATCAGACATTAGCGTCATGGACTCATGGCAGTGCGCTACCCACCCGGCCCGTTATGAGAGCTATCAGCACATATCTGCGTTCATCAACCACCAGAACCGGACCGTGTGTGTGCGTCTGCGTGTGCGCGTGTGTGTGTGTGTGCGCAGAGAGAGAGAGAGAGAGAGAGACTGTGTTGTCTTGTGTCGGATCGTTAACGAAATTAACATTTCAGCCGAGGTGTTCATTTTCACACACGTTTAGTGGCTTGATGGTTAACGGGGAAGTAGGGGATTTGATTCGTGGAGTTATTTTGGCGACTTAATTAACCCGACCCAGGGTGAGTCTGATGAAAACTGATGTATCTGCCTGGTTCAACTCTGAGATTTTCTCGCATTGCACCGCTATGTGAAGGAATAATCTCCAAGATTAGGCTACGTTATGTTCTGTCAGCTCACAGCAATTTAATACAATAGCAGATCCCGCCCCCCGCTGTTCTAAAGCGTTCTGCATGTGGCGTCTGCTGATGTGGAGGTTACCTTCCCCCCCAAACACGGACACACATATATACAGATACGTCTCGCTTTATAAGATAAATAGCCTGCCTATAAGTGGCATCACGCTCTGTCTGCACTTGTTGTGTGGTTGTGCCTTGCATATGTGGGATTCTGAAACGTCCTTAAATTCGGGAATTGTCGTTTGTTTATTCAAAGTCAAAGACAGTCCAAAATAGTGCAACTTTGCACATTTTTGTGGGTCTGAGGTGTATGTCACATTTTAGCTGCCAAAGCTCCTCTGTTCTCTGTCTCTGGTCCTCAGGGCGAGAGGGGGAGTGGCCAGCGGCTAGAGCGGCAAAAGCCAATGTGTGCTTCTTTTAGCGATATATATTTAACAATATCGTTTGCATTTCTAATCCAAACAACGTCAAACTTGGCACTGCACTTACTCGTGCCCGTAGCAAGACACCTCAAGTTTGAAATCCATCAGACTAACGGTTCGAGAGATATTCGCATAACACAGACAGACGTTCTTGCAATTTATAGATAGATAGTTATACAGTATCATTTGTCTGAGTGTGGATTTTCAAATTCACAGTGCAATAGATACTAACCTGAAATAGATATGTGAGCAAATATTATATCGATATTTTGACATTTTGGAAAATACCTCCATTAAACCACAACTTTTTGTTGTTACGCTTTGGCTTTTGTTCGAATCAAAAAAGATGCAATTAATAGTGAAGGTGTTTTTATGCTATTTTTTTGGGGGGGGGGACTTTGGGCAGACCTAGTCCAGCTGTTTCCCTCAGCTTCCAGTGCTGATGCTAAAATATGCTAATCTGCCGCTTGCTGTAGCTTCATATTTAACAAACAGGTGGTATGGATCTTCTCAACTAACTCTCGGCAAGAGAGTGAATAACCGTGTATTCCAAAATGCCAAACTATTCTTTTAATCATCTCAACTATGTAAACTAATTTATCCCTACACCGTGCTGCTAAGAAAAGAAATGCACTTAGAAGTAAAGTAGGATTTTTCTTAAAGTTTTTAAATAATGAAAAACATTTTAGGGCAATGGAAGTTGTCATACATAGCCTTGGAACCACTTCCTCTTTACATTTTCGATATAATGAAGAGAAAGTCCAGCTCTCGCAATTCGATTTGATATACAACACTGTGTAAAAGCATCGGTCAGCTAAAGTTAGATCATTGAATCTAGGGCAAACACTTGACTCAGCTTTATATAATAAGGAATAGCTCACATACAAAATGACCATGAGGCAAAATCTGTTTTTAAATCGTCTTTATTGACAACACAATTATGTTCACACAGTCATGCTAGAAACCCCCCCCGAAAACATGGTTTAATATATTCTGACTGCACTGTGTTCCTTGTCTGTTGTTCAGATGATGCTGATGGAGACTGCAGTTTGGAAATGTGTGGAGGGGATCCAGTGGTTTCCTGTTCCTCTGGCAGCGGTGACGGCGAGCAGGAGGTGCCCCTCGGCAGCCACCTGTGCCAGGAAACGTCCATGTACAGTCCAGAGAAACACATAGGTGATGAATGAATGACAACAACAACCAAAACGTATTATATCTTCAGGAACAATTTTCAACTACTAGAAAACTGGACTTAAAATGAAGACTGAAAAACATCACATGGGCAATTTTTAATTAGAGCCAACTGTTCCTTTGTTCCACTTCGTTTTCAGCGTTGCGTGGTTAACACTGTTGTCGGGTGATAGACAGCTAGGCCAGCTAGGTTAATTCAGTGAGGAAATACAATTACTTTTTAATCAATAAAAGTGAAATGTCTTTTCAAATGGACAGAGCTTCCCGTCACGAATCTTCAAATATTCATATCTCTTCCTCAGTAAGCTGCAGTGGAACGATAATGCATGCAAACGCGTTGTTTAAGGGTAAACAGAGCAAGAAATAAGACCGAATTAGCCAGGCTGTCTCTGACTGCCAGTATGTTCCTTTCAGAGCCCCAGGAGATGGAGCAGAAAAGGAAAATGTGGTCTCCGTCCTTCGCGTGTCAACCATTCTTGGAACAGCTGAGCCACAGTGAGTGGTAACTGCAGTGGCAGACAAAAGACTGAAAGACCTCTGAGCATTTTATTTTATTTTTTTTGATTATGTGTCAAATTTGTTTCAAGATTTTAAAAGAACGGATGCTCAAAAATGATTTGAAAGGTTTTTTAATGTTCTTTCATATTGTCATGATTGGTGTATATATTAGAGTAATTGTAAATCATTTTGACTTTTTTTTTGTTTTTTCACCATATAGTGACATAAAAGCAAACTAAAAATGATATGACGAACAAATAAAAGACAAAAAACATATATATGAACAGTATAAATTTATAAGCGGGTCTCCACTGCATTATGAACCCAAGTGTGTGCTGGGAGTTAAGTGGGCCGGCCTCTGAATATTTAAAAGGAGCGTCAGTCTAACAACCTGCTTACCTGGAGATGCAGTGTGTTCACCTTGTCAGTTTAAGTGAATAAATCAGTCTAATAGCATGCCTACTCTCTCGGCACATTGAGAAGCACTGTGTTCATCTTGTCAGCTTTGGTAAGAAAGATGAAAGCATCCGGATAGGCAGTATGTCCATTTGTTAACTGTTGCTCCTTTGCAACCATAACAGACAGCAAAAAACAGAATGTTCTGTGGGGCGTTGGGCTTAAACAAATGCACACGTAATACACAATATGTAGGCTTTAGGGCGGCCAGGCATGCAGGACCGGTGCATGCGGCGTGGTTATAATTCAGTGTTGTTGTGTTTTTGTGTGTGAAGGACAGCCGGAGCCACCCAGGAGACTGGAGCCTCTGAAAACATGCTCACGGCCGATCCGGGTTGGACTTTCAAAGAGAGCCAAGACCAAACACCTGCACCATCTCCACTCCTACAAATGAACATAGGAAATTCAATCAAGGTGATGTGCACAAGTGTTTAATGAAGCTCTCTCTCTGTTGCCACGTTCAATAACGGAAATGTTATTTTTCTAGTTTACAGTACATTGTTCTTGGTTTTCTTGTGCTTCTACTCTTTCTTGGTTTTTGGGAGTGGTTGTGTTCCTGTTCATTTGTACCATTGCCTCTTTATCCAGGGGAGATTGAATAAAAATGCCCTGTCACATTTATACATTTACATGCATCCTCTCATGGGAAATATGAGTCACATATATAGTCACAGTCTGCTGCTGTTTGCCCAATGAGCAGCCGGGGAGCAAGTGCCTTGCCCAAGGACACGCTGACAGTATTTGTTGATAAAAGAAAACCTGCTTCCTGCCCACACTTGCCCTGCTGGAAAAATATTCCAGTTTTAAAAATAACTTAATATTTATGTATGCATGTATTTATTTATTTATTTATTTATTTATTTATTTGCTTCTTTCCGACCCAAATGAAGGTTTTAAAAATGTATATATCCTTTTTGGTCTCGTATTTATATACTAGTTAATATTTATATGAACTCGTTTTTACATTATTGTGTCGTATAAAACACATCCATGTTTTTCAGGTTTTTAAAATATAATTGGTTGTTATGTGTTTCCCTGTGGGTGTATTGATATAGTATGCTACTTGTTCCTGTTTTCCATGTGGGCGTATTCAGTCAGGGTAAATGAGCTGAGTATGCTCTGTTACTGTTGTGTTGTGTTTTGACCATTAAATGGCTTCACGTGTGCTACTGTATGCAGCGTACCCTTGAGCAGTTCTGTGGGAGGTTAGCTGGAGTTGATTTTAAAAATGGCCTATTTAACATTGAATTAAATAATATTATTGCATATCAAATTAGTTTTTTCATGTATATGCTATTCATGCTACCTTCAGGCAAAACATAGGTCCAAGCTCATTATTCTGACAAGCAAGGGATATTTACCTAGAATATGTCAGAAATAAGCAAAAATGATTACAAACACATTAGAATTGTTTTAACATCCTACCACTACTGGAACAAAACATAACAATACATATACATAAGCTGATTATACATCTTTAAACTTTCTGATATAACTGTTGGCTATGTTAGAGTGGTTGGTGAAAAGCTGCTAGTGTAATAGAAAGGTTGTTTACCTCACTAAATGCTCAACAGGTTTCCAGATACTGAACTGATTTTGGACTTAGCTCTTGTCATAGTGGTCGTAGGCCGTGGAGGTGATTCCTCAGCTCCACTTATTACAGTGGTATCAAGACCGCTGTTTGGCTTTGTTTACCTGCCACCCACAGCTCCTTGAATGTGAAGTGGATAGGTTTGTTTTTATTCTTAAGTCAGACTTTTTTCTAGAACATGGAGTGCATATTGGAGACAGATCCAGTGGGTAGTAGCGGGGAAAACAATGACAACTTGGCTGCCCCTGTTTGAACTCATAGCACAGCCATATTGTCAGTGCTTACTTGTCTTCACTGTGTACTATGCAGTGCAGCGTTGTTCCAAACTGATAAAACAAAAGTTATAACAGACCTGCCCCTTTTAACTATTTATATTTTGCGATATGAAACTTGCTCTGGTTTATTTCATTGACGTCCTTTTTTCAAAGGAGCCAAATGAAAAATGTAGAAATTACGTTTTGTTTTATAAAGCCTAATTAGGAGTTTTCTCTCAAATCTGGCTCCAATGGTTCCCTTTTGTATGTAGGAGTCCCTCAGTGTATTTGATCAAAGACATTTGACCAATGTTGTATTCACTGATGTTTTTCACTACTTTGGAATAACACATTTTCATGTCCTGGCACATCTTTGAATTAAAATGGTAGGATTTATTTCAGTAAATATAACAGTTTTTGGGGAACATTTTGTTTGAATGAGCAAGGTGCCTCAGCTGGCAGAAAAGCAAGTGGAAATCAAAAAGAAACAATGCCACGGTATGGCTTTCCAAATATATTTGGATTTAGACGCTACACATTCAATCTGCCTTTTTTAATCAGGCACAGTCTGTGAAGGCTGGGGGAGTTGAATTTAATTTTCTTTTTCAGTTGATAATGACTGTATCAGTGCTAGTTGTGTCTGAGCGCTATTTGCCCTTTTTGTTTGCTGATTTGTTTTAGTCCTAATCTTCACATGGATATGGATATCATCCCCCCCCGTTAGCTGACAGCTTATTCCACTCAGTTTTTTTATTCCTACAACAATTTCTATTATTCCAACAATTTAATGTTCCATTCATTGTATTTAACAAGATCAAATTTCCATCTGCAGCTGCTGGAATAGCATTCCATCTATTGTGATTTCTGATTGATTACATGCAGGCCAGTAATCTTTTGGTTTTAGTAACACTTCACTTGAAGTGCAATGGAGTGTGCTGTTTATGCACTATTCTTGCATAGTTGTCACATTTCAAAATTATAGCATGATGAGGCATTACCACATGCATTGTTGTGAGGGTGGGAAAATCAATTCCACACAGTTTTACAGATAAGGAACCAGTCTGTTATTGTTATTATTATTAGGAAGTCTGTTCTGTTCTAAAAATGTGGTGGCCTACATACTTACTAATTACTTATATTTGAAAGTAGACTGTGAATTTGGAATAACACTACCTGCTGTAGCTGGTGGATAAAAGAGTTGTCTGTAATATAATTCATAAATCTGTGTTTAAGTTTCAAGGCATTGATATTATCCATAAAGCCACATTGTTAACATGGCTAAAAATACAAGGATGTGCACGATTTATTATTATTATATGTGAAATTGATATTTTACATTTTTAAGGGAATATTTCAATCCCATAATGACTATTTTTTTATAAGCTACTCACCGTGTGTTACCTTAAATCCCAAAAGGAAACGTTTTTTTCCGCTTGCCTCCACGGTGAATGGAGAATCTAATAACTGAGAAAATTCTTGATGAATTGAAGTGTTAAACCCTGTAGGACCCACATAGACCCATTTTTTTAAGGGAGGACAGGTGATCTTTAGAGGGAGACAACAGCAGGTCAACAGTATATGCCACACACAAGTGGTATTATATACTATCTGGAAGCTGGGAACCTGCAGATTAATGTGAAATGCAGCTCAGCATGGTGTGTCAAGTTTTTTTAGTCATTAATCTGTAATAAACATTGTTTTGGTTAGGCACTTATTCAATTTTGAAGGTTAAGATTGTATACACAACTTAGAACATTATGATTGAAGTATATGATGGCTCTATTATGTCTCAAATTGTTGGCAGCAATTTATGGGTTGATACCATTCTTGCACAGATTTGGTGCAAAATCTAACCATTTCTTTTACCACGTTAGAATTGATAAAGAATTGTCAAAAATCCCTCTAAAATACCACCTTAAGACACAAAGACCTCGAGGAACACCATAGAAAAATGCATGCTGTGATTTGGTATCAAAATCTTGACATTTGGAGAATTCTGTGAGAACTGCATTTTTCGGTGATTGGATGGCAAACATTTATGTTCTGGAAACTGCTCAGAAACCCCCTTATTGTTAATATACGGGCCTCTGAATGCCCCACGTCTCTAGTTTGATTCTGTAAAGATTCATGAGGCTGCGATTGTCCTTGAGGTTACAACAGGTGATTTTATACAGTGAAGTCAAGTTTAAAAAATGGTTTCACTGCAATAAAATGGCTACTTTGTGGACTAACATCATCACACATGGAATACATTTGGGCTCATTGACTCCACAAGAGTCTCAGTTAGCTTCTAATACTATTTAGGAAAGATTAGATTGTAGAAAGGATTGCAGAATTATTATTATATATTTATACTGTATGTTAAGACCTGCATGGTTCTTGCCCCAAACTGCATGGGATTAGTATAAAGTGTACATGTTTGTAAAGGCGAGACTTACAACCCATTTTCATGCAGATATCTTGAGTGAGAGGTCAAAGGACCCCTTTGAAAATGGCCATTCCAGTTTTCCCTCGCCAAAATTTAGCCTAACTTTGGAGCGTTATTTAGCCCACTTCCCAAAAAGTTAGCATGACATGGTTGGTACTAATTGATTCCACATTCATAGGATATCAGTATCAGCCCGCTACAGCCTCCTAAAGACAGTAATGACGGCCGGGAGGGCCGACACTCCCGCAGAACTCATTAACAACAGCAAAATTATGTCGAAACATCAGTTTACAAACTCTCACACAACTCTTGCAATATAATCCAAGTCTCATGTATCCAGTTGTATGCTCAGTATTTCCCAAACGTGCATTTTCGCTAAAACCTTATTATTAAAAACACTTTGCCTAAACAGTGTCAGGCATGGACCAGTAGCGCGCCTGCGCAAGCGTGGAACTGTTAATGCGGTTAAAGGTGCAGTATGTAATACTGACAGCTAGTGTTTAAAATAGTTACTTCAGTACAAATTCAAAATACTGGAGAGAGTTGTTTCCCCCGCCCCCACCAACAATGTTGCTAGATGCTAGTCTCACATAGCCAGACGTTACTTCACAGCACAGCGGAGTAGCTAACGTTAGATGCTGGCTATGTTGACAGTCATAAAAGCCCGTGCTCATGCTGAGCTCTGTAACCGACTGACAGACACACATTCTCGGCTTAGAATTACGGTAGGAACCGCTAAAAATAACACTACCTTGCCGTCATCTCCACCCAACTGAACACACTTTATTTTCTTAGAATTACGGAAACAATCGCTAAACGTACTGCAAACTCACGGTCCTCTCTTTCCTATTTACAGCCCCTCCTCTCTTGGCTTAAAATAACTCACCGCTGTCGGCTACGGCCGCTGAACAGGCTACACGTTGTAAACAGCCGTGGCCCGCTTGCCTGGTCCTGGTAACATTAGCAGTTAGCAGGGTTAGCATGGCGACGTTAGCCAAGACCAGTCGGTATCACTTCACTGGCTGTGTGTCTCAAGGTTTTTGCGAGTAACCAACTCGTGTACTCTAGCTATGTAATATAAAAGAGACATTACAGCTTTAGAAACAGCAAGGAGACTTCAAAGGCTCGACTAGAGCCAGACGTAATCTCCTTTTTTCTTTTAACTTCTTACAAAATGACCCCTCCCCCTTTTTACAAAAACTTCACTGTATAATTCACTTACCACAAATTATGTTCTCCGAGCATAACCCAGGAATCCAAGATGTAGAACAATACCAGAAATGAAACCTGGCAATGATTTACATTCCTGTGTTTTTTAATTTCCTCCCCACCAACAAAATGAAAGGTATTAGACATGCACACATTTGTTTATTTTCATTAGGCGGAATGGAAGACGGGCATTATCCCAGCGTGATAGTCCAAGTAACATAATAATATATAATAATGCTTGTGGAGAGACCTTAAAGATCCGTCCTCCTCCCTTTATGCCCCTTGAATCATTTGCATGGGTCCTCAGTGTAGGAAGAACCACTGTGGCCTATACTTAGAAAGCTTATTACTGGAAAGCTAGAGGATAAGTAATGGGGATCAGCCAATATGCCTTCAATATTTCAACAGCTAGCAAGAGCAGTTATTATACAGCTTTGAATTTTTTACTTCTACGGAGCAGGCTTCTTGCAGATTGTAAATAAAGAGATGCAGACACTAACAACAAAAGACTTCTATCAAATATGAAGAAAAACAATGGCAACATCTTTATCTTCTTTTCACTGTTAACATTGAGGACACACTGGGGCCCTAAGGTATCTGTCTGTAAGAAGTTGTTTACATTGTTTCATTTTAGTACATGCTGATGCATCTTTGCATCATTATCCAAATAGAAGCTATGGTGTCAAACTGTCTGCAGCAGACTACAGCATCTTTCCAAAGCAAACAAGCAGAGCTTAGGCTAAAAGTTCTCCTTCAACACACATTACAGCACTGTATGTTTACACACACACACACACACACACACACACACACACACACACACACACACACTAAACCTGCATGTATTTGTCTGCCTTTTTCAGATCAATAGCAATCACTGGGCCACTGTAGCAGAATCAGATCATCGACTAGGATACTAAAAATACACAGGGATATCCATCCTGCCTCTGCACTCTACTGAGTTCACTGCTAGACTGTAATGCTATGAAAGTCACCAGAACTATACACTTTTGATTTTACTAAATGTCATTTCATAGATACTTTTTTAATCATAAATGCATGATTACACTTCATTATAAATCTGTTGGGAATATCACTGAAAAGAAGCTCTGGCAGAGAGACCAGGACATAAATACACACATGATTTCTCTTGCTCAACATCTAACTAGCCTCAACAGTGGACCATTTGTGAACACAGTGAGAAATAGATATAGCCCACTGCTGTTTCAGTCAGGTCTGACTGCACAGTAATTTCTACTTTGGTACAGAGCAGAATAAGAGGGAAGCAGGCCGGGGAGAAAGGACAGTAAGAGGATTTCACAGTTCAGTGTTATGACACAACTTCTATTATTGTTTTGCCTGTTACTAAAAAGCTCAAATTTAAATTGCCATTTACTGGACAGGAGACCTGTCTGAGCGCAACAAACACCAGCGCCGGTTATACACAGGATCCTCGCCAACTCATGACAGATCAGCTTAGAGAGTCACTAGCTGTGTTTGCGTATCGTTGCGTCAGTAGATGCGCTGGTTATGTGTGTGACGGAGGCGAGCGCGCCCACCATCGTGTAAAACAAACCGCAACAAAAATACTTCCAATACGTCCCTGAAACAAACGGAGCCCTCCAGAGGATAGTAAAAGGGTGTATATATGTTGCATGTTACATTTTAACTGCTCAGAAACTAAAGGCCGCTCCATTTTTGCTTTTCAGTTTGGCTTCTGCTTCTTCTTCTCCACCTGGGAAAACACGACCGCGCTGCATTGTGGTTTACGGGGGTAAAATGTAGGGTACATCTGCTGCATCTCATGTCGCTTAAATTGCCTCCTCGAGTCCTCCACTTGCCTCCCTTCCTCGCGTCTTAGTCCCTCCCACCGAGGAGGTACGGGAGAGTCGCGAGGAAATCATGGGAGGAGAGAGGCAACGAGCAGATGTGTTTTAGAGGGATGAGACGTCCTTTTCTCTGATCGTCACATAAATATGTCAGCTGTGTGGGCCGAGTTAGCAACTCCTTCAGCTGCACGGCTTCCGGGAAGGCTGCTCTCGTGCATCCTCGGCTATAGCTCCTCGATGATCCCTTCTCGATGCTCGCTCCTCGCCCCTCGGGGCAGAAATAAGAGCTTTGAGAAAGATTGCGAACACAGCTACTGGTGGGGGAGTTGGTCAGGTTTAATCAAAGCTCTGCACACAGAATGGTGAACAACAGCGCTCTATGAATTCTTTTGATAAAGTCAAACATGCCAATGCAGAGAAATGTGTCTGTTTACACTATCCACCATATGCTGCCTGAAGATTTAAGAGATTACTGTAACCTTTGAACTCGTAGTGAACTATGGCAATAGTTAATTTGGATAAGGAAAAAGCCCTTTAACAAGGTGCTGTCTAATTTTGCTCTAAAATCCTAGTCGGGTTTTAAACTTGGGTATTGACGTTGGTGCTATTAATAAGTCGTAACACTGGTAATAATGCTAACTCCGATATGACGTGAAGATAAGTCCACATGTTTATAATCATACGATGCAGTATACTTTATTTTCCCCGCAGGGACATTTGTCGTTATGTCACTTATCACTATGTCACAGTGCCCTCCTGCCCCGTATGGAAGCATCTTTGTTCATTGATTTTCTTTCCAGTATATATATATATTATTTTTTTTATTTGTTTTTGTTTGCTGTCAATTTAAATATCTGTATTAAGATATATTATTTTGGAAATAAGATTGCCAATCATATGAGCAGTTGCAGATGATTACACATTAAAATAAGTCAACCTGAGGCTGCATCTGAAGAACCTGCAAAAGTAATTTTCCACCTTTGCACGGTCTGCCAAAAATCCTTTAATGCAGCACCTACAATTTATGAGTGGTGTACATGTCAAAGGCTATGACTAGTGTGAAGATTTCCTTCTGTACAGCTGAAATGATTGCTGCTATTAAGAACATGTAGATAAATGTTGACTAGCTGTGGGGCACAAAAAAACTAAACCATATATAGGGCTGCAGCTATCGATTCTTTTTGTAATCGATTAATCTAGCACTTAATCGATCGATTAATCGATTAATCGGATATTTTTTTTAATTTAAATTTTTTAATATTTTTTTTTTAATTTCTTTTTTACGTTTTTAAACAACCAAAACTAGACCTATATGTAAATATTAGTTATACTTAACCTATTTTCATTTATATATTTGATTATAATGTCACACAGCTCTGTTACACTTATGCTATTAGATCGTTGATCAGAGAGAGAGAGAGAGAGAGAGCGAGAGAGAGAGAGAGAGAGAGAGAGAGAGAGAGAGAGAGAGAGAGAGAGAGAGATGCGCAACAATCAGCTGTTGTTCTGAAGGATAGTCAGCGCGTCAGCTCAGATCGTGGTCACCACTACGTATTTCCTTGTCTCTGATTTTGGTAGTTGTTGTGTCTGATGTGATGTCATTGTCCAGACGACTCTGTGATTGGCTTTTGTCGGTCCTCTTCGTGGAACGGATGATGAAGTTAGACTCCATGTTTTCTGTTGAGATGCTAAAGCTCTTATTGTGCTAAGCTAGTTTGATGTTGCAGTAGACCCACTGTCCAGAGTTTTAGTTTTAATTATGTTTGAACTGACTCCAACCTTTGGACCCTTCCTGTGGTCTCCTCCAGCCGGTCTCTCCTCTCAGCCCTCACTAGTTACCTCTGGCATGTGTCTGAACTGATTCCAACCTTTGGACCCTTCCTGTGGTCTCCTCCAGCCGGTCTCTTCTCTCAGCCCTCACTAGTTACCTCTGGCATGTGTCTGAACTGACTCCAACCTTTGGACCCTTCCTGTGGTCTCCTCCAGCCGGTCTCTTCTCTCAGCCCTCACTAGTTACCTCTGGCATGTGTCTCCAGCAGCAGACGGAGCCGTCTGGTGAGCGACAGTAGCGGAAACACCGTCCGTCAGCGACACAACGTTAGTAACACTGATTTAACCAAGCTTCCAGGCAAGTCATTTTGCATCGAGGATTTTTTGTAATCGAATTATTTGAGGAATCGTTTCAGCCCTAACCATATATAATAAAACCTCAGAGGTGGCTTTCGATCGATGGAGTTAAATAACAGCTTATTTTTCCCAGTTGGTGTTTTGGCTTTGTAGGTCAGAACCAGACAGCTCCTGCCATACCATGAATCATCATTAGGGTCCTTAGCATCAAATGCTGTTGCGGGCATCAGTCAAAATGTGCTGCTGAGTGATGAGGCTGCTGGTTATTTCAGTGAGTCCAGGTCCAGTTGAGTGTGTGGAGCCTGAATCAGGGCCAGGGCCTATCAGCTAAAAGAACGTAGGTGGGGCCATTTGGTAATGGCCTGAATAGACAAGTGCCAACATCTCTCATAATTCCATTATGGTACTTCATTACTTACATGCTGCAGTAGCATTTCAATCCACCCACACTCTGAACACTGGCCTTTTGTATCCCAGCTGTCTCCAGAGATTAGGTTTGATGCTAAATAATGTACATTGCTGTTCAGATATGCAAAATGTAATAAAAATAAGCAGGCTGTTATACATTAGAAGGCTTAGGCTTTGATTGGCATATAAGGTCTCTGAACTCAACACAGATTTTATGTTTAATTTTCACATTGGGCCGATTAAAGGGGAAGATATTCAAAGTGTGGGTTAGTGCCAAAGCACAGTCACTGAGCTGACATGAAAATGAGGGGCTGTCATAAATTCAGTGCACCCACTGACTAATGGCTGTCTGCCTACCAGCTAACCCCACAGGCATGATGGGAGAGGGCATTAATCTGAGGACTAGCAGGGGACTAGGGAATTTGCTCCCTCATTTGAAATGGCTGCAGTTTGTGCCGTTAATCTGTTTAAATACAGCAACTACTTTAATGAGCTGTTAATATTAAATTACAATATGATATTGAAAGAGAAGTCACTTGTAATAAATGAAACAGGGTACATCCTGGAGAGACGATCTGTGCTAGAACAGCTCCTGTGGACTGATATAGAAATGTTCTAATGTTTTCAATGGGATGGACTTTGCTGCTTCTGGGGGAAACTGCTTGATAAAGCTAAAACTTTCAGCACAACTATGAGTGGATTGAACAGAAAATTTAAGCTTTTTTGTAGTTCTGCGACTTGGTTCACCAGTGACTAAATGCTGCAGAGCAGAAGCTTAGCGGTGTGAGCACAGTACGAAGTACGCTTCTTCTCCTTAGACACTGTAAAGTATTATTTTTCCAAGTGGATACTCTTTGGAATGGTTTGACACGGTTCTCATAAATATGCCAGGCATGCTGCTTATTTTCTGTTGAATGACGTTAGGGCTTTTTGTTTGTGAATAGCACTTAACGCCGCTGTGCTGTGTGGCCTCTGTGGTGGAGGAAATTATAGTATTTGGTCTGAATTCAATCTCGTATGCACTTTTTGAGGACGTTAGGTCCTTGCAGTGACAAATGGTATGAGGATTTAGGAGGGAACTTATAACAGAGAATGGTATCCAAAAAGTAACAAAATAAATACATAAATAGAACAAGGAAATCAGTTGTGGGATTTTTAGCAAGTTGGACTCTAGGATGCCCATGACAGATAGTCGCTCCACCACTTTTGTCCAGATTGAAATATCTTGAATTTTTGAATGAAAATATTCATGGCTCCCAGACATTAAATCCTAATTCAATGTAATACATTTTTATTTGTAGTGTCAAATCCTAACAGAAGTTATCTAGGGACACTTTTTATGTAGAGCAGGTCTAGACCACACTATAATTTATATTAAACATACCCAACATTCCCCCATGAGCCACAGTGACAAGAATAAATTCCCCTTTAACGGATAGAAACCATTAGCCTGGCTCCGCCCTCCTGCATCAATTTTCATTTCCCTTCAGTACTCCGTCTGGGTTCGCGGTATATTCTTGGGTTTTCTCCGGCCAAATATTTGGCGGTCCAATCAGCAAACAGAGGGAGTGGCTGAGAACGATGACGTTGAGGTCGTGTGCTAGTTTGAGTTGTAGTTCCGTAATGGCGGCGGAGAAAGATGTGAGCGAAGCCATTCGGTCCTTTGTGTATATCGAATATCCAGAAGTTAAAGCCTGAGCAAGAACAATCTTTGCTGAGTTGTGTTGGTGGCCATGATGTCGGCCCTCCTCCCCACGGGGGTCGGGAAAAGTTAGATTTTCCAGCTCGCTCCGTTAGTGGTGAAGGAGTTGCTAAGGCAAACGCTAGCGATGCTAAGCCGACGTCACGACCAAACGTTAGCGATTGGTTATGGCAGATCCAATAGTTTTAACCGCCTTCAAGGAAGTTAACACTTGTCAATGGAGAGTGGCCAGACTCTCTGTACAAATGAAATGTACCAGAGTCTGGTAGGACCAGGCTAAGAAACCATGAGCAGAACCAAGGCTCTGGGTGGACGGCCATCGAGCTCCACCGGTTGGGTTGTTAGATACAGAGAGAGATGCACACCAACAACTATAATAACACCAACAACTATAATAACAATGGAGATAATAAAAACGTAGAATAATATTAATAGTAGCGAAAAATACGACTATTAGTACTAACAATTGATTGTGGTGACTTCCTGACTTCATCGAGCGCAATCATAGGGTGGGCATTTTTGGTTTTGATTGAATTATCTCGCCAAATATTTGATTGATTGACACCAACGTTCCCCTCAGGATGAACTCTAATACCTGTGACTTGTAAGTAGGGCTGCACAATTAATTGTGATTTTATTGAAATTGCAATATGGACTAGTGCAATATTCAAGTCACGGGGGGGCCGCAATATTTGTTAAAGGCAAAATATGTGTCAAACCATTCTGAATGAAGCATTGTGTTGCTGCAGAGACTCCCCAGCCTACACACTGCATCCTACAATAGTACAGATCCTCGCAAAAATCACTCAAATGAAATATTTCTCAATAAAAATGAGAGTAATGATACAAAAATGAACATTCCCTCCAATATCGTGAATCATATCGCAATCGCAATAGCAGTCAAAATAATCGCAAATAGATATTTTTCTCATATCGTGCAGCCCTACTTGTAAGAAGCGTTCACGTCAACCTCAAAATTATAATTTCGTAATGTTTACGTTGAAGTAATAGGAACATGAGGCAGGTGTGTGGATTAAATAGTAGATGAAATGACAATCGACGTAGGACCGAATGGTTTGCCTTGGTGGTTCTTACATTCAGACATGTAAGAGCAGGGAAAGCACAGGTGTAAATAATTTAGTCCTAATTAGTTACTCGTTAGTTGCATCGTTAATGTCATTAGCAACACCTGTGCTTTTCCTCCTGGCAAGACCGAACACTGTATATAATATATCCGGCCGAATGCAGCTAGAAACATGTTGTTTCTGTCATTATCCAAAGTACAATATGTACTATATTCAGAGTTACTTGGTTTATGAAAGTATAAATAGGAAATCCTAACCTTAAAGGACAGACATTTAACAGGTAGAGGGATGATTGGCTGTAAAAGTGTTTCGTAATGTTTCTAGATGAGGCCTCCGCTGATTGGCTTACAGGGCATGCTGATTACACCTAACAGTAGAAAAAAGATTTCTTACAGCCATCTGTGTCGCTGCACGAGTCGCATTAAAAGAAAAGTTACTTTCTCAGATTTTCAGTAACATCATAGTGCTGAGATGGCACAAGTAAGAAACATGCGCTCAGCGGTATTGATCTTGATCATTGGTGTTTTGATTTGTTCAGAGCTACACTATACAGTATCTGGTGCTCTGATTAAAATTCAGCATTACCTCTGGTGCTTAATTAGGAGTATTTATTTCAGCTGTGGGAGAGAGAGGGTGTTGTCAGTGAAATTGTTTATAGTGCATTGATCCTCTAGACTGATTCCCCCCACCCCCCATTCACAGGATGACGCCGGTTTGCTCATTGATCGCCAGGGTGCTATTCCACAAGAGTCATGAGCAAACAGCTCTGGACACTGTTGCAAATGTTGTTGCTTGCTGCTTTTTATTCATTTGATAACACACAAAAAATTATGAGATATATATATATATATATATATATATATATATATATATATATATATATATATATATATATTTATTAAGGTGCTTCCCATAAACTGTCAGGTGATTGGTGGATGCTAGCAGAGACAGATGAGTTTGAGTGGAAAGGTGGAAATGACTAATTGCATTTGAGAATGGGAACATTGCTGCTGTGTTATTGCATCAGTCTGGGAAATATATTGCTGCTGCTGAGATCGTTTTTCAATGGCCACCAGGAATAAATCTATGCACTGAGTGGATAATTCAACATTTGCACTTCAGAATTTATAACTGGAATGTTATCTCTGGCTGCTGCAGAACCTGGTGTAGCATTTTATTTGAGGGATTCTTTATGCGTTGGGCAACCCAGCTGAGAAACACTTTGCTGCTACATAACCTACATAACAGGCTATCTCAGTAAAATCCCAAAGGTTTATGCTGCTCCAAATGTTCTGACCCAGTCTGTCTCTGTCTGTTAATTAATGACAACGCACTTTGCAGCTTCTAGACAGCCTAGATACAACATCAAAACATTTAGGCCCCTTATTCAGACTGAGTCTGTTTGCTCCAGTGTCCAGTTTCCATCAATCAGCTGCATTTGCATGAAATCACTTTTTCTTTCTTTCTTTTTCATGTATATTGAACTGGATACCGCATTTAATGGTACAAAGTAATGACCATAAAAGGGTTCAGCAAAAAACATAATAATAAAAGTAATATTTAGCGCCACAACTAATAAAAACAATATGCAGAGTGAAAGTCTGGAGGCCCTATGAAATTAAAGGAAAGCGTTTAGTATAGAGCTGGAGCCAGGAGAGAATTCCCTCTGAAGCTCACTAGTTAGCACTTTATATTAAAAAATTAACCATAAAACTTTGCTGTGAGCTAAATGTGAAGCTAGAGCCAGGAGATGGTCGGTGAACTTTGGACAGAGCCATGCAAGTTGTTTCCAATTACTTCCAGTCTTTATGCTAAGATAGGCCCTTCATGTGTACAGGAGGGCCTAATTTTGTCCCATGAGTGCAGGAAAAAAAGTTTCAAGTTGATTTCATTTATATATCACTTTAAAAGCAAACAAGTTTGAACCAAAGTGCTTCACAAAGACAAAAATGTATATACGTGTGTATACAAGCATAATACACACTTAGATATACATACAGTACATACAGGGTGCGATTTTCCAGGGAGGATGCATGGTCTACATATCCCTGCCTCTACTCAATTATTTTAATCACCGATGGGGACAATATGTATCTCCTCCCCCCCCCCCCACCCCCCCGCTTAAAGTGATCATCTGCTTCACCAATAGCCTAGACCATATATTAATTATATACCTAAAATAGAAGTATTTTAGACTAAGTAAAGCGCTGTAATGTGAACAGTCTATAGTGTGATAGAACGATAAAATCTGAGCGGCAGTTGCTGGTTGTATTTAGCTGCTACAGAGCACCGGGACGCCGGCTACCAGCGGCAGTTGTTTGGCCGTCAATAGGTGACTGTGAGCCGGCTACAGGCACCGCCACATGGCGCTCCTTTCAGGGGCCACAGTAGTCGAGTTAAGCCAGAAAAAGCAAGCGTCATGCGGCGATGACAGTTAAAGGTCCCACAATATGCTGCTTTTGGGATGCTTTTATATAGACCTTAGTGGTCCCCTAATACTGTATCTGAAGTCTCTTTTATATAGGCCTTAGTGGTCCCCTAATACTGTATCTGAAGTCTCTTTTATATAGGCCTTAGTGGTCCCCTAATACTGTATCTGAAGTCTCTTTTATATAGGCCTTAGTGGTCCCCTAATACTGTATCTGAAGTCTCTTTTATATAGGCCTTAGTGGTCCCCTAATACTGTATCTGAAGTCTCTTTTATATAGGCCTTAGTGGTCCCCTAATACTGTATCTGAAGTCTCTTTTATATAGGTCTTAGTGGTCCCCTAATACTGTATCTGAAGTCTCTTTTATATAGACCTTAGTGGTCCCCTAATACTGTATCTGAAGTCTCTTTTATATAGACCTTAGTGGTCCCCTAATATTGTATCTGAAGTCTCTTTTATATAGACCTTAGTGGTCTCCTAATACTGTATCTGAAGTCTCTTTTATATAGACCTTAGTGGTCCCCTAATACTGTATCTGAAGTCTCTTTTATATAGACCTTAGTGGTCCCCTAATACTGTATCTGAAGTCTCTTTTATATAGGCCTTAGTGGTCCCCTAATACTGTATCTGAAGTCTCTTTTATATAGGCCTTAGTGGTCCCTAATACTGTATCTGAAGTCTCTTTATATAGGCCTTAGTGGTCCCCTAATACTGTATCTGAAGTCTCTTTTATATAGGCCTTAGTGGTCCCCTAATACTGTATCTGAAGTCTTTTATATAGACCTTAGTGGTCCCCTAATACTGTATCTGAAGTCTCTTTCCCGAAATTCAGCCTTGGTGCAGAATTACAGCCACTAGAGCCAGTCCCACAATGAGCTTTCCTTATGATGTTCTATTTCTGTGTCTGTAGCTTTAAATGCTATTGAGGAGGAGAGAGGGGGGGGCAAATTGTACCCTGCATATATACATACATAGATGTGGTGGACATATAAGAAGATTGAAACAAGTTGAAACACAAATTAAAACCCATGAAAGACAGGTTTAACACAATTAAAAGCATCTTAAAAGCATTCAGACTCGAGCCGAGGAGCTGCTACTAGACCCTATTAGCCTAGGTTAGTCCCCATGGTCCCCTGCTGGGTGTCCTGTCATAAGGACTGTACAAGTGTGAAAAGGTTTGACCCTTGCAGTAGGGTTTGTCAATACTCTGACCCAAGACCATGACTCCTCAATCAGCCGTCTCACACATTCCTACAGTGATTGGCTGATCCGTCACTGAAAGAATTGAGGATCGAGATAGCTGTCTAAATCTTCAAGAAGCAGGCAACACCTTTCACAGAATAGTATTGATGTTTTTGAGATTTATGTCTGTGTTGGCATTACTTTGATCTAGTCAGAGAAATGAACTGCCAGGGAAAATAGGGGTATGAGTGATACTGATGAAATCATTTGATAAATTCGTGGAAGATATGAACATATTATGGATTGGACGGTAGAAGATAAAAAAAAAGATGGATGATGCGAGAGTTAATAAGATAAGCAGAGAAACAGCCTCTTTTGCAACCAAGTGAGAGAAAGAAATAGTAGAAAAACAACTCTCGGATCGTCTCAACATTTAACATTTTGTAATTCATTTGTATTTCTTCACAATAAGAACAACAGATCAATCCAGCTCAGAGAGTATGTGTTGGGAGTGGTGTGTTATTAATGCGAGGAGTTAAACGGAGATTTAGAATGCCATGTTTTCTTTTTTCTTTTTACCCTCCCTCCTTTCCAGAGAGAGGGCCATGAGGGAACCACTGCTGCAATGCAGCAAAACAAATCGCGAGAATCTATTAAGTGTTTGTGATTGCGAGACATAGCCTCTCTCTTGTTTCTCTTTCTTATTTTCACTTTGCTCTCTCTCTCTGGTTGGCTTTCTCTGTGGTCTGACATTAAAATAAATGAGCACCCTTGCATGCCAGAAGATTGGAAGATAAAATAAAACTAATGTGTGTATTTTGATTTGACTTATTGCAATTGATTTTTTTTTTTTAAGATAACTTTTTGGGCTTTATTTTGATAGGACATCTAGGTGAGAAAGGGGAGAGAGAGAGAGAAGGGGGGGGGGGAAGACATGCAGGAAATCCAACCCGGCCACTATTGCAATTGATTTTAACACACACAGAAAACACTGTTCCTACTTCATGAACTCACATACCTTTTATTTTTTTTCCCTATTATATAAGGAACTGATAAAAGAAGGACCCAATGACTGTAACCTCAGAATACATTCAAAAAGGCCATTGTTATACACCATTTTAAATCACTGCACTGTTGCACTGTTGACGTAAAGTAGAGCCTTTGTTCCCTTCAGGGTTCAAGGTTTACATCAGCCACCTACAGTATTCACTTCAAGAGATGTACAACCACTTCTCTGGAGCTTTTCAAATAATACACACTGTGCATACAAATTCATAATAAACGCTGTCATACAATGTTTAGCCAAAGAAAGCTCTGACATACTCGAAAGAGAAGATAAAAATTCCTTCCTTTATCCACAGGCCATACTTAAATGCTCATGACATGCCTCATATGTTATGATTAGAAGCATCAAGCAGATTCTAATATGTGAATAATTCTTTTCTGCATATATACCAGACCTTTACTTGTATAAACTGTTGTTTGCTTAATAACGATCACTGAGCGAAAAGCTTAGCTCCCTCAGTTAATTTTACGTTTTGTTGCTGCCTATGCCATTCTACTGTCTGTTATGAAACAATATTGTCTGCAATAAACATTTCACACTAGACTTTGGGATAATCAAACACTCGGCTACTCAGTCCTCAATACGTAACATTTGAGCTTGCTAACGACTCCAAAATAGGTTGACATTTCCAGCAGTTAGGAGGGCGGAGAATGAGGACGCATGTAAAAAGCAGTTGCTCTTTCCTTGACCTCAGTCAGCTGAGGCTGCTGCGCCTACATGTGCCATGCAGAAATATTCAATATTTCTCTCTCAATATTCGGCTCAGCTGTGATGGAAAGCAGAGATGAGAAACACTCAGAGGTGTAGTGGTTCATACAGTATACACATACTGTATATACAGAGTATATCACCTCTGCCAGGGGGATTTACTGAATACATTTTGATAAATAGTTAACTGTACTGTATATGTATCAGTGTTCTTCTTCCAGTGCCATGCTGCAGCCAGTAATTTTACAATATTTCTTGTAATCTCTATTGTCTACTACTCAGACTGACTGACTTAAGTCAAGGCAACATAAGTACTGCCCTTAATTAGCACCAGCCTGGAAAAGAAGCATGGTCCTATATCTTTAATCAGTTTGTTTTTTTAGCAACTAGGGGACATGATATAGCTAACTTGTTGGCAAATCATAAATTAATTAACATTAATTTGTAGTCATGTGTCTGGTGACCTGACAAACATAAGACCAATATTTAATCTCCTTAGCTCTGTTTTGGTTTCCACCAACTCCTAAGAGAAATATCTGGCTCTTTCTTGCTTTCTTGCCGAGAGCTATGTGTAATTTTGTCGTAATTATGTTCACATGCAATGTGAATTTTGGTGTTGCGTTACTCACACAAGGCACGCTGGTTGAGAGTTGTAGGCACTGACGTTTCTTTCCGTTATCAACCATGGACAAAATAACCACTAATGCTGAATTGTACCTGTTGTGTAAGTCCCAGATACGTCAGAAAACCAAACACTGTCGTGAATGAAATGCTTGTTTTCTGAAAGGAATTCCGATTGATCAGGGCTATGCTGGGTGCTACTACAGTGGTATGAACCCAATTTGTGATTTAATTGCTATAAATGGATTCAAAGTATGCCAAAATAACTATATCATAATGCCGATTTTTGTAAAAGGTCTGAATTTATGCTTCGACAGGTCTGTCTGCAACAAAACAAGCAAACAACTTTTAAAATGCTTGTTTTTTGAATGGAGTTTTAATCCATCAGGGTTATGCTATGCAAAATAATCTCAACGCTAATAGGCTTTCACAACACAACATCTGGGAATTTCTCACTCAAGTTGAAATATTTTGCTTCAACTCGAGCGAATACGTGACAGTCGCCCACCGCAAATTTGCATCTATTTGCGTCTTTGCATTGACTTGTATGTATTCACGCTGCGCAAAATGCTCGCTCTGCATTCAGTGTGATCACACCGTTAGATTAGAAGATCGATACCTCTCTCATGTCAGTATAGTAAAAGAATGAAGCTGTTGCTAGCAGCTGGTTAGCTTAGCTTATGCGTTTTGTGTTTTATATACGGATTAAACAAATGAGATATGTGTAATTTAGTGAGATGTAACACATCTAGGCTGACTCTTTCCCTCATGCTCTCAGTTTTTATGCTTAGCTGAATTGAGAAATTAGTGTCTAAACAGCTAAACGATTATCTGTATTTTAGCTGTATATTTAATAAGTTTAAGACCTGAGAATGAACATGCAAGAAACACTCAATATTAGTACTTACTAACAGACTACTGAAGTGTCTTGTACTCTCTGGCTCTGTTTTAAATTGGTTTAAGACCTATCTGTCTCCCTTGGTGACCACTCCTCGGCTAAAATGTGGGGTTCCTCAAGGTTCCATCTTTGGGCCTGTGTTCTTTAGTCTTTATATGCTGCCACTGGGAAATATCATCAGAGAACACATGATTCATTTCCTGCTATGCCGATTGTACACAACTGTAAAAACTTTTTTTTACCACAAAATATCTATATATACATGACAAATATATTGATAAACTGGTTCAATACATTGATCAACTTTTTTTATGTCACATATCTTTTTGCAATTGAACAAATACAAGACCAAGGTATTAATTATCAGAGCAAAGGCCCATGGAGAGATACTGTTTATTAACTTCAAATCTTTGGCACAATATGTCAAGCCCCTAGCAAAAAATCTTGGCGTGCTTGAGTTGATTGAGTTGAATTTCAAATGTCACATTAGAAAAGCCCTTAGAAATATTGTTAAAGTGTAGCCGTTCCTCTCCCAGGCAGATACTGAGAGTCTCGTGCATGCTTTCATCAACAGCAGGCTTGATTACTACAGCGCTCTCCTTTTTGGTCTACCTAAGAAAGTTATAAATAAACTACAGATTCATCAGAATGCAGCAGCACATTTACTGACCAAGACCAGAAGGAGAGCACCCGTCCTTAAGTCCCTTAATTGGCTGCCTGTTAGTTTTTAGAATAGATTTTAAGAACCTTTAATTGGTTTTCAAATCACTCAATGGACTAGCGCCTGAATACCTGTCAGACATGCTCTCAACGTATGTTCCCTCTAGATCACTCAGGCCCTCTGACGCTGAGTGAGGACAAAGAACTACAGGGAGGTGGCATTTAGTGCCTATGGTCCTCACCTCTGGGCATCACAATCTGTAAATATCTCTGAAAGGAGCCTTAAAATTCATTCCATTTTGGAATTAAAAATCTATGTAGAAGTATGTAGTAGTAGTATGTAAGTACTGCGGGATAGCGCCGATAGCGCGGTAGCAGCTGAGAGGAGTATCCATCAGGCAGGTGTTATTTAAATATACTTCTAATGTTTTATTAGTACAGAAACTATTTGTACTACTGTAGAAGTTTGGTATCATTCCGGGCTTTATTAGTGGGGTAATTTACGAGATACAAACGTGGATCCATTAGCGCCTGCACTAAGCTTACCAGCTGATAACGCTAACTCCACCAACGTTATAACAAGGGAACAAAGCTTATGGGGGGTTGTTTGGCTCGAGGTCAATGTGCAAAGCAGCCTAGGGTGAAATTACTCCGAACCACCACTTTAACCAAGTAGTTTTGGTGCCCAAACATAACCGAACTGCGACAGGTTTAACACCGTTAACGACGTGTTTAAAACCGCAACTTTTACATTCAAAAACCGCGACTGACTTTCTCTGGTTTAGGAAATGACAACGGAAAACGCTCTGTTGTGTCGTATTAGAGGGTAGGGACAAATGACCTATATTGTGGTATGGTTTGCAGGACCCGTTGGAGAGGAACTAGGTTGCTTATTGTAACCATTGGGAGCAGATCAAAGTGTCAATGCCTTCAAAGGAATGTGTTCTGGTGCTGTAGGTCCCATAGTTCTCTTGGAACTCTGTGTACACATTCAAGAATATCATCTCTACAAGCTGGTTATATGTCATGCCTTGATTACACTGTTCGCCAGAGACAAAATAATTATCATTACCAGTGATTACTCTGAGCCCACTTTAACTGGCACGGTTTCTGTAAACCACATCCTAACAAATCCATCCTGATGAAATTAGAAGACCTCCCCTTAAAGGATTTTTTTGTTAGTGCTTTTAGAGACAAACAGGCCAAATAATCAACAAACCACACTGTTATCATTCAAGTACTCAATTGGGAAATAAGCATCCAGCTCTGGGCTGCGGTTCAGCTCGGCCACATTTCATCCCTGTGTCAACACGTTAGTTTGGTTTGCTGAGAGAGGGTGAGAAAGTCAGATACCCTGGCAAATTACAAGCGAGAGATGGATAGATAGTGAAACAAATATAGAGACGGAGCGGCTGTTAATTAGAGGATGTGACGCGTCCCCTGGATGTTGTGGTGCGTGGTAAAAATTCAAGATCAAATGGAGCTAATTCTCAGAGAGCAGCGGTGACGGAGAGAAGAAACCGCATCTCCCTTAGATGAGTGATGGCTGTGGAAGGCGAGGGGAGGAGGAGAGAGAAGAGTGAGAGAGGGAGGAGGTGGAGATGGAAGGTGGTGTGGCACATGGCCTGTTACCATGGCAATGAGTCCCATGTCAACCTGCAGAACATAAATATAAATCCAGTTTTTCTTACGGATTGACATGGAAATTCCTCTCCTTCTCTCTCTGCTCGCTTCTCTCAGTTGCTCAACTTTGTCATCCCGGACCTCTCACCTGCTGTGTGAGGCGGATTTATGCTGCCAAATAATAAGAACAGCAACGCTTTGAGATCTGCTGTTTACTGTATGCTGACAGTGAGATAACGCTTAGTCATAGCACGCATTTGTATTCATGCTGCTGTAACTTATGCTCATAGAAGCAAAGTAGGATCCTGTGCTGTTGGAAGACTCGTTTTGGGCTGTGTTCAAAACATGCTGACACGATTCCCGTTGTATAATGCGCCTTGATGTGTCTGACAGGTTGGTGACTGTGATTAATGGTGGTGATGCTGATGTTCAGGAGTTGAAAGACCTCTGCGGGTGACGAGGAACGCAGGAGAAAAAATCCCTTCAGTTTTATAATTTTTTCATGAATTACATAAGACAACACTGAGACTAATTCCATACAATTTTTCGTTTCTTTATATGACAAATGTAATGATATTACTAATATTTTGAACACAAACAATCTCATCTCACTGTGCGGACCAGCTTGTCTACTATCTTAACAATAATTTAATTTATACGTTTTATTGATGAAATTACAATATGCACTCTGTTAGAAATCACTACACACAGGCCTGAAATACACACTGTCATGCTCAAGACTTATTCATGCACAAATGGAGAGATGTCAGAGTGAGTGGGCTGCTAGTGCCCTGAGCAGTTGGGGGGGGGGCGCTTCATCCGCAGCGCTGTGGAGGAAGGTCTGGCAATGCGAGACTACCTTGACGATAATAATCCTAATCTTATAGCTTGAAATATCTGCACCAGTTGAGGAGGTAACAATAAACCCTTTTGAACCCTAGCGATGCCATTCACCAGTGTCAAGTCGCCTGAAATGATTTCCATCTCATTGTCTCCTTCGGGAGATGCTCATCCATCTAGATTCTAAGTACACAATCTCAGCACCCATCAGCTATCGGTCTGACGACGATTCCGCTTCACCTGTTCATCAGCCCTCATATCTCCTGTCTCTCGTTACACTCATAGTAATATACCTTGTCACTGCCCGATGTGAGTTGAGAGCAGATGTGAGTTGAGAGCAGATGTGAGTTGTGCACGCATCACTTTGTGACAAGTAGCCTACAAGATGCTAACGAGAGACTTCTGTAATGTCAATACAGTAAAAATGGACCTACAACGAAGTTCGTTCATTGCTGGCTACAAGTTATCAGTCAAACACAACAAAGGCTGTCACTTGAATGGCGTTTTGAGCTAACATTAGCAATCAAACAATCATAGATAGCTAAAATGTTTTTGAAATGATTTCCATCATCTGTTATTGTATGTAAAGAGACGCCGTAAACCGTTTAAATCTGAGCATGGCCGACTCACATCTGCACTCGACTCACATCGGGCAGTGACAGACCTTTTTCACTGCAGACGTGTCACAGTAGGAAAAGCACAGGTGTATTCATTAATGATGGCTGTATTCCACTTAGGAGAGGCCCTGGTGTTGTGAATGCTGACTCACTGAGGCCCTGTTTACACGTACATGGCTATTTTGAAAAACGGAGACATTTCCCTTCGTTTGTGCCCTTTGTTTCAAACGGAGAATTCGCCTCTGAAAACGAGTCTTTCTAAAAACTCCGGCCAGAGTGGAGATTTTGGAAAACTTTGTTTTCACGTTTGCATGTAAACTGAGACAAACGGAGGTTTAGGCAGCCGAGGAAGTGAGGAAAAGAAGAGAGAGAGGAAGTGATTTGTTGCTGTTGTTGCTATTTTTTCGGGATTCTGACGTGCTTGGCTTGAGCTTCTCGTTACACTGCCACCTACAGGTTTAGCATGCTCTTCACGCCATATATACACGGGTACATGGAAACGAACACTTTTCTGAAAATTGACAGCTGGAGAGGTTGAAATGTCCGTTTATGAAAATAGCCTGTAAACGTAGAATGAAATAGCTTACTGGGACACTTGATGGAGTTGAGCTATCGTTAAGGTTATCAATTTCAGCTGTGCTTCTCCTACTACGACAAGTCAACATGTCTGCTGTGAAAAAGGTCCATGAACCTGCTGAGAATTATCCCCCAAATCTGCAGCTCCTCTCAGCTCATTGGTTAGCTGTTCTGGTTCACTCTCATCAAAGAAATCACTATACAACTTTTGCTTCTAATGACGAGAAATCTGATCTTTGTGCGTAAAATCAGTGAAGTGCTTCTTAAAGGGAAAGGTACAAATATTTGTTTAACTTTGGTGGGGGAACAAAGTCTTCCAACAGCAACCATGTGTTTGAAACCATTTCACAGTTATTACAGGTATTTCAGAAGAAAAGATGCCGCAAAATGATAGTTGTTTCCCACCACCATCACACCCATGGTCACAGTGGGCTTCACGCTGCAGGATGCGTGAGAGAAGTACGATATCAGACACAAAAGAAATGCCCCATGTACCCTTAGTGTATACGGTCTACCCTGTGTTACAAAAGTAACACCTAAGGTTAACCAGCAGAAAGAAAGGATGTGGAACACAAACATCACTAGTCGTCACAGCATTATGAGCAGAATATAACTATGTAAATATTGCTGTGAAAAAGGAACCAAATCAACACATCGCCTAAAGACTTTTACAACTTTACTGACAGCAAGTAAAAAAAAATAACTCCACACTGAGTGCCGTGGTGGATCTATCAGCATTTAAAAATAGTAGCAGTGAATCTCTTGATCCTTGACTTACTGAGGCTTCAAAAGCTATGATACACAAGTAAAAACACTTTCAGCGGAGAGAAATATTGACACCCGGTTCAAAATTACTGCAAACAATAAACGTCACCTCACAAAAAGATGTTTGCTGAAATATGGCTAGCGACATTGGCCCTCTGCTTTGCCTGAAAGTCTCCCACAAGCTGCTGTTGACTCTATTCTATTTGCCACACACAGAGAGTGAGCAGCTATATAAATCCTGCGCTACAAATCCAGCCACAAGCAAGCCCAGTCGATTACAGATTGCATTTAACAAAGGATCCTTTCAAGTCCATCGACAGACTGACTTGGCGCATACACACCCCACTGCTGGGAAGCTCCAGAAAAAAGCTGCAGTGGTTCTCATGTTGTACTCAGGGAAAGTCACACTAGATAAAAGCATTAGTTGAGTGCCTCATTTTTTTTTTTAAATGTGGCTCTTCCCTTATACATTTCCTCAGCTGAATTAATTTTGTTATGATGAACTATTTTTATTCATTTTTTAACCAACATGACATCACGACTTTGCGTAAACATACACGCCCCCACTTTCTTAAGCCAAGTGGCATGTTATCTGTATGCATTTTGAGCTATCCGCTTTACACTGTATACAGCGGACGTAAACATACACGCCACTTGGCGTGTTATTGCCAGAAAGCGACGGTTGAGTTTAGGAAACGTGACACGCGGGTTGGGTTTAGGAAAAGAAGAACGGGACGGGTGGGTTTAGGAAAAGAAGAAAGCGACAGTTTAGGAAACGTGACACGCGGGACACGATCCTTGCTCTCCTGGGTGAAAGTCCTGTGTTTGACCCATCCACCACCTCGACCAACCTCCCTTCGCGGATTTTCGCCCTTTCATACTGTCATACTGCTCGCTACAGCGTAAATTCACACGCAATCGCAAGGTAACGTAAGTCAATGGAGGCCAAACGGCATTGATAAACACGCTAAAATGCGAGTATGCGTCTTGATAACACACCAATAATGGCATGGTGAATTGGCGTGTCATACATACACCATTTCATGAGATCAGGCTGTTTTAACGGTATACAAAACATATAATTTACAACATGAAAACATCCCCCCTTCCCCAAACCCACCCAGTCGTCATCACCACCTAGACAAAAATCATGAAAAGATGTCATAGTAACCATCAAATTCAAGACAACACAGCAAAATAAGAGAGTAGATTGTATACCAAATAATATGTATAATGTGACACAACAATAAGCACATAGTATATGCTTCACCCCAGCACATAGCTTCTTAGGAGCCCTCCAAAAAGCTTAAGTATTTCCCTATTTTCTAATGTAGACATCCAATCTGGCAAACCGTTTATATGACATTTTTTTCAAATGCTGCCTCTCTAGCCATCTCAATAAGCCCATTCTTGGATTGACGGCACCCCTTCATGGTGTTTGGTGTTTTAAGCCCACAACGTTGTCTTCCAGGCAGCGCTGCCTGGAAGACAATAGGATTAGGCAAGGGTTAGGGTTAGGTGCCTGTCGACGTTGGGGGGCTTAAAACACCATTGAGCCCCCTTCATTCCGCCATCCTCTTAAAAGAATACGTTCGGCTATCATTCAACTAGTTTCAACCCAACTTCTTATGTGCTTATCTAACCCATCTACCAGAACAAATAGTCTTGGGCTGAATGGAACTTGGCTCCCTGCATTCTGACAGGTTATCATGTATCCCAGTCCAAAATTCCTGGACCTTACCTCAGCTGAATTTCTGAAGGCAAACAAAGAGAGGTTTCTTGCTCTGGTACTGTATATAATCTGTCTCAGTTTGCAGTATAGAGATAAATGCCTGTGTCATGTGTTCCCTACGTTTGTCTTAATGAGAATGAAGAGACAGCTATAAGTAAGTCGTCTGGTCCATGTGCTCAACAAACCGCCTTATAGGCAAATCTCAAGGGGCCTGCGTGTTATTTAATAAGCGCTCAGCTTGACCAGAGAGGAAAAGGAAGAAGAGAAGAAGAGAGAATCTGAGGAAGCGAGAGAACTGTTTGTACTTTCAGTCGCCGGTGGTTACAGACAGGCAGCTTAGAGCTCCCTTCAAGCTTGCTCCAAGACACAATGAAATTTTAATGAAGTTATGCTGCTGCCGCATGGTAATGCACAGTCTCAGGGGCTGGGGAGATAGGGATTGGCTGGAGCATGCCTTGGGGGGGGGTGCGTTTTCAACTGTCACTCAGCTAACATGTAGAAACAACAGGGAAGTGAGCCCTGGTCACACAGGGCTCATTGTGTTGCCCTTAGCAGCCAGTTTAGTCCACGTTCAGACCAAGGTTTTTGTTTGAGGAAAGGAAAATGAGGAAATGTTGTCGTGTCAGATTTGTCCCCATCCTGATTTAACTGATGAGCTTGTCAGTTGCTGGTTAAATAATTTAGCGAGGGACGAAGAGGAAGGGCAGCGGAGTGCTAGCCTCTGTCTTAAGATGGGACCCTCAGTTTTTGTAATGATGTGTTAACTGAACATGTCAGATCCATTTAAACATACGTTATGCTGCTGCTCATGTCATTTTCAGGTCGCGAACATTAATTAGGCCGCTGCTAAAAACGGTAGTGTTTCTACCTTCTCAGCCAAGGTAATTAAACACCTTTGAGTTGTATTAATTTTAACCTTTCATACTTGCAAATGTTGAAAGGTTAAAAAAAACCTTTCTATTCTATTTGATTTATAATTATTCTGATTTGATAAGTGGATGCTGTCAAACTCCATCCCAAATGTAGAGTCTTGACATTGCTAACCTTTAAAGGAGCAGAGAGCCGGAAGTCCAAAATAGAGGAACCTATCAAAGCCTATTAGGTGTGCTGCACCAAACCAAGTTACATAACCCTGCTGAGTATAAGGCGGAAAACAAGTTGAACATAGTGCAGGGCTCTCAAGTTTTATCAGAAGTTTGGAGTGAGATTACATGCATTATGCGGGGAGGAGCCATTCCAGTATTTGCCGCACTGTATGCTCTCTTCCACTGTCTCCTGTGTACTCTCTTCCACTGTCTCCTGTGTACTCTCTTATACTGTCTCCTGTGTGCAGTCTGAAGGTCTTTGTCAGCTCTTTTCTCCTCTCCATTACTTCACCCCCTGTACTGTTCACCTTTCTTCACTCTCTTAGCTCTGTCTGGGTTCATTTTTCTTTCTTTTGTCTTTAGGGGTATTCTTGGCTTGTACCCAGAGGTCACCTCTTGATCTATCTAACCATCGATCTGTCTCCCTCCTGCTCCCTCTCTCTTCTTCACGCTCCTGTCATTCCCTCTGGGCCTGCAAAAGATCGGCAGTCAGCTCACAGCCAATCCTAAAGAAACACAATCCTCTGAATCTCGAGGCTCTGATCTACGGCCAGAAGTCGGGGCAAATGACAGAAATCAGATGTGCACTTGTTTTCGGGGGGAAAAGGCGCTGATGATCAGAGAAAACAGTCTGTCGTTTCCAGGGTTAGTTTTGCAAATTTTGGAGTGTAAAAATCCCCAAGCTTTGTCAGCTATTTTTACAATAAAAGGATACACTTTGGATTTCTGTTCCCTGCCAGAACAGTTTGATTGACTTGTCTGTCCATCGCATGAGTAATTTTTAAATCTCCATGTGACTTGCTGTGGAAAAAAAGTCAATATGTCCACACAGTGTTTATAAACCGTGGAATATTATACAAATGAAGCCCCCGTTACTCATTTGTCATTGTCATTCTGTGATTCTATACAAACAATCAATATTTGACCTGACTTATTTCCTGGCCAATTTGCTTGGCATCATGCATTTATATAAAACAGAAGTTTTAGCCTTATTTCACACGCCAGAGCCTGGAAACATACCACAGAGTGATGCATGAAATTACATTCACTTTACTCACTTCAACAGTAGTTGAAACCCACAATAAAACATCCAAACAGAGGGTCAATTCATCTGACATGCTACACTGAACATATTTCACAGCAGAAGTTGATTTGAGACTTTTGTTTTACCCTGCACAGTAGATGCCTAAACAAAAACAAAAACTTGTTACTGTTACTTTGTGTCTGCACAAGAGCAGTTCAACATTTTGAGAAACAGAAATGTAAAAATAGGCATTTATATGCATACACCATTCCGTATGTAGGCTTATATATATATATATATACATATTTTTCCATGCATTTTCCCATTCAGCATTCACTTGAGCATCTGTCTGCTCCCAAAACGCTATAAATCTACAGACCTTTTTGCAGTTTAGAGTCTGAATATAATTAAGACAAAGGATCCAATACGTTTCCCGTAACCAAAACAACAGGGGCTTTCCAAGGGATTTATCAGCCTCTATGTCTTTAGAGCAGGGTCCTCAGAGTCAATGCAGGGGTGCCTCCATATTAGTTAATTTTTGAAAGTTTTTTCAAAAATTAAAAAATCTTAACTTGAATCCAGCATATTAGCAAATACAAATCCCCACTGAGGACAGGCTTGCTAGAGTATAGGTAAGGTAGTCACTAAGGTAGCCATCCACAGATACAGTTAATGCTGAGGATTCACAGAGCCACATGTATGTTTTGAAATTAAAACATGATTCATAAAATCATACCAACAATTATAAGGCTATTTTAAAACCTTCGTATTCTATGCACTAAAAGGTATGTATAAAGGCTTTAGGCCGCTCTACACGTTACCGTAGGCCCAGTTTAATATGCAACTCAATTTTATACAATATATGTAGTAGGGGGGTCTCTGTTCCATCTCTCTTTCAGTTAAGGGGTCCTTGGCTTAAACAACGTTGAAGACCCCTGCTTTGGAGTGTAACACAATGCTGCTTGAGGGACATTAACATTTAACTTTAGCATCTCGTACTTAAGCATCATTACACTAGCCTGGCTCCGCCCTCCTACGTAGGGCGGAGCGCTCAATTTTCATTTCCATTCAGTACTCCGTCTTGGTTTGCGGTATATTCTTGGGTTTGCTCTGACCAAATATTTGGCGGTCCAATCAGCGAACAGAGGGAGAGGCTGAGAACGATGACGTTGAGGTTGTGACGTGCGCTAGTTTGAGTTATAGTTCCGTAATGGCGGCGGAGAAAGATGCGGTCCGTTGTGGCAACGCTGCCGAGTATCCAGAAGTTAAAGCCCATGCAAGAACAATCTTTGCTGAGTTGTGTTGGTGGCCATGATGTCGTGGCCCTCCTCCCTACGGGGGTCGAGAACACTTAGATTTTCCAGCTCGCTCAGTTAGTGGTGAAGGAGTTGGCTAACGCTAGCGATGCTAAGCCGATAGTTGTTGTCGTCTCCCCTCTTGTTAGCCTGGTCCCACCAGACAGTACGTAGGAGGGCGGAGCCAGCCTACCAGAGTGGCTCTGGGCAGATCCAATCGTTTTAAACTTCAACATAGTACCCGCCTTCAAGGAAGTTAACACTTGTCAATGGAGAGAGGCCAGACTCTCTGTACAAATGAAATGGACCAGAGTCTGGTAGGACCAGGCTACCATTATACAGTGAGTGCATATAGTTTTAGTATGGAGTTAACGGTAAGCGTACAGTACAAGCAGTTCCTTCCATTCAGAACTTATGTAGTAACAAGTTATTTCCGGATACTATTAAAAACTTAATATTTACAGTGGTTTATTTGGCAGTACATTCAGATCCAACAATTTAACTACATATTAATCCAAGGTTGAGAACATAACAGGCCCATTGGCAGCAGTATAGCTGGATAGGACTTTTGTTAGGTTTTGTTACAGTGTAATGGTAGCCAGATGGAGCCAAGATTAGTAAATCATAGCAGCATTTTAAAAGGTGGTAGGGCTGTTGCCATGGATCCCACACCCCATCTGGGTAGAGCAGTCATTCATCTTGGATGGCTGACAGTTGTTAGAGAAGCACAGTAGTGGCACAAACAATTTATAAATTTGCACTGTGGCTGTATTTGTGATCTCGGTTGGCTTTTGTGAAAGCAGTTGACTGAGAAGGTGATAGTAAAAAATGGATGGGGGCTAATTAGACTTAAGTCATGGCTTGGACTCAATGTTGTGATTACACACTATACACAATCCAGCACGGAGATTCTCAGCGGTTGCATTTTTTACAGTTTGGTTTAGGTTTAGGCACAAAAAGTACTTAAATTTAAAATACTTAAGTTTAATACTTAAGGTATAGTTTTTGTTTCCCATTACGCTCATGACGCAGAACATGACACAGCCTAGCTGTGTGCATCATGTTGTCTCTCTCTCTGTCTCTCTCTCTCTCTCTCTCTCTCTCTCTCTCTCTCTCTCTCTCTCTCTCTCTCTCTCTCTCTCTCTCTCTCTCTCATTCCACCCTCAACCTTCTTCCTGTTGCACACCTGAGTGTGATCAGTGCTCAGGTAGAGTGGGGGATGTGATGAGAAGGCAGAAAGTGCAGGGACAGGGAGCACATACACATGGGCAGCGGCACACTTGTGAGGAGTTTCTTTCCTTCTAAATGTACCACTTCATGTGCTACAGAGGAAAGGTGAATCATGAACAGCACTCTTACTGCTGGCTTTCATGAACTGGCTTTTTTTCTGGAAGATGAATCACTGCTGTTTGGGATCAGTCATGTATACAGAGTAGAAAAAACATGTATTCATATGAGGATGTTGAAGTTTTCAAATAATGGTAAGGGGTTGAGGAATCACCTCCCCCTGTGCGTCACAGACTTTCCGACAAGTGCTCTTTTGAATGTACTGTACGGTTAAGTGTGCACCACTTAGTGTGTTATGGCTGAAACTTCCTTTCTGACATCACATTTACTGCTCTTGCTTTCTGGTGTATGGCTTTTGCATTTTTCCTCTGTCACACACACATTTCTCTTCTGCCTGCGTCAGTTTGATATTTCGATGACTCACCATGAACACCTTAGTGGGAGGAGAGAAGGAGCGATTTATCCTGTGGAAATAATAGTGCTTCTTATATCCAGGCATGATGTTTGTCCTTTCTGAGGCATCTTTTCTCACTTCTCTCAAAGGGAAAAAAGTAAGAGTGAGACAGCCAAATCCCCCGTACACCTCCTGACCTGTCAGCCTGTCAGCCAAGCATGTTTAATTTTTTCCTCTCCCACCCGCAGCGTCCAGACATTATTACTTTTGCATGTGTGTAAAACTAATTACTAACTTTTACCAAATGTCACCCGCAACCTGTGGGACATGCACAATTTCCATTAACATTATTTATTTCAGTTATAATGCAACAACCCTGTTTTCTCACAGTGTCACTTGTGGAACGGCAACACTCATAAACCAATGCTGAATCATGACTCTTTAAAGCACGTGAATACTGTATATATAATGCCACATTGTTAATGGTTTTACCATAACAATGGTCTTTACCATAGCCTAGTTGCCATGATATTGTAGAAAGCAATATTTTTTTAAAGTGCTCATATTATACTAATTTTCAGGTTCATAATTGTATTTAGAGGTTGTACCAGAATAGGTTTATGTGGGTTAATTTTCAAAAAACACCATATTTTTGTTGTACTGCACATTGCTGCAGCTCCTCTTTTCACCCTGTGTGTTGAGCTCTCTGTTTTAGCTACAGAGTGAGACATCTCACTTCTGTTCCATCTTTGTTGAGAGTCGCACATGCTCAGTAGCTAGGTAAGGACTACTAGCCAGTCAGAAGCAGAGTATGAGGGCGTGCCCTGACAGTACCTAGGTAAGGACTACTAGCCAGTCAGAAGCAGAGTATGAGGGCCCTGACAGTACCGAGGTAAGGACTACTAGCCAGTCAGAAGCAGAGTATGAGGGCGTGCCCTGACAGTACCGAGGTAAGGACTACTAGCCAGTCAGAAGCAGAGTATGAGGGCGTGTCCTGACAGTACCTAGGTAAGGACTACTAGCCAGTCAGAAGCAGAGTATGACGGCGTGCCCTGACAGTAGCTAGGTAAGGACTACTAGCCAGTCAGAAGCAGAGTATGAGGGCGTGCCCTGACAGTACCGAGGTAAGGACTACTAGCCAGTCAGAAGCAGAGTATGAGGGCGTGTCCTGACAGTACCTAGGTAAGGACTACTAGCCAGTCAGAAGCAGAGTATGAGGGCGTGCCCTGACAGTACCTAGGTAAGGACTACTAGCCAGTCAGAAGCAGAGTATGAGGGCGTGCCCTGACAGTACCGTGGTAAGGACTACTAGCCAGTCAGAAGCAGAGTATGAGGGCGTGCCCTGACAGTACCGAGGTAAGGACTACTAGCCAGTCAGAAGCAGAGTATGAGGGCGTGCCATGCTAGCAGCTAGGCGAGCATTATAACGTGTGTTCCAAAGTGACCACGTTTGTCTCTGAAGTAAAGGCTGGACTACAATAGAGCTGTTTGGAGCAGTTTGTGAACAGTGTTTTCTGTTGGAGATGGTAAGTCCCTTTGGGGGGGGGGGGACTTTGGGCTTTTTTACTTTGTGAACCTATAACGTGCACAAAAAATATATATAACACAGTAAAGGAAAGGGGAAAAGCCAAAAATCATAATATGAGCACTTGTTGGCAGTGTTGGCAAAGACATTAGAAAAATGTTGCCACTGAATACGATCCAGGGTTTTTCCTGAATTGTCAAATATCAACATTTTTGTGTGGTGATTAGCTAATTAGTTCCCACTGAATACAAATAGGAATCACAAATATATACTTCAGGTTTCCCCCCAGTGTATTGCAAGCCTGGTGGCCCAAGTTGGCCTAAGATGCCCCCCACCAGGCCTAAGCCAAATCAGAAAATTCTATCAAAAATAAATACAGTGTTAGTATTGGCGTTAGAAAACATTGGGCACAATTTTCAGACTCTTGTGCAGTGTCCTGTGCCCTAATACAGGTGGCATTGAAAACTGGCACTGTTTTGCACAGATAGGGCAACACAATTTTGTTCTACTAAATAAAAGACACAAAGGCATTAATTATTCATTTAACTTGTTTTATGTTTAATACAAACGCGTCTGTGTGTGTGTGTGTGTGTGTGTGTGTGTGTGTGTGTGTGTGTGTGTGTGTGTGTGTGTGTGTGTGTGTGTGTTCTTGTTTAACTATATTCGTGGGGTCCAAAAACCGGGAGTCCAGTATACTTGTGGGGTCCTGACAGCTTTGTGGGGCCAAAATGCTGGAGCCCACAAGGTTAAAGGTCTGTTTGAGGGTTAAGACTTGGTTTTAGGATTAGGGTTAGAATTAGGTTATGGTTAGGGTGAGGGTAAGGGTTAAGGTTAGGCATTTAGTTGTGATGGTTAAGGTTAGGGTAAGGGGCTAGGGAACGCATTATGCAAATGACGGGACCCCACAAAGATAGTGCCACAAACCTGTGTGTGTGTGTGTGTGTGTGTGTGTGTGTGTGTGTGTGTGTAAAAATACAGCATCAACAGCTGTATGCTTTGTTGGGAAATTCCAGTTGCGTACACATTGGATCTTGTTTTATGGCTTTTGGTCCTGTGAGTTATAAAAATGTCAAAACAGTTGACTGTTAGACAAGTTTGATGCTGGAGCATAGTTACCTTGGTGATTACAATGTTAATATTACCTATAGAAATGATGGCAAAAGCCAAAAATAAGATCCAAGTAGTTGTAGTAAACTGCAATGTTCTTGGTTTGTTTACAATATGAGATGAACATGCCTTCCAGACAAATGTTCAGGGATGCTGTATCTTATTGTTTTGGGAACATTGCTTTAATTTAATAATCCCAAATAAACTGTGCCGTGTTCAGTGGGCCAAAAGCACATTTGAGTGCCCTGAAAGACAGAGACAAATAAGAAAAGCAGCTCTTTCAACGTGTATTTTACAGGAAATAACATCAGACATAGAGGCAAATACACAGGTGCACACGCAAACCTACAGTACAGACACCAAAGTAGTATGAATATATAGATTTAACTGCAAAGACAGGATTGCCCCAGAGCTAATTATGAGTCAGCCAACATTCACACTGCTGGTGAAGATTTATAACCAAGTAGGCAAACTTCTTCCGTGCCTTCTGTTTCCCTATCAAAGATAGACTCCCCCTGGTCCATGTTCACAGCGTTTGGCAGCAGGTGCGTTTGCCCTGGCCAGCATTTCATCAGATCTCACAGTGAATCGGTGGGTGCTGTTGTGGGTGGCAGCCTGCTAGTCTGCTAGGCCTCGCATCTCTCCTCAAATAGAGCCTCAGATTAAATATTGATAAAAGGAAGTTGACAGAATTTAACTGGATGCAAATACATTCCTCCAATTTTCAACTCCGACATCGTCTCTGTGTGGGTTTATTCTGACATGGTAGACAGAGATTTTCACATTAAAAGACTTTAATACCTAGCAGAAGTGACTTATACAGTGGGCAAATTAGATCTGATTTGAGTGTTTTTTGGGAATATTACTAATCTGGATCAAATGTGAGCACAGATTGCAAACCACTCTGACCTCATATTACCCATGTAAGGCAGGAAGCTCTCCTGGGACGACTTAATTAAAAGTGTGCCAGTGGTAATCAATAGCAAAGGAAGAATTTGTGTGAGAAACCAATGAATCATTCAGGCCCTCCAGCAAAGGCCCCAAGTGCCATTTCCATCAATGGCTAATGCGTGCATACTTTACGACAGACTTCATTAAGCATGAGCACATCTGCCGCAGCTCACACATTTCCTTTTTAGTTACAAGCTCACATCCTCGCCTGATGAACTTTTAATGATAAGTAATGATGTTGTTAGAAATAATGGCTATGCTAGCGGATGTCAAATGTACAAACACCGAACACCGTTGGATGCTGATAACTAAAGCTCACATGAGTGTTTGATCTGAGCTGGGATCAGCTCCTAAATGACTTCTAACGGTATGAATTTCAAAGGCTGATGCTGTGATATTTTTAGCCTAAAGTTGCTGATTGCCAATATGTGTCAATGTCTTTAAGTTTGCCAATTTAGAAGCCATTATGCAGTGTTTCTGAAATAACTGTTTATTGGAGCCATGTCATGTTTATTAACAAGGGGGACTGGAGATGCCTAATGCTCCTCATAATCACTATGATATATATATATATATATATATATATATATATATATATATATATATATATATATATATATATATATATATATATATATCAGAGCATGTGAGCGGAGTGGAGCGGGAGCGAGCGGGAGCGAGCGGGCGGGTCTTAGACAGAGCGCAGAGCGGCATTTTTAAAAGGACGGAGCGTCGCTCTATTTCCCGCTCCAATTTTGCTCCACCCACACCACGAGTCTGAAGCATGCTCAGTCAAGCCTGACCCAGAATCCATCTGTCTTGCACTGTCATCAACAGACTATTTTCATTCAAAACTCGGCCAATAATGGAGTTCAAAAAGTACTTCAAAAAAGAAAACGAGAAATCATACAGGTGTACTATTAAAAAAACTAACTAACAGTGATAATGTGGTACAAGAAAATGTGATATACATGTTGATTTTTTCCTTTTTTAGAGGGAGCGGGGGGTGGAGTGATTTGAGTGGAGCGCAAAGCAAACTGCGTTGAGCGCTGAGCGATAATGAGCGGAGCAGCCAGATGTAGCTTTGAGCGGGGGAGCGGAGGGGTGAACAGTTCCGTGAGCGATGAGCGGAGATTCTCACCGCTCCACTCCGCTCCACTCCGCTCATATGCTCTGATATATATATATATATATATATATATATATATATATATATATATATATATATATATATATATATATATATATAATACTTCTGTTTTTAGTTGTAACCTTGCGGTTATATATTCCATGTGGTATACCTTCTTAACTTTTTCCCTCCATTGCGTTGCCGTGGGGGGCCGCGGCCTCAACCAGGAGACTGTTATCATCTTTTTAGCAATTAGAAGAAGGACTCTCAGTAATGATGCCTGACTATTCTCCTCTACATCTTCTGGTAGTAATCCCAATACAAAATAAGATGGTTCTAATGGCAGTTCTATTTCCAAACATTTCATTTTGTATGTTTTTCTAATATTTGTTGTCCCAAAATATGTGCGTGTGGTCTCCCATCAGGCCACAGCTCCTCCAGCACTGATCCGAGTCCTGAAGAATCTCATTTTGATTTTCCATTCGAATTCCTTCCAGACGGGACTATTTGTTATTTGATATCCCTCTCTGCATGGTTATTCCCAGTTTGTATCTGGGATAATGGTGTTCATTTCCAATTCCCATTTTTCTTTAATATCCAAATTATTATTATTTGACTCCTCCTGTAATATCTTGTATATATGTGATAGAATCTTTTTTTTCGATAGTCAACATAAAGAAATGTTCTGTATTGGATGGTGGTGTACATAATTTATCCCATTCCTCGTGCTTTTGTAAAAAATGTCTAAGCTGTAGGTATTTAAAAAGGTTATGGACTGGAAGGTCATATTTATGTTGAAGCTGTTCGAAGGACATCATGTCTCCTCCTTCAAATAACTGACCCAGCATGATTAAACCTTTCTCTCCCGACTTTTTGAACCCCACGTCTAATTTGGATGGAGTAAAGTCCGCGTTATGTGCAATTTTCATTGCTCTAGATATTGACATGGGTAATCTTAGCTTCTTCCTAATCATAGACCAATATTTTTAAAATGTTGTATTCTCCAGGTAGCCCTATTCATAAATGGAATCGTGTCCAAGTGCACTTCTGGGCAGTCTGTCTGTTCCATCCCAACCCATATGGTATCTGTATCTTGAGATATTCACGCAACCATTAATCTAAGCTGAGCTACCAAATAGTAATTTTTCAGGTTCGGTAAATCTAGGCCCCCGTTTTCTTTTGAACATAGCCTTCTTTTAAGTTTAATTCTGGGTCACAGATATTTTAAACATAATCAGATGGGCTGATTGCACAAATTAGTGCATTAATTACCAAATGTTTCTATGCCTATGTCCTTGTTACTCTGGGGAATTCACAAACCTTGCTTTGATTAGTTTTTGCTACTACGGACTGAGCAATTAGTCCTTATAAAATGTGTTGCTGTTTTAGATGTTAATTAGGCAGCAAGCCGCCAACTGGCCCGAGACCCCAGACCAGTTTGTTGTGTGGTGAATGATCATGAATGGAATAATACCTAATTCCTCTCATGCTTGCGTCTGTTTGGCACTTTGAAGCCTTTGAATTGAAGTCTTCTCTTTGCCACATCTGCATCAGTACACTAGGTAATAATCTGGAGTTCACTATTTCAGCCTGTTCTCATGTCCTCTTCTCAAGGGGTATTGAGCAGGCTTAGCATAATACCTTTACATGGATTCAGCAGTCATTTATATTCTGAACCGCTTCTCTGAATAATGCTGCATTAAAGTCAGCTGGGGCATTTTCTTCTTAAGGGAAATCACGTTAGACTCCATCTGGATTTCAGTATGGGAAAAAAGATTTGCAGCCTATTTTCACAATAGAAGGAGAACTTTTAGATTGTGCCCCCTGGCAGTCAACACAACCAGGGGGATAGTAGTACATAAACAGCATTAAATGGACGATAAATGAAAAAAATTTACCTCAATTAAGTCTGGAATAAAGACATGAGTCTAATTGCCAAAATACTAATTGAAATTCCAAAATTGGTTTTAGAAGGATTTATTTGTTTCCAACTGTAGACTGTAAAAATAATGGACAAAGCTTCTGTGACAGAAAAATGAAGCCAATGCGGAAGTACCTTAAAGCTAGTTCTATCTAATTTCCAGTAGGGGACGACTCCACTGGCTCCAAAAGAGGTTAGTTTCTATAGAAATCTATGGTAAAATGACCCTACTTCTCACTTGATTTATTACCTCAGTAAACGTTTTCCTAACAAGTTTATGGCCGTATCCACTACTTTCAAGTTTTCTTCAATACAGCATGATGTTCATTTAGTAAATTATTGTCCCATTTATTTTAAAATAGACGATAAAGCAGGGGACGCTTTAGGGGCGTGGCTACACGCCGACCTGTCAATCATGATAGAGTCTTAGCGATGCTAACCATGGCCCTGTGTACATTAAAATAGCTGTGAACTTGTTTTGGGGTGTTGTCCATGTTTACATCTTAAACATTGACCCTCTCACTGTGAGTTTTCACTTCATCAAAGTTAATTGGAACATTTTGGTCGCATAATAATGTTCAGCGCTATGCCACCAAGCTAGCAAGCTACCGCTAGCGTTAGCTGGTAACTTAAGGGAAAGTTTGCCGATTTTCTGTACTGCCGTACATGCAATACCCGGAGGTCCGCGTTTACCCGCCGGTAAATCTCCACTGGATGACTCGCTTCAGAAGGGTTGAACATTTGCAACGTTCCCCCTTTAGCGTTTAGCTCAGTGCAGCACCGTTGCAACCTTAAACAACACTGGTTTGTCCGTGTCATCCTCCCCAGCTCCACTCTCGTGTCAAAATTCGTCACGTCCAGTTGCAAAAACTGGACGTGACGAGATGCCGTGAAACAAGATGGCTACGCCTGTATTGCCAAACTCCTGGCAAGTAGTTTATGCTTCCAACTCATCAGATCATACCAGGTAAAATGAGGGCACAAAGGTGAAACAGTGAAATTAAAACTATCGAAATATGAATAATAAATATGAGTAGATGTTTGAAATAGAATATAATACAACGTTACAGGGCTGGGATCTGACTACAGTGAATTAAGTACTCTTCAGAACTTTGCAGAGAGGCAAGCTGTGGTTTTGATATTTTATGATATGGGATCACACACACACACACACACACACACACACACACACACACACACAATGAAGAAAGCCTCTGCTGTATACCAGGTGCTGGAGTGCCGAACTCAGCAGACAAGATGTTGAAGTGAAGAATCTCCTGGGCTAGAGATGCAGCTGCTCCCTGCTCAGTTAAGCTGAGTTACAGCAGTTTGAACTGAATGGAGCAGAGAAGCCACACTGAAACTCTGCAGTGAGGGAATAACATAACACAACAAATATAATGTAAGTTTTTATACTCCACACTGGCTATAAAGGGATTTGAGTAAGCAGTACATTCACTAAATAAGGCCAAATGAAATATACTCAAAACATGACAGTATGCATACTGAAGTTACCTGGGTTTTTTAACGGGGTGTTTATTGACAATAGGGCTGCCTCCGACAAAAGATTTTTGTTAGTTCAAGCTAATAGTCGGCTGGTCGTGACATCTACGTCGTCAAGCTCAGTTTGAGTACGCACAGTCATCACCGGAAAAGTGCTTCTAATTGACTTCACTAGTCTCCGTCGAAGTCTATGGCGTCGCTGTGTCCATTTTGTTCACTGTCTATGGGAATTCGCTGCATTTACACTTTGTCACCTCATTTGCTCCCACGATAATTATTACGGCTATGAGAGGTCGCCGAGCTGAGCTGCTTGCACAATCGATCTATACGATCGTTTTCTGTGTAGCGACGATTTAAAACCATACTTAGCTAAACGTGGACATTGAATTGGGACAGTAGTTGGGCTGTGACTAATGACATGTCACCAGTTCACACAAGAACACAGATTGAGAAAGCCCTCTAGTAAACAGAAGGGCTGACATAAGAAGAGAGAACCAGAATTGAGTGAGAGGACAGTAATATTGATAGGACAGGCAAAAACAATCTCTACGTATAAATTGTTCATATGATGCATTTTGCTAATATACTGTCTTATTGAATTCTCCCCCACCTTTCTTCACCCTAAAGACAGACCAGCACAGCTGGCTGAACTGCTCCCACTGATATCACAATACCAGGCCCCCAGCTGGATTAACTCACATATAAATCGAAGCCCTGAAGAGTAACATGTACTGTGTTGTTCTCTCTTGCTCCTGGCCCTCGCTGTGACTCTAGACTTTCAGAATAACAACATAGCGGCCTGTGGGCCCAGTATGGATCTACTCCCACTACCTGTGTTCATGTTCTTCATGTAAATTTATGATTGTGATTTTTTTTTTTTCACCACTCCAGTCAGTGTTGTCTTTTGCGATATGGTGTGTTGTGTTCAATGAATATTAATGATCCCCTGGTTCTCTATGTGATTGCTGCTGTTATGGAGGTAATTTCCATCCCCTCGCCAACATCAGCAGCCCTCTCAGGCATCTCTCCGCCACTGCCCACCCACGCCCCCATTACAGCCCCACAAGTAATATGAATCGGAGCGCCCTGACAATTACATACAAGGGCATCTTGGTGAAAACAGAGGGGTGATGCATAAACAATGTTTTGTAGAGAGAATGCACCTCTTCAATGGTGCATAACAACAGTGATGCTCAAACTTTTTTTCAATAATCTACCCCCCTTTGAAATAGTTTTCAGCCATGTACCCCCTAAACAGCACAATACATTTTTGGTAGAAAAAAAAGTCTATATAAAGAGGCTAAACAAAAACCTTGCAACTGAAAAACTCTTAAATAGCTAAATGCTAGCCTACATTTCAATTGTTTAGAATCCATCACTAAATTAATTGTTTATTATAGTATAATTATTTTAGGAATTATGTATAAAAAATCTCAGGTACCCCCTGCAGTACTCCAAAGGACCCCTAGGTGTACTAGCAATGTCCAAAATTAACTTTTGGACTCACCGGTCATGTTGGCGAGTAGATAAAAAAATTAACCGGCAAAGCATCTTTCTCACCGGCCAAAATATTAAATTGCATTTTTCTTGTAACATACATCACAAAACTTTGTGGTTGGGGTTGCAAATCCTGCTGGTTAATCCTTTGTTTTCATTGTGTGTGTGTGTGTGTGTGTGTGTGTGTGTGTGTGTGTGTGTGTGTGTGTGTGTGTGTGTGTGTGTGTGTGTGTGTGTGTGTGTGTTTGCGTCAGTGTATGTTTGTGTGTGTCGGGTCACCCATGTGATGCTCCTCAGAAGAAAGTAGCTGCAGCTTAACCAAAATGAAGACTGAACTATTTTGGTATTTGGAACATTTATCTAGCCTGGTCCTACCAGACTCTGGTCCATTTCATTTGTACAGAGAGTCTGACCTCTCTCCATTGACAAGTATTAACTTCCTTGAAGGCGGGTACTCTGTTATTATATTACTATTGGATCTGCCCAGAGCCACTCTGGATCTGCCATAACCAATCGCTAACGTTTGGTCGTGACGTTGGCTTAGCATCGCTAGCGTTCGCCTTAAGGCCCTGACACACCAACCTGACGGGCCGACCGTCGGCAGAAAAGGCAGTCGGACTGATCAGTCAGGTCCCCAAGGTCCAAAAAGTGCCTCAGAACACACCGAAGAGACGCCGACTTGAGCGTACGCTCTGCACGTGTGCGAGACGTAATACGTCTCCATAGCAGCAGGCGGCGCTGCTCTGTATTGTCTCCATTAACAGTCTGATTATTTCCCAGAAAATGAAAACCGGCAGCTGATTGGACGAACGCGTCACGTGGTTCTTTTTTCTCCGGAAATTCACAGCCAGACTGTCATGGCGGCTCGTTCAGAATACGAACTCATATTGGACTAAAATATTTCACCGAAACGGGTTTCTGAAAACATTTTAAGCGAGAAATAGGCCGTGCAGTCGCTGAATCTGTCTTCATTTCAGATTGACAAAGGTCAGTTTAAAAGATTTTCGTCAGATTTTGAGAGGCTCATCCGTTCGCCATTTCCGGGCAAGTCCCGACTGTCCTGTCTCCGACTGAACATGTCGGGTCGGCCCAAATGAAGGCCGACGGCTCCTCGGACGGACGACGGCACAGGACACACCGGACAGACTTGGGTCACCGACCTCGCCAGACGGTTGATTATCGGGCTCGTGTGTCTCCCCTCTTAGCCAACTCCTTCACCACTAACGGAGCGAGCTGGAAAATCTAAGTGTTCCCGACCCCTGTGGGGAGGAGGGCCACGACATCATGGCCACCAACACAACTCAGCAAATATTGTTCTTGCTCGGGCTTTAACTTCTGGATACTCGGCAGCGTTGCCACAACGGACCGAATGGCTTCGCTCGCATCTTTCTCCGCTGCCATTACGGAACTACAACTCAAACTAGTGCACGACCTCAACGTCATCGTTCTCAGCCACTCCCTCTGTTCACTGATTGGACCGCAAAATATTTGGCCGGAGAAAACCCAAGAATATACCGCGAACCCAGACGTAGTGCTGAAGGGAAATGAAAATTGAGAGGAAGTACGTAGGAGGGCGGAGCCAGGCTAACATTTACCCGCCATGATAGCCCTCTGAGATTTACTAAGCCCCAGGATTTTAAAGTGTTTTGATCTCGGAAAGAAATCATGAGTTTAATTTAACCTTAACTTGCCTTTACTAAAAGTTTATTAGAATGTGCTGCAGGGGGAACCTATTTGGCTTTCATTTATCTAAAGAAGGGCCAAGTCCATACTTTTGACAGCTGTGATGTATCATAATGAAGAAAATAGGGCCACACAACCTACTTCAGTGCTGCTGGGGCAAACTATAATGTCCTGACTAGCTTCATGGATATTGATTAAGCCACATCTTTTAATAAAGGATTTGTAAGTCCATATCAATTCAATTTTCACATGAGATTTGTTCGTGGAAAAAGTTAGTCACAGTCTGTTTTCTTTGTTTTTCTCTGGTCTATTTGCAGTTGCACAAAAACTGCACAAAACAGAAGTGAAACTTTGTGTTCTTGGAATAGCAAATGTTTAAGCTTTAATAAACCTTAGGATACAGAAGGATAGAGCATGATTCGGTAGCATCAATCAACAACAGAGTATGAAATTTATTTTTATTTTCAAGATGCATTTTTGGTTCAATTTAATGATTGACAGTGGAGAGTCAGGTTGATGGACAATGACAACCAAAAACACAGTTTATGTCAGGCATGTTATGTAACCTGGACACAGATAACCATTTACATATAATATTAGTAATGTGTCTTTATAAAGATTGATATGCATCAGCACTGTTGTGTACAGATTTTTTTTTATTATTATAGTGAGGGTTTTAGTTGTAACCACAGCTGACTGTAGAAGGCTGGACACAAACATCCTCCCTTTTTCACACTTTCACTGTGCATGTAACAGAATAGAAATACCATAGACAGTGTACCACAGCAGTTTGCTTCATGTACTTTCTTGTTGAAATTGGGAACAAAAATACCCCGCCATAATATCTAAATTTATCCGAAAGTAACAGAATCCCACGCAGCTGCTCCTGGCTGTTTCCACATGGTTATGAAACATGGCTGAAACATACGAGGACACAGAGAGACACGGTGCTTTTTTACTGTGAGCCGCTGGCAGCCTCACTGTTAACACGATTGCATGTATTGCAATCTAGTTCTTTTGGTCATGACCCAGTCTTTATGACCATAGGTGAGGGTAGGAGCAAAAAATTGCCCGGGAGATCGAGAGCTTTGCCTTCCAGCTCAGCTTTCTTTTCGTCAACGGTTCTCGGATTCTCCGGCCTAATCTCCCGCTCCATTGTCTTCTCACTCGCGAACAAGCTAAGACCCAGAGGAATGTGCAAAAGGTCAGGATTTATAGTTGGTGCAATGGTCAGGTATAAACTCTGGGATGTTCATAAACAAATATTACTACAGCAAAGCAGGTGATTGTACATTTCGCACACAAAACTACTTTTTCAGCCCAGTGGAATTGAGTCATCACTGTATAGATTATTTCTCTCTGGGTGCTGCAGCTATGGGTCCAAAAACAAACTCCAAATCAGCAATAACACAATGTGTTCCTCACTGACTAATGCATTTAAGCAACTTAAATCAACTATGAAAGTGTCACCCACTGGTGAGCTCCTTTATCAGCGGTGCCAGCCTCCTGGGTGTCTGGTACTGTAAACTTTTCAGAATAAATATTGTGTATCATTGAAGGGGTCAAATTGATGAGAGCTACCAGTATTTGAATGCTCTTGTCCGGGAAGTGAGCCCAGTGTGTCCATCAAACTGAGGTTATGTATTATTCTGGGGCATTTTTGATGGCAAAGCCAGGGGAATGCTTTTAAGGTTAAAAGGTCTGCAAATTATCTGTCAGTTAGGTTACCAGAGACATTTGCAAAAGATAGGGTTAAATCATCTATATATAGACCGATTACCGGCCCTGGCCGATTATCGGGCCATTTTTTTGGAAGTTGGCAGATTATCTGTATCAGCGTTTTATTTGCCTGATAACCGATAAAGTTAATTCATTAAAAAGTGCTCTACTTTGGCTCGGCTACAGCTCTGTGTCTGTCCCTCTGCTTCGGTTCCACTCACCACTGAGTCTGACTTAATGTCCCGCCCACAACACTATCTGATTACCTTTTACTGTGTATTATGTTGAAAGCTTCTAATTTATTAAGTATTTTGCTTAAAGCATTTAAGCAAAGGTTTGTGTTGGAGTTTGTAACATTCAAAAATCTTAAAGAGAAAGATTTTCATTTTCACTGTTTATGCGTATCGGTTCCAAATATCGGTTTTATTAACTACTAATAATCAGTATTGGTATTGGCCTTGATAAAACCTGTATTGGTCGATCCCTACTCTTCATATAAAGTATGTTGCTATTAACTGCTAAAAGGATTATCTCAGTTGGGCAAGTGTATGTTATTTTAGTTTCGGTGCTGTAGACCACATTTTTTTAATACTATCTAAAATATTTTACATTTTGTTGAGGTGTGCTTTAGTTAGCATCTGTATTCATTTTCAATGATACACGTTATATACACAGGTTTAAAATATACTTCTGCTGGCATGTTATGCATCAAATATATATTATATATTCTTGCTGCAAAACAAATCTACCTACTGGTGCAAATAAAGTAACCAGAACCTGAATATTTAACAAGATACACTAGCAGCTCTGTGAGGCTGTACTTTGAGCTAAATGCTAACCTCAGCAAGCATACATGCTCACAATGGCAATGTTAACTTGCTAATGTTTGGAATGTGAAATCAGGGGGTTAGCAAAGAAATTACAATTTATCCTGTGGGGACCATGAATGACTGCCACAAATGTCACAGAAATCCATCCAATAGTTGTTGAGAGATGTACTGTACCTCACAAATGTGGCAGGGATCTTCAGAGCGGCCAACTGTTTTATCATCACTTCCACCATCACTGGAGGATTCAGACCAAACATACAGTTGGTAACACGTTTTGAGACCGTCCTCCCCTCCGAAAAAGACCATAAGTCGTTTTTCAAGGAACAATTACGACTCATACACGGGTTTCCAGTTTCCAAACATTACAGGGTGCGTGCGCATACCAGGGGCAGAAAGCCAGATTGGTGAGCTGGTCCGCTACTGCAACAACCTGAAGTATTGAAGCTTTCCTTATTGTTTGTATAGAACTGCTGACTCAATAAAACGTGATTTTAGTTGGATCGGTTTGTCTGTCTTCAATTTTGCAGTGTTACTGTGATATATATGTATGGCTATAATTATCATTTTAGGCTAATGTAATAGCCAATGTTAGCAGCAGGGTTACCCCCGAGTGTACCCAGTGTACCCCTATGCTTGGTTTATGCCTTAAAATAATGGCCAGGATTTCCGGGAAAAGTGTCTCCATTTCAAAACGTCACTGCAGGTTGACTGTTTTTAGCAGCAGAGGTTGATTGTGGGCGAGAAGGCGACAACACTGTCGTGATTAGCGCACACGTACAGGCTAACTATAGCCAGTTAGCTTTGTGTGTAACGTAATAAAAACCCGCCCATTTCGTAGGAGCGAAGCTTAATATTTCATTCAATAAAATGATGGTACAAAAGGAGCACTAACGCCACAGGTCTTATGTTGACAACGTGGATGCAGATATAAGAAACTCCGAAGGCAGTCGTAACATTTACCTAGCAAGTTAGGCTAATGCTGTTGCGCTAACGTTAGCAAAACATCGGCATAGCTTTAGCTAGCAGTCTAAACTTGTCTCGAGTCCTGACCTTTAACTGTCGGACTCGAGTACTACAGCCCTGACAGGTAGATATCACTTAGCTGAACAACTGAACAAGCTGCAACTATTCTGATTGGTCCAATGGGAGCCTGATTCTTGCATGAGACCCCAATCTGCCCTTCTTATGGCTTGAAGCCATAACCTCCGCCGGTTTTTGGCAAAAGCATGCTTCCCCCTAGGTATGTTAAACATCAGGCACACATCACTGGCTCTGTTTGTACAATTAACAACGCAACAACTCCTTGGCATTTTGACTTATGCTATGCTGCTACTACTAGCTACACGAAACACGTCTTCTTTCTGCCCCCCAGTTGCGTGCGCAAGCAGTGATGCAGTGCTGAGAAATCCATGTATAGGAACATTTATAGTGGCGGCGCCCTCTACTGACCTCCTGTATTTATTATGGGAGCAAAGCAGGAAGTAAGGGGAAGTGTGACAGGGCCAAATGCTGGGACGCAGGCAAACACAGGACTTTCACCCAGCAAGTTTTTTTTTTCTTTTCTTTACTTTAACAGACTACATCACAATATGTGTCAAGTGCATAACCAGAAGTTAAGTAACATAACTGATGATTTTAACCCAAACCACGATCGTATATCCAAACTTAACCAAGTAGTTTTTCTGCCTAACTGTAACCAAACTGCGACCATTTCACAACGGTAACGGTGTGTTTAAAACCGCGACCGTTACGTTCTCTGGTTTAGATATGAGGATGGAAAACGCTCCTGTGGGTCGTATTAGAGCACGGGTGTCAAACTCAACTTCACTGAGAGCCACACTGGGAAATGAGAATCACATCAAGGGTCAGTTTATTGTATAGTTTAGGCCCTATCAAAATCTGCTAGGGGCCGGATTTGGCCCGCAGGCCTTGAGTTTGACACGTGTGTATTAGAGGGTAAGAATAAACAACCTACAGTATACTGTTGTATGGTTTGAAGGACTTTTAGTACGATGGACTATGGAGTGAAAGACAAGAACACAAAAGCTTGACATTGATTTACATAGCTGCTTACAGAAGCCCTTACAATTCCACAGAGTTGATTGGATTTTATCATTTAAATAATTGGGAATATTTGCTTTATTGCCTTTGCATTTAACTTGATTTCTCAGCTTTAAACCCATCCCAGTCAAAAAGTAGAGCGTTCTTTTGAACTTTTTAAGCTTGGTAAAAAAAAACAAAAAAAAACCTGACCTCTCATTAGTTCTAAAATGTCACATTGATCCATCAAACTGTCTGCTGTTGACTTGTTTTAATTGGGCACCCCATTAAGAACAAAGCCAAACCTCCCTTAAATAAATAGATTCCATGGTGCATTAATATTACCATGCTCGAATATGTCAATATGAAAAGTTTTCATTAGTGGAGTTTGTGTGAACACATTGGCTTGAATATCTTTCCCCACAACTTGTACAAGGACTTTACTCAGATTAAAGAGATACTTTCTCAAGTTCAAACAGAAAATTAAATCTTGTATTGATTACCTATTTGGGCTTGTTGGTTGTACAATAAGATGTTTCAAGCCTGGTTTACTGCAGTATTCAATTGCAATGATGTATGAAGCATCTCCGCGTTTGTCTCTAATCTAAGAAATTTCATATTTCATGAAATCAGTCAATCAATTCTTAAAGGGATAACTGACAGCAAGTGCAGTTGACAATGTGTGGAACAAGCACGTAGTGGGCAGGGTTGTAACATTGTCAACAACTTTGTCTGTAATTTAAAGCTATAGTACGTAATATCTGTCTCCCCCATGAGGAATTCAAAGTAATGACAACAAAACTGGCGGCGCGTCCACATGATACAAGCCTTCCGTGATCACGCACAGCCCCCACCCCTCCTCCACGCAGTTGCTAGTAGCCAAGGAGGACACTGAGGATTACAAAAACATGATGGACTCTTCAGAAGAGGTCATTATCTTCACTCAAGCTTCTGCGCGTGAAAGTCACTGGACAACACAATCTTCTGAACATAGCCATACTGAGAAATACAGAGAGAGTTGTGTGGAGCTGACAGTCTTAATTAGCTTTGTAGCAACTCATTTGGCAATGGCTTGAATGTGATGGACGTTCAATAATATCAAAAAGTTAGGCGCTAAAGCTTTAACTGTCAGATTGAGAGCTGCTAAACGGTGTTTCGTTGTTGAAAACAATGGCAATAAAGATCTAGTCTAACATGGATGTATTATAAGAACTGGATACAGCGCTCGAGGCGGAGCTCCGTTCATTCCTATGATGGTCCTTCACCACTACTTCCGCATTGTGGGCCCCATAGAACAGGCGCGCTAGAGACTTCAGCCGGCCAAGCCGGCTACTTCCGGTTTGCGCTCAACTAACTTGAACGGGGATTAAATGATACAATCATATGGCTCTTCTAGACTTTCCATGTGTTATCGGACCAAATACATCAAATTCTGAGAGTGAATCGAGTCATTTTGGAAGGGTTGTGATGCTCAAAAATATGTATCCACTGATTAACAGACATGTTTTTCACCATGTAAGTCTATGGGAAAAAGTCTTTTTTTGGCCAGAGGACATGACACGACGGGCTGGGAGTTGTAATTTCACTGTTTGGCCACTGTGTTCAATTTGCTTCAAAGCCTGGCGCACTTCCTGGGGGGCCTGGGTGGTAAATATAAATTATGGAAGCTAGCATGGCTAGCGGGCTTATAAACAACATTTCACAAGTTTTATAAAACAAGTTGTTAGTACAAAGTCACTCAGCTGTGGACTTTTTCGTCCCAATTACTTTTTAGAGGCCAAATGCCTTTAACAAGAGTCCTGGACAATTTACAACATAAATACTTCTCCCTGTCGTTCTCTCTCTGTGTCAAACACACACTAAACATGCATGAAACACACACTTTGTGTTGGGGAAAACACAGCCGTGCATGTTGAGGCCAGGCATCACTCAGATTGATCCTGACAGCTAGTGTGTGCCGCTCCACACCACGACATTGCCAGATCTAATCACACACACGCGTCTAATTTGACGAGGAAATGTGAGTAAGGGCTCTCACAAGAGTGAGGACCGCCTCAGGGAATCTGCTGCCGTAATTACAGCCAGAGAAAAATGAAACTAGAGCTGGGTGGTTAAATGTAGACAAGGCATGATGGGAAGGCTACTGGTTGGCAAGGCTGGTTTTTATCCAGCCCCATTGAAAGCTGTTATTTGTTTACACCCCAGAAGACTTTGTCAGCTCAGTGTGGAGAGTTTGTGAACATAAAATGCATCAGGAGGACCTAGTTACATGTCTGCAAACAATCCATTAGACCAGAGATCTTCAACAGGGGGGTCCGGGACCACTAGGGGGTCCTCAGAGTTACTGCAGGGGGGCGGACACATTATTGTTAATCTTTTTATTTATTTATTTATTTATTTTATGAAAATGTGTTCACATGAATCCAACATATTATTATCAAATATAAATCAGCTTATTTGGGGGAAAAGAAAATTTGATGATAGGCTTACTGGCCAATAGGTAAGGTAAGGCCACATATGTGTTTAACATCAAAACATGATTTATAAAATCATGCCAACAATTATTATTAAGCTTTTATTTAGCTTAGTATTCTATGCACTAAAAAAGTATGTATAAAGGCTTTAGGCTGCCCTACACGTTACTGTAGGCCCAGTTTAATATGCAACTTAATTTTATACAATATATGCAGTAGGGGGTCCCTGCTCCGTCTCTCTTTCAGTTAAGGGTTACTTGCCTTTAAAAAAAAAATGTTGAAGACCCCTGCATTAGACCCTACACCACTAAACCCCATAGGCAGACTTGGTCCGCAAGCGCCAACTGGCCGGCACTGATCCTTTGACACTTAGCTGAACGCAACTGGCATAACGTGAAATAAAGTGTGCAACGTGAGCCCTGGTACTGCTGCAAAATAGCCTCTGGAAGGAACTTGTTTTGGTGGAACATGTGCATGTTCAAAAGTTGTTTTAGTCGTGCGAAAGAAAACACAGTCTAGCTAGCTGTCTGGATTTACCCTGCAGAGATCTGAGGAGCAGTTAACCATAGTCCTCACAAATCCACCGGAGGTTAGAACGCCAACACAAAGAAAGCAGAAGGCGACACTTTCATTGCCTGTGTGTGTGTGTGTGTGTGTGTGTGTGTGTGTGTGCGTGCATGCGTTACAGTTTGATTGCCTGACCTCCATCGCTCCAGCGGTGCTCTCGTCCATGACCTCCATTACATCACACAACAACAAACTCATGCAAATACACACACTCCCTCTATGTTCCTCTATATAACTATATAACAGGATAGTGTATATACTGTATATATTTCTCTCTTTATTTAAGGTTTATTATTATTATTTTTGCATGACAATAGTTTGTTGTGTTAACATCCTGCACCAGTGTTTCATCTTTTCTTTCAACCTCCCTCTTTCTTTCTCTTTGCTGCTAATATTAAAATCATGAGCGTGCCTCGCGGTGCCATTGTTTATTTTCGGCGCAGGGAGCAGAAGGGCACACACACTCAAAGAAAGAACGGCATGTTCATCCACTCAGCAGCTTGTTTGGTGCTGAACGTCAAGGCGAAATGCCACAGAGGAAAGCTTTGTCAGTCTAGTCGCAGCAAAGTGGGGGGGGGGGGGGGGGACGTGACGGCTGCCTACACAAAAACTCCAGGGATGAAGTAAACCATGTGCTTTTTGTGGGACGAAACTTGACAGCCGTGTTCCAACTTGCCACAGCAGACGTAACGGGCCTTGGCAACACATTCCCACGTACACAGTGCCTCTTTAAAGAAGCGTCCATACCTTTACAGCTATGTATTTAAGGATAGAAATTGTCCCTAGAGGCTATTAAACTGCTCTGCTTCATCAATCTGTGATGTTCAAGTCATTTCAGGACTGACTTTGCAGTTCAGCTGTTGGCTGTAAGTGTAGGTGGAGAGAGCGATAGCAGGAGCATAGTAACAGCAACAGAAAATTAGTTTTTCTCAAAAAAAATACAAAAAACCAGTGATGCCCCTTTCTGAAGAGAGCAACAGTGTTGTGGCTGCATTGCATTCATCTATTTGGATTTCTGTCAGTGCAGAAATTGGTATCTCTGACTCTTCTGCTGTGAATGGCAGTATGCTTATGGAAATCAGATGTTACAAAGAAGCCCTTTTCCTGCAATCTAAGGGATTAATATCAAAATCTGACATATATTGATAGTTTAGATGCTGAACAAAATATTTTCATGTCATGAGTGGATTACTGCTACCAACAGCGCACAACAAACTTAAAAAAAACACAATGTACATTATCAGAATAAAAGCGTTTTAGGTGTAGTACTATTAACACTAACTGCTCTGTCACTACCATAAGCTCAGAGTTAGATGAGAAGATAGATCTTATGTATGGACAGAGACTGAGTTAGCTTCCGCAGCTAAAGCTTTGATATCAGTGGGGAATTCCTACCATGGTAGACAACTAAACAGAACAGGGCTTTGCTGACTCTTTTGCTGACTCTTGTAGAGTGTTCATCTCACGACCGTGCAAATCCCCTTTTTTTTGCTTAGCACAATACAAAGCATGTTTAACATAATACCCACTTTAATACAAACTGCTCTTTCGTCTCTGCAGGAATTTGAAATGACTCTTTGTCATGTGCAGCTGCTATATGCCAGTTTATTTTCCCCCGTTATGCCAATGCTGCAGCATTTAGCTGTGTGTGTGTGTGGGAGCGCCAGCAGCGCAACAGACCTCTGGCACTCTGGCTTGACTGCAACCAGGTATGAATGTGTAACTGTGTGAATGTGATCAGGGTGTTCCTGCAAAAGAGAGGCTTCCTCTCAGTGAACCTCCCTTGAATAAATAAAGGTAAAAAATACAATTTAAAAAACTCGCTGCTGCCACTTTAAAAGTTCCAGCTTTGCTATGCTTGTTGTGTGCAGGTAGCTCATTTACAAGTCTGAAGAATCCCCTGATGTCTAGCCTAGAAATCTAGACGCACCCCAGCGGCAGCACATTTAATTTGCAGCCAGGGGGGGTCTAGGGACTCTCTGGAAAAACCAAACTCTAGTCAGGCCAATCACATTGTGTATAGAGTCAGACGGCGGGTTTATGTCTGCTGCTGCTCGAACAGCGATCTTCTGGAAGACTTGGAGTTAAGCTTTTCTTTGAGAAAAGAACAAAGAACGGCACTGAAATCATTCTTAAAAAAGGAAGATGTGTTCGGAGTTTTGCCGACCGGATACGGCAAAAGTTTAATCTATCAACTAGCTTCGCTACCTTCTTTGTTGCTCTGCCTGGTTGTAGCGCTTTCCTATTGCGTGCAGAGGGAATTTGAAAGACAACCGTTTATCCCGCCCCTCGGATTGAGCCCTGCCAATGGTGAGTTCCCAGACCCAACATCTTGATGTGACTCTGGCTTGTCAGGCTACCTGATGTCCTCTTGCAAAAGAAAAAGTAAAAATGGGTGCTGTTGGCTTGGCATATATCAACAGTGCACTGAGAGTTTTCTCAAACTGACATATGGAAGCACACTGAAGGGGGAAAGAAAAAAAAAAACATTAGTAAAACCTGTTTAACTTGAATACATTTGAGCGGTGTATTTCTGTGCTGATTTAGGTGTAACGAAATGTTAACATAAAACTGTGCTAAAATGGTCACGTGTAATGTTAAAAGTGTCACTCCTGGTTACAATCCCACAGATAACCATAAACCCAACCCACTGTTTCCCTCAGCTAGGAGCCTTTAGCCTCTTTTAGCTAATTGCTAGAAATCACTGATAAACCCACAATGCAATCACACTCAACAGCAATAGACAAAGTTAGCAACTAGCTGGTGACCATAGAAGAGTGTTTAGCAGCTAAAGAGCCAGATATTTTCCTCAGGAGTTGTTGGAAACCAAAAGAGAGCTAAAAAAAGAACAAAAGTGAATGTTGAACTTAAATTCGTCAGGTCACCAGAATCACAACTCTAGATGAATGCTAATGTTGCTTTATACTCGCTGGACGTGTGAATAGGCAACTGTTTGCTACATTATTTATCAATGTCCGTAGAAATACATGCTAATATACTGTGTTAATGAGAAGGAATTTTCTTTAATGATTTTTCACAGGCGTTTTTCCATATTTTGATTTTTGGATTAACAGAAATGTCCATTTAAATGTCCTCTGTAGGGCATTATTATGGAACTCACTGCAGTTCTAGGAAAGGCCTGCCCTTCAATAGAATTTGCGCGCTACGATTGGCCAGGTGTTGAGATAACAGAACCCGATTTCAACTGACGGCTATCCTAACCTTAACTACTCAAGGTCAATGCTTAATGGTCCGTTCATGCCAATACAGTGCCTTGCGAAAGTATTCGGCCCCCTTGAACTTTTCTACCTTTTGCCACATTTCAGGCTTCAAACATAAAGATATAAAACTGTAATTTTTTGTGAAGAATCAACAACAAGTGGGACACAATCATGAAGTGGAACGAAATTTATTGGATATTTCAAACTTTTTTAACAGATAAACAACTGAAAAATTGTGCGTGCAAAATGATTCAGCCCCTTTACTTTCAGTGCAGCAAACTCTCTCCAGAAGTTCAGTGAGGATCTCTGAATGATCCAATGTTGACCTAAATGACTAATGATGAAAAATAGAATCCACCTGTGTGTAATCAAGTCTCCGTATAAATGCACCTGCTCTGTGATAGTCTCAGAGGTCCGTTTAAAGAGCAGAGAGCATCATGAAGAACAAGGAACACACCAGGCAGGTCCCAGATACTGTTGTGGAGAAGTTTAAAGCCGGATTTGGATACAAAAAGATTTCCCAAGCTTTAAACATCCCAAGGAGCACTGTGCAAGCGATAATATTGAAATGGAAGGAGTATCAGACCACTGCAAATCTACGAAGACCCGGCCGTCCCTCTAAACTTTCAGCTCATACAAGGAGAAGACTGATCAGAGATGCAGCCAAGAGGCCCATGATCACTCTGGATGAACTGCAGAGATCTACAGCTGAGGTGGGAGACTCTGTCCATAGGACAACAATCAGTCGTATACTGCACAAATCTGGCCTTTATGGAAGAGTGGCAAGAAGAAAGCCATTTCTTAAAGATATCCATAAAAAGTGTCGTTTAAAGTTTGCCACACCAAACATGTGGAAGAAGGTGCTCTGGTCAGATGAAACCAAAATCAAACTTTTTTGCAACAATGCAAAACGTTATGTTTGGCGTAAAAGCAACACAGCTCATCACCCTGAACACACCATCCCCACTGTCAAACATGGTGGTGGCAGCATCATGGTTTGGGCCTGCTTTTCTTCAGCAGGGACAGGGAAGATGGTTCAAACTGATGGGAAGATGGATGGAGCCAAATACAGGACCATTCTGGAAGAAAACCTGATGGAGTCTGCAAAAGACCTGAGACTGGGACGGAGATTTGTCTTCCAACAAGACAATGATCCAAAACATAAAGCAAAATCTACAATGGAATGCTTCACAAATAAACATATCCAGGTGTTAGAATGGCCAAGTCAAAGTCCAGATCTGAATCCAATCGAGAATCTGTGGAAAGAACTGAAAACTGCTGTTCACAAACGCTCTCCATCCAACCTCACTGAGCTCCAGCTGTTTTGCAAGGAGGAATGGGCAAAAATGTCAGTCTCTCGATGTGCAGAACTGATAGAGACATACCCCAAGAGACTTACAGCTGTAATCGCAGCAAAAGGTGGCGCTACAAAGTATTAACTTAAGGGGGCTGAATCATTTTGCACACCCAATTTTCAGTTTTTTATCCGTTAAAACAGTTTGAAATATCCAATAAATTTCGTTCCACTTCATGATTGGGTCCCACTTGTTGTTGATTCTTCACAAAAAATTACAGTTTTATATCTTTATGTTTGAAGCCTGAAATGTGGCAAAAGGTCGAAAAGTTCAAGGGGGCCGAATACTTTTGCAAGGCACTGTATCAGGGACCGCCCCCGTGATTATGTTGTTTTTCCGACTGCCAGCGTTCATGTCTATGCATGTTCTTTTTCTGTTATATTGGCGTTTGGCATAACAACTTGTTGCATGACTGCCACCAACTGTTGGGCGTAGCCTAGAGCATCAGGTGTGTGAAAACATGGAGGCCATAATAACAAAGATTTGCTGCTGTTCTCTTATGCGAGCGCCTACTTAACTTGAATTGGTTTACTTGTTACTGGCAATAGCACACAACTTTTAATTTAAGTTACTCTGTTGAAACCAATGGACGACTACAACTTAAATCGATAGCACATTGCGGACGTTGGCAAAATATATTACATGCATGCAGTGCTTAATTTGTAAAGTGGGAGGTCCCGGAGCGCAGAGGGGGGGTGGATCCGGCGAAAAACAGGGGTCAGAGGTAACAGAACAAAAAAAAAATGACACTAAAAAAAGCCTAAACAACGCTGTGTGTACATCAGGGCAATGTTTATTTTTATTTCAGAACATGCGCTGCATCGGTGCAAAATGTAAAAAAATAATAATTAATTTTTCATGGTGACACAGGAGGTGCCAGATCCATTAAAAAAGGTTCCGGATCCAAAGTCGCCCTTAAGCCCTTCATGCATGCGTGAATTTTCTATATTTAAGAAAAGTTTCTCACCCTTCAACACATTTGAATGATCGTCGGCCATGTTTTTGTACGTCAGTTGTCAACAACGCGTCACCAACTGGGGAAAAAAAAATCTAGCCCCAGTTTCCCACCTCGGATTCCCACATGAAGTGGGGAAAAATGTTTTTCCGATGCCCATGAACGCCTGGTAACCTCAACCAATCGGGTTGCTTCGTAGGGCGGGGCTTACCTAGAACTGTAATGCAATCCATTGTGCGTACGGAGTCTATACTGTAAATCTACGGAATTTTCCATTTTTGGATTAACAGAAATGTCCGTAAACTTAACGGAAAATGTACTGGTAATTTTCTCCCAGGACATTTTCTGTTTTTCTACGGATTCTTTTTCTTACACTGTGTTGCTTGTAAAGATGTGCCTCAGCTCTGTGACCTTTAGCCTCTTTTAGCTGTTACCTGTGATTTTCCCCAAGTTCTTTCATCAATGGGGCGAAAGAATCGCTCATAATCACATTCACGTCTCTCGTTGGAATCAGTACACTCAGGACCTGCCGCTATTCTCCTAAAGAGGAGAGGCCGTGGCGGAGCCCACATGACACAGATACAGGAAACTACTCTGAGTTGGGGCATCTCGGTTCTAAATTGTCTCTGCTAGTGCCTAAACTTACCTGTCTTTGCCACAGGACCGTCACCTTTTGTCGACTAAAATCAACTGCAACAGCCGCTGCAAGGACCGACAGCTCGCCGTATCCTGTACCTAGCTTACCCCTAATTTCCATCAGGCGCATCTCATCTCTGTTCCATGCCGGTTGCGTGCCCCGCAGGCAATCGCGGCCATTCAAGTCCATGTTTGATAATCCACCAGCTGCACAAAGGCGCGTCCCAGAAGCGTGCGTGATGCGGCTCTCCGCTCCGCTAAAGATATGCGGCAGCTCTATTTTCACAGGAAGTGAAACAGCGCAACTATCCAGTCAATTTACCAAAATTACAACAGCAGATCTTGCTGTAAAAAAAGCGCAACCAGAACAAACCTGATGAGAACAGGAAACAAACTACTGCCAATGCTCATTACTAGTTTTACACGTCAACACAAATCAAAACTGAGTTCCCTCGTTCAATTTCCTTTTATTGCCTGTTTTCCACAGCCATATTACTCAACCCATTTTTTATTTTTTATTTTAAATGATTTATTACACTGTTAAATGAAATTGAGTTTCACTGTTTAACGGCAGCAGAAATATGAATGTGCTTTGGCCTGAATGGAAGAGTAGAATGATCTGTGACAGAGTCTTATGTAACTCTGCACGGATGCTGCTGCAGCTACTTTAGTGCTGTATTAGACTAGAGCCACTTCTGCTCTCTGCCTGAAAAACTGCAAAATAAGCCTGTCCCTCTTTTTTTTTTTTTGTCAGTCTCTATCTCATTTAGTCATTTTATTGGACTTTCTTTCATTCTCTCTGACCATCTTATACTTTATACGCACAGAGGAAATGATAAACATTTAAAAACATAAAACACACTACCATAAACACACTACCAAAGCCACTGTGTGATGATATCGGCCACGGCGGCGTGACGTGGGGGTTGCTTTTCTCCAAAAGTTGAGTCGATCTCAAGTTTTTTGAGTGTCTCCCCTGCGGTAGTCTCGCATCGCCAGACCTTCCTCCACAGCCCTGCGGAGGAGGGTCTGGCTAGTCCACACAGCAAAATGACTATACCTACAGTATCTTATACATTTGGTTGAGTTGTGTACTTACACTATCCCAAATGTTTCCCACAATTTTCAAACCCAGTGAAATCTGCAATTTTATTTCTGACATGGGACGTTTCCTTCAGTCGCCTGTCAGTGGGGTTATATAACCGTTCAGCCTCTAGTTACTCTAACTTCCGTCAAAACACGGGAACCCAGATGATACGTTCGAGAGTAATTGTAAATCGTACAATGGAAAGAGTTATACTCAGTAACCGTAATACTGCTTTTTTTCTGCCACAGGGCATCGTTTTGTAATTGATTACATGCCACTTTGCAACACAGTAATACAGCAGAGACCTTATTTATTAATACATTTCAATATATGACATGACTCGGGTGTTGAACTGACAGAAACCGTGTTGACATGTACATTGGACTGACTTAACCATTTGAGCTATTACAGCCTTGGCCTGGTTATTATTTGAATGCCATTTTTTTCCCCTTTTTTTCTCATTAATTGCATCACACATACACACTTACAGTAATCATTCATTCATTGAATTGCCTCACTCAGTGACTCACTCACTCACTCACTCACTCACGTCTTTTCCGGCAGCCGTAATCCTGTACACTACGAGACATGCAACACATCTAATGATTACAATGCGTAAATGTGCACAGGAGCAGCAGCCAACAGCAGCTCTGTTCTGCTCTCTGCTCTGTTCACAGTACTAATTTTCTTATTACTGTTGTCTTCCCGTCGACCGTGCAACTTTTAGTTTTTCTGGGTCAACGTTTTAATAAAAACTTTTTCTTTCAACATTTTGTTTTCTTTTTTGACACTTGTCGATTTCCCTGCTGTTTTGTCACTTTTCACAATTTTTTTGCACACTTATATCCCCAAGTTGTTTTTTCCTCCGCGTTTTTGAAGGTTTTTACCAACATTTTTGTTACTTTTTTCAACGTTCTTATGTCATTATTTTCTCCAAATGCTTTAAAATTGAATAAAACACCCAAATTCAAGGAAAGTGGCGGACTGATCATTTATTTGACTGGAGAAGAGCGTTGTATGGAACCATCCGTGTTACTTTCTTTGACAATTTGGTTGAAAGAACCCCAAATTTCTGATATAGAAACTTTGAAAATGGGTCAAATTAGACCCGAGGACAACAGGAGGGTTAATTATACGTTATTTCACCAACAACCCATCCACTATTACTGTAATCTGAATGTTTATTTGTAGATTAACTGGTTGCTGGACGCTGAGTATCGCTAAACCCATGTGTGTTAACATGAGCATGAATATTGCGGTTAGTAGGCATAATCGGGATATGATGTTTACATGACACACAAATCAGGTTTATTCATATCTCTGTACAGGCTCGCCGACAGCTGTCTGCTCTGGGCACATCCCCCTCTCTCTCTTAAGGCCCAGGAACACAGAGCCGACAGCCAAATGTCGGCAGAAAAGGCAGTTGGGCTGATCAATCTCCTCAAATTGGTCAAGAAAGTGCCTTGGAACACACCAAAGCAACAAGACGTAATACTAAAATGAAAACCGGCAGCTGATTGGACGAACGTGTCACGTGGGTCAGAAACGCGTTTCTGAAAACATTTTAAGAGAGAAATAGGCCATGCTGTTGCTGAATCTGTCTTCATTTCAGATCCACAAAGGTCAGTTTAAAAGATTTTCGTCAGATTTTGAGAGACTCTAGTCACGCTCATCCCGCTCCCCGTTTCCGGGTTAGCACTCTACCAATCAGATGGGTCATTTGAGTCTGACTGCCGGCAGTGCCCACCCCGCCGATTATTATGTCAAATCAGCCAAAATGAAGGCCGACGGCCTCTCGGACGGACGACGGCACGGAACATACTGAACAGACTCGAGTCACTGACCTCGCCAGACTGTCCGACGGACGATTATCGGCTCTGTGTGTCCGGGCCTTTACAAACCGCTTCAGTAAAATAAATAATTTTCATGATCTGGTAATTATGATATGATAAAAGTCAACACATTCTCACTCTCCCATCGCATAAAGTTTATCGGTGTTTTAAGTCCCCAACGTCTCCTTCCAGGCAGCACTGCCATGGCACTAGGATTAGGCAATGGTTATGGTTAGGTTTGGGTTAAAACGCAACGCCCAGGATGGTCGCTGCGAGGGGCACGGGCACAAGAGGACCACTGGTGTGAATGAAACACTTAAAAATCTCCTTAAAAAAGCCGGGTTCGGTTATACAAAAAAGCTGTTTAAAAGACGGCCAGATATTAAAAACAGTTTAAAAGAGCCACTGGACAGATTAAAACTTTAAATAAAAGGTCAACTCCACACCAACCCCGGTCTCTCTCCTCAAGACATTCCAAAATAAATAATTAAAATAAATTATATATATATATATATATATATATATATATATATATATATATATATATATAGTTATGTAAATAAATAGCCCGGCGTCACAATACAAAATAAATTCTTAACCCAATAATTAAAATAAAAATATTTAAAGGGTCTAAAATACTGTCTGAATTACTTGCCCTTGAGGTCAAAAATATATACACATACCATTAAAAATCGTGCTGTGTTTAAAAGTACTTTAAAAAGTAAAAAGTGCCACACAATAAATAACCATAAATAATTTAAAATACATCATAGAATAAAACCACACTGTTAGTAAAATGCATAAAACTAATGGCATGTGTATCATAATGTTAAAATCTTGAGGCAAGTAATTCAATTTGTAATAATAATAATAATAATAATAAATATTAGCAATAAAGACAGAAACACAATCAAATTATAGGGTTATGGTTAGGTGCCTTGAAGTCAACGGTTGCAGTGCTGCCTGGAAGGAGACGTTGGAGGCTTAAAACACCATCGAGCTTGTGTAAAATATGGATGCTTGGCCATGGGCCTTTGGCGTTTGTTATTCACACTAAAAGTCTCCTTTAGCGTTGGCATTCTTGACGTCACTTTTGGTGCTCTCGGTCGGGACGTACTGACTGACACACTGGACAAGAACGGGAAACAAACCCCGGTCTCCTGGGTGAAAGTCCTGTGTTGTTGACCCATCCACCACCCCAACCAACCTCCTTACGCGGCATTTTGGTCTTTCATACTACTCGCTACTGTCGTCGCTCTTAATGCTACGTCATCTTACAGTGCCGCGGTCGTGCTGCTGCTCTGCCCGGTGCGTCCCATACAGACGCTGAAGGGTGCTTTTTGGGTTGTATCTGACGCTGAGAGCCAAGCGTCCGTATTTTACGAGTTGGGAGTGAACACTGGTTGTAAAAGTACGCTAGGAGCGTACTCTCATAAACTGATTTCTGGCACCGTAAACCACGACAGCGTACTATGAAATAGAATCCTGCCGGCGCCACTGACCTTTGCTATAAGCCTCTCGATGCTTTTTCTCTGCCTCTACACTCGATCCATACCCATTAGCGTTGCTGCACACTGTGGGCAGAGTTCTACTTCAAGGCTCCCAATTTGAGAAATTCTGCTGTTATTGATTGCAGTATTAGAAAAATAAAGTTGCCTTATCACTGCTACTCAAGGGGTGAAATGTTTTCTTTACCAAAAAAGGGCTAATTAAGAAGTGAGGACCCATACATGAAACAGCAGCAATGTAATACTAATGACATGATACTCTCACGCTGCCAATCTGTAATTACAGTTTGGATCATGTCAGAAATGCTTGTTCCGTGTTATTCATCGGAACCAGTCTGAAAAGTTAAGGAATCATCACACACACACACACACACACACACACACACACACACACACACACACACACACACACCAAGAGCCTTGTTCCACATCTTCCTCTCTCACACGCACAGACACACACACACACACACACACACACAGACACATGTGATCTCTGTTTACCTGGGCCACAGTAGGATGACCACAATATTGCTAAGCAAACACACCCATGTTAGCAGGGATAAACAGAACATGTGTAATAAGATCTCACAGTGAAATCAATACTGTATCTTCTTTGTTCTGACACAACTCTATTGCCATCCTCCCTGTCTGTTCACTCACTGAACAAAAACAAAAGGAGGCAAAAATAAAAGCCTTGGAAAAGTGAAAAGAAACTCAAAATCTCATTTTTTGTGTAAGAAACGACACTGTTGTAAATTTCTTACATTCCATTGTGTGACAATCTTCTTCTGTGTCTCACTAAACCTATAGAACATTGTGAACTGAGTCAACTCACAGAGGTCAAGCCACTAGATCAGTGCTTCTCAACCTGTTTAGGGCCAGCGCCCCTCTATTCATTTTATTTTTTTTTTTTAAATTTTGGGCATTTTAGCCTTTAATAGACAGGACAGCTGTAGACAGGAAAGGGGGGAGAGAGCGGGGGAAGACATGCAGCAAATGACCGGTCGGACTTGAACCCTGAGCCGCTGCGTCGAGGACTGAGCCTCTGCATATGGGTATATATCTAGCACCCAGGCGCCCGTATCACTCGTATCGTTGTGAATATTTGGTGTAAACTCACCTTAAAAACAAACGCCCCCAAGGGCACCTCAACACCCATGTGGTAAGCTGCTAACAGGAAAACCTCTTCCTATTCCCACTTTGGATTACTCACACATTCCAAGATGGTTACCGTCTGCAAGCTTTAAAGACATACCAGGCAGATTAGATTCTGTTGCTTTGTTGTTTGCGCGAGTACATACTGTAGGTGCATTTGTTGTTTCCAATATACATCTGTATAGCCCTGGCGGCCCTGAAGGCCTGGCCTTCATCCAGCTGCACTGAAATAAATAGAGCAGCAAATTCAACGGAACAGGTTGTCCTGGGTGATTACGCTGTGTGTGTGTGTGTGTGTGTGTGTGTGTGTGTGTGTGTGTGTGTGTGTGTGTGTGTGTGTGTGTGTGTTGTTTGCATGTGAAGGTGTAAACGGAGAATGTATTGCTGTTGGCTTGTGTTTTTTTGCATGGAGGATGGTTTCCCCTAACACATTTACACCATGAGAGCACTGGTACACAGTATACACTCTCACATATCCGTCACATGAGTTAATGGAAGTAATCTCCAGTCATGGCAAGGCTGAGTTATTGCTTTAAATTTTGACTGCAGCTACCTGACTGTGGCCCTTTTCCCTGATGGCATAAGCAAATGAACTTAAAAGGTTTGATCAATCAAAGAGGAAAACATACATCGCTCACTGACATATGCAGCCTGTGTTCAGCCCACACATGCATATTTGCACGTAATTAAAAGGACCAGATAGCAATGTCTTTCAAAACAGCAGAATTTTTGCCTCTTTCATGAAACACAATCATGTACACCAACATGTGTACAAATTGTTTCCGGAAAGGCAGTATTTAATTTAGAGTCTTCACAAGGCCTTCATATGAAAGATGAGGACAATAACACACTGCACTTTATTCAATTTGCGTAATTAATTTTTTTTATTTATCGGTTAAGGGACTATAAAACAAAGTCACAGTCTCCCATGGTTGTCCAAAAGGAAAAAAAATGGCTCATGCTTTTCCGTCCCAGAGCAAGCAATTAGCTTTACAGCAAGTGAAATCTACTCAAGATTAAATATAAGCTCTTTTCTCTAACACCAGATGTGATCATTAATCTTTGTATATGAATCAACATGTGGAAAAAAAGTGTTTTCAAGCCGAGCCAGTGCTCTGCAACCAATCAAATAGCAATACGATGATCCCTAAAGTCAAAAGCCCTGATAGGGATTGCCGATTACTGCTAATGAACAATCTGTCAACTACTCCGTATTAACGCTTCCTTTGCTTTTCTGTAATACGTACAATACGTGCATTTTTTGTGTCCTGATATGTAAACCTTTTTCTTCCATGTAGCCATGTCTTTGCCCTAGATCTTGAAGATGTACATGCTGTAACTTTTTCACCAAATATGTAATGATTCAATTATTCAGTGCTTGGCTCGCTGTGGCTCAGTTATTGGGTGATGATAAGCAAACAGAGGGATAATTATGAGATGGAAGCCCCCTAACTTGCCTTCTATTAATCAATGGCTCCTGGGATATTTAGACAAATGTTGCCAAAGCAAGTGCCATGCTCTCATATAGCTAAGGTCAAGCCATATTGTAATGAGCTAAACCCTTTGGGAAACACTGTAGTGAATACACTCTAACTTAATGGCACTTATCACTCCTATCAATTACATAATTACTGCGTCAACCTGCTGTTGGTTCTCACAGCACATCCCACGTACTGCTGCACATGTTTGTCCCAGCTGGATTAATTCAATGTATGATCTGCTGAATGCATTTAGTTGTTCTGTAGATCGGAATCTATGTGGGACCTTGATAAATGTCAAACGTGTACATAGACACATTTACTCTATGTACTGACTAAGGTATACATGAATTGGTGTATGGCCATGTATATGCATTTCTCCCTTATTTTAATAAAACATTTCTTGTAAAAAATAATAACAGTTCAAATGCTAGTTCATGTTGATAGCTCCAAATACCCATAAACTACAGCCATGCTAGCAGCATTCTGAGGCTATACTTGTGTACATGCTAACATGCTCACAATGATAATGCTGACATGGTGATGTTTAGCAGGATTTATGTGTTTACCATGTTGACTATCAGTTTGGCATGATACCATGCTAATATGTGCTAATTAGCACTAAACACAAAGGACAGCTGTGGTTGATGGATGTTGAAGGATTTGTTTTGCAGGTATCAGTAGGAGTCATTGTACACATCCAACTTGCAAAAGTATCAGTAGAAAAGAATTGTTCTTTACATTTTGAGCCAGCGCTACCACAGCGCCACACTCAATTTCATTTTGATAGCTCTTTCATTTCAATTGAAAAGATTGTGTAGATAGTATAGATGCATTTTCATTTCCAGATACTATCCTACCTATTTGAGCGGTATCGTTTTTCTTCCCAGCCTATCAGTTATGTAGCCTACATAACCTTATCCGTCCTCATATCACTAATATCACCCATCGTGGACAATGGACATGCTCTTACATCCCAGTAGATTCTTTGTGTCGCATTATGTTTTTTTTTTTAAAACGACAGTTTTCTTTACAACATTGGTGATGCGGAGCATTTTAGTAAAGCCACTGTAGCACAGCGCCGTCAGAAGAATGTGACTCGCTCTGAAACGTTTTTGTAGTGTTCCCTGGACACAAACCAGTAAGTAATTAATTAAAAAGGAGTTCCACAGTATTGCAGGTGAATGATGTAAACCCTTTGAAATAAAAGATTATGAATTATAATTATGTTAATGATAGGACTTTTTCGCCCGCAGGATTGCACCTAAATGAAATAGATTATAGGTTTAATACCATTTCACCCGTAATATTATACTTATGATTAAATATGGAATTAATACACTGCGCACACATGACATGATGTGCATAAAAGTTTACTTTAGGTAAACAATTCAGTACACAGAAAATCTAACTGCCAGTTTGGGATTGTGGTTCACAGGTTCGTAGTGAGTAAATGTTTATACGCTAAAGTAGGCCAAAGTTCAGCCATAGCTACATCACGCCTGGAATCCTCTGCACGTGACAGATATAGCGGAGTAGCAGTTGAACAAAGTCACCTGTGAAAACCCAGCAATATGTACGAAGCAATTACATGCCATGTACAATTTTCCCTTACAGATTGATAGTGTCACAGAAAAACTCTACTCCAAGAAGCAGTAACTTTGGTCTGGCGTCTGATGATGAATATAAGGAGCTGTGAGCACACTGCAGTCTTTCCATCGAACATAAATCATCCCTCTTGTCTTTGCTACTAACTCCATTAATTCAACAGTGTTGCCTTTTGAAGTCCTCTCATAGCAGAGGCCGTAATGTAGATCCACTTCACTCGGTTTGGCTTTTAGTGTTTGGGCTCTACAGTATCTCTTACATAAATGCAGCTTTTGCAGGGGGATGGATGAAAGGAGTGATGAATGATGAATTGATGGGTGGCAGAAATGGGAGGATGGAGATGGAGGAGGTATCGTTCAGTGAACCATTACATCATCATCCATCCTAACCAGCAAGTGAAATACACGTGTGTGCTCTTTTGTATGCTCATTGCTCACAGAAATGCCCACACATGTAAATACAGGCACAAACAATATCTATCTATACTGTAGTATCATTAAGTAAAACAAATGTGAATAAAATACGTTGATGGAAACGCGGCTAATGACAACAAAAAAGGATACACTAGTACACAAACACTACACACATTCTTCCTCCTGGACCATGAAAGTCTCGCGAACCAGAAAGTAGACCTTGTATTTTGTTTGTAACACCAACCTTCTTTACTCAGTATTTGTTCTGTCACGGTTCAGTAATGTTAACAAAAGAATTTAGGAGAGAAATGCAGACACGCAGGCAGGGTACAAAAGTTTTTGAGGCAGTTATTGGAAAGAAAAGGCAAGGTTACATACTGAAACAGACAAGCGTGGCAGAACCACAATGGCAATGACAATGTGGAGACAAGCAATCTGGCCAACAAGGTGAGTGAACCATCTTTTAGTAGCCAAGTATGTAACAATATTAGCCTACCTAGCAAGAGGTCCATTTGTTATTGATGCTACGGTTGAACAGGTACGGGAGAGGTCAGAGATGAAGAAATACACGCCACTGTGTTGTTTCTTTTAGGAGAACATATTTGGTACACTTTTCAGGTAATGGACTTGGATCATTGTTGTAAAACATGCCAAAAGAGAATCTGCATTGAGTATATTCAATATATTTATTATATAGCTTGCATAAGTTATCTGCAATTAATTTATGCATCTTTGCAAAGTATGTGGTTTTAGAAGCTTGCTAATACAGTAACTACTCACAGGGCTAGTCAGTAAACTGCTGTAGCTGGCTAACAGCTAACATGCTAGCCAACCATGAACACATTAGCGCCAGCCAGTCACAATAACTCTCCGAGCTAGCTGGCTTTGTAAGCGTGGCTAACAGGACAATACGTTTGCACAGTTTCAATTTCAAGAGATGTATTTGTACCTTAACTTTGTTGTGGAGCCGTTTATAATATTGTCATGGTTGTGGTTTTCAGTTGTAGTTTTTCCTGTTTTATTGTGTTAATTTATTCCATGTTTCCTGTATTCTCCGTTGTATTTTACCCCGTTTCATCCATGTGTCTGTTTCTTGCTTCAGTTTCCGGTTTTACTTTGTAGTGTCTGTTTCTTCCTGTGTTTTTCCCGCCTCTGTGGTTGCCTGTCCTGCCCTGATGTGTTCCACCTGTTCTTCAGCCCTCATGTCACCTGTCCCTCATTTTATCCTTGTTACCTTGTGCTTTCTTTGACTGTTGTCAGATCATTGTATGTTTGCACCCCCCCACCTTCCTAGTGGATTGGATTTCTTTAGTTTTCTCAGTGTTTTTTGGAACTCGTTTTCCCTCCATGCTTCTTGTTGTTTGCACCATTTATTTTATTAAATCCTCAAATATTCCACTGCCTACTCGTCTCTGCACTTATGAGTCCAAGTCCGCTCTTCCTCACCCTTGACAAATAGGGTGCAACACAGCTAATAAGCTACAATAGCTATGTGTTTTGGACTTTGTGACTGGGCCTTGTGGATGGACGTATAGGCTCTAAAATTTAGACTTCCGTCAGTCCCCATTAGGGCAATTGGCAGTCTTCGTGGCAGACCTTTTGACTCGTCATAACTGACTAATGCAACTGACTAATAACGGCTAACATTCCATTAAAGCTTGACCTAGTAAGCCATATATAATCAGTATCACATGGAACCATATGGAAGTGTTCAAATTAAGTATATAAAACATTATGAATTAAATATGAATAAATTGTGTTAAATATATAAATACACCCATACAAGTCTGATATGCCTCACTACAGTCCTCAGTAGCTCCCTACGGTAGCTCAGTACGGTGCTAAACTCTAAGCCTGCCGGCTTTTTAGCGGTCCAATCAATTGCGAAGGATTTGAAATACTGCTCAAATATTCTGTTGTACTAGTAAATAGATCACAGTACAGACGCTATGGACACTCCAATTTCCGTTTCCCTGGGACTTTAACATTGAACACTTGTTGAACACCCGCTCCATAGTCGCATGAATGCAGCAATTATGAGGTTATTGGTGACACCTGTGCTCATCAGCAGCACTTTAAAGGCCCTGCACGCCCACTCAGGTGTTTTCAGTTATTCTAATGAGACTGTGAGAGTGTGCTCAGTATTTAGGCAGGCCCTAACAAATGCAACAAATTTAACAGAAGAGTAAGGAAGATGTCAATCCAGCCCAGTCTGTACACACCCACACAGCCCTGTGAAGAAAAATAAAAAGTGTGTGTGTGTGTGTGTGTGTGTGTGTGTGTGTGTGTGTGTGTGTGTGTGTGTGTGTGTGTGTGTGTGTGTGTGTGTGTGTGTTCTCAATTAACTATATTCGTGGGGTCCAAAATCCGGGAGTCCAGTATACTTGTGGGGTCCGGACAGCCTTGTGGACCCAAAATGCTGGAGCCCACAAGGTTAAAGGTCTGTTTGAGGGTTAAGACTTGGTTTTAGGATTAGGGTTAGAATTAGGTTGTGGTTAGGGTGAGGGTAAGGGTTAAGGTTAGGCATCTAGTGGTGATGGTTAAGGTTAGGGTAAGGGGCTAGGGAATGCATTATGTCAATGACGGGTCCCCACAAAGATAGTGAGACGCATTATGTGTGTGTGTGTGTGTGTGTGTGTGTGTGTGTGTGTGTGTGTGTGTGTGTGTGTGTGTGTGTGTGTGTGTGGAGGGGGGGGGGGCTTTACATGCTGAAGATGCACCATCCTTCCAACTCCAATCAATATCACAGTGTAGTCACAACCTTTGAAATCCTGACCTTCAAGCTCAATCAATGCACCTTTTTTTGACAGATGAGGCTGATTGAGCATTACAAAAGGAAAACCTGAGTAAACAGTGTTCAGCACACGTCTTAAAAATCTTACTGTCATCCCCCGTTGATAAGATGCTCTGTCTGCTTTGTCTCTGCCAACCCCCTATCTGTTGTTATGTAACCAGCTTTCCACATGCCACTGTGTGTGTGTGTGTGTGTGTGTGCGTGCGTGTGTGCGTGCGTATTCCCTTTACTCACACAAAGGCTCTAGCCTAAACAGAAGCTTTCCTCATAAAAACGGAGGTAATTATTTCAACAGAGGGCTCCCACTGACAACAAGCACACTTGTCCCTCTCAGTAAAACCTGCCTCAGGCACTTTATGGAAATGATTATAAATTTGACACAATATTACATTAGTTAAAAAGAAATACACTTTTGTCAACCTGCCATCTCTTTGTTGCTCTCTCCAACCCAAACAGCAGTGTGTTACTCAACAGATGTAGAGAATTAACAGTTAAGGAGCACCTGAAAAAGCAATACAGTTTGTACTTCCTATTCGAAAGTCTACACCTTTCTGCCCAGTAGGCTATATAACCCTTATGTTAACCACCTATTCTTTAACTCAAACACACTTTTAATGTTGTCAAATAGTTCCACAGACGTTAGCATCAGTGGCTTCAATTATGAATAAGAAAAGGAATAACTGAACCTCTCTCATAACACCTAAGGAGTCCTGTCGTAGAAAAACAAACCCAAAATGTAATGCTAATCAAACATCCTTGCCATTATTAATGCACAGTACCGAAATATTTAAGGAAAAGAATACTGCTGAGACTGCCGAGTACACAGTGAGCCAGTGAAGCACATCTGAGAGCAAGAAAAGTACTTTTCATATACACACTCACAGAATATAACACAATGCACCTTCAGGAAGTGTAAGGTGTGATTAGGCAGTGAAAGCAGCAGTGAGTCACACTGTGAATCACTTTTAGCCTTGCATTTAAAAATAAGAAGCCATAAAACACAAAGTGCCTCCTCTTCTCTCGTGTGTTGTCTGGGGTGTGCCCACATGAGTGCAGGCTCTCTGTCTGCTGGCGCTCTTCTCTCTAGTGCCATCAGTGGCCGCAGCACCAATCCCGGTCGCTGCGGAGAGTAACACACTGCCACGGCACACACACGCAGGGAGGAACACACCCACAACAGAACACACACGCGGCGAGCGACGCAATGCGCCGGCATGAGCAGTGCTCAAACATAGGGTGTGGAGGGCACCTGAGCCATCTGTCTCCATAACGTCTGTTTGAATGTTCGCTTGCAGGCACACACAGACACACACACGGATGCTTTTACATAGACACACACTTGCTTGCACACATATACAGTTTAATGCAATTACAGGAGTCCATATACAGTATATGCAAATTCATGCATGAACATCATTGCACATGCACCGTGTCTTTAAAGTTACATATAATGCAGGCGAACATGTGTGAAAACACGGAAAAACATACAAAAATGAAGAATACAAGCATGTACATTTTAGGAGCACACGCAGATATAAGCTAAGCATACACTTCAGTCACAGACAAGTCAAGGAATTTACCATTTTATAGCAAATGTTGAACAGTTAGATTTGGCAAGAAAAGGTTTTATATGTGAATAGAATACAAGAAGGCGCCCCAACTCTCCAGTCGCCTTTCCGGGCGCTTCGCAAATTTTTGCTGAATTGTCTAATTTACAAATATTAGTTGTGCTTCATACGGTTGACGTTGGATGCTGATGGCATGTGGCTTCGAGTCGCTCATCAAGATGGGGAAATCGGCTTGCCAGTCTCCTGCCGACTCCGCTAGCCTGGGCTAGCTAGCCAGCTGGTTCAAGTTTTCAAATGTAACATCAGAGTAAACGCAGAGGAAATGGTGGAGAAGATGAGCTCCAGCTAGCAAGACCATCTCTGATTGATTGATTGATTGAGATGTATATGGGCTTTACATCTAAGTTAAATCAACAACACTAAAAGTACATCACATTAGGAGGCTGTTATGTCTATGTATTATGTTTATATATTACTATTTTGTTTTGTTCTTGAAGATTTAAGTCTTCAGTATAAGAGTTTGAAGCTGAGAGCCACAGACAGGGTAGGAAAGTCACAAAGTATCTTATCTTAGGATTCCTTGACAATAAGAAAAATATAGAATATCACCATCCCTATCTTTTAATGCAAGTGGGGATTTAGTGCTCTACCTGAATTTAGTTTGTATGCTGCACATGTGTGTGTGTGTGTGTGTGTGCGCACACACATATAACCACATTTCTTTCCTGTAATACCTGAGCTGATGCTAATAATCAGAGGACCAAGAGAAGCAGGTATATTTGAGATCTCTCATAGCTGAAGTTATTACCCAGCTATGTGACAAAGCCTACAGGCCTAGTTAGGATGCCGCTCGTCCTCGCCTCGTTTCTCTTCAGTGGACTCAGGGCTGTCATAAATGCAGCTGATTAAATCATTTGAAATCTTCTCTGTGGCATCATTTCCACAGAGAAATGTGGAAACTTGATGTGGAACTTCCTGTTCAAAGCTGTCGTTAGAGTTAGAGTTTATCCTGATTGGAGAAAGAAAACGAGCAATGTCTTTGATTGCTCGCTCGGCTGTTTTGAGTGTAGGCCAAGTGCTGGGCGTTTGGCCGTCTGAGCTTGATTAGGGTTTTATTATTCCAAAACAGACCTTTTCATGAAGAGATTTAAGACTCAAGGGGGAACTGACGACATGCGGGACTTCCAAGCCGTTTCCCTAAATGCTTTCCCTCTCATCTCAGTTGTTGTTGGAAATATTCTGGGCCCATTTTTTTCAAAAAATTTAAATCTGGATCAAAACGATCTGGATTTGGAAATCCCATGTTTTGCTATCCAGGATCACCTGATCCGTCTTACTTTTATGCCAGTTTTTTAAAGGAACACTGGATTGTGAATTTCAGGATTACCAAATCCTGTTTACCAGAGCCTTAAATGGAACAAACAGTGTAGCCTACTGGCTTAGCAAAGAACAACAGGTAGGCAAAATACCGGTGGCCACAAATAGCCATTGTTTGTTTTCATTTTAAGAAACATTGTACATGCCTTATTTTGTTATAATGTTAACTAACAAAACAAAAACAATTCTATCCAATAGTCAAAAATCATTTACATGACAGATAACGGCTCTTTCCATCTCTGCCTTTATGAGATGTATCTTCATCTGCACTTTTTTCTGCTGCAGTTGGGTATGCACGATTTGTTCTTTTCCCAGTTCAATTTGTACTTCTGCTCTTTCGGTTTTCCGTTTGCGTGTCTTAACTACTTGCGAGCATGCAACATAATCCTTGCCTGTATTGTTTTGCATAACATCGCCACCAGGCGTCATGTCCTTCTTGGTGACAATTTTGGTGGACCTGAGCCTGATGTAGAACCAGAACAGCCGCCAATGTTCTTACATAATGAAGGACACACTGGACATGCAATTAGAGATGCAATTGTGAGAAATTACTTTTAACTAGGCCACTGAATGACTGATCATATTTGTTGTTGTCATTGCCGTTAATATACTGTGGAATTATAGAGCTGTGAGCAACAGTGACATTTATTTGACAGCTGATAGCTTTGAGATTATTTATTTTATTATTATATTTATTATTTTTGTTTACCATATCTCATTAGATGTGACATGCTTCATATATGCTTCAAATATGAAGAAATGTATATATCATCAGTAAAATTTTGTGATCATTCACTTAAAAAAAAACCTCTCTGATTTTATTTGGTTCGAAAAATCACAACTGGATCCGCCCTTCTGATGGGATCAGATGTTTTTTTTTTGGATGAAATAGATCCCAAACCGAGTTCAACGTTTGAAAAACCCAAAGGGCAGGTTTGATCCAGATCAAATGTAAGATCGGATTACATGGTGTGATCTTAGTTCGGAATCCCTCTTTTGCTTTTGAAAAACCCATTTCCAAGATTTGATCCAATCCGTAATCTGAAATCTCACAGTATTACTTTTAAAAAACTGGGCCCTGAGTATTACAGATCCCAAAGAAGAAAGCAATTTCTTTCTCCAGAGTTTGACAGAATGACAAGCTGGTTAGTGACTACGCAAAACTTGAAATCATTTTCTCGGCTGGGCGTCTGTGATGGCTCTGTGTGGGAGCAGACGCATTGCCCAGAGAGTGGCACAGATGAAAACAAGTGATTTCCTTACAGCCGTTAGATTCTGTGTCTCTCTGTGCTGCTCCAACTCTCTGGTGGCCTTGTGCAGCAAAGAGTTAAAAAAAGATGATGTTGTGCACATCCATGTACTTACTGGTACAGGACAAAAAAGTGAATGTTCAAAGACTGTAATGTCCTCACAGCTTAAACCTCTGAGGACGAAAGACGCACCAGCAACTTCTCAAAAGGCAATATTACAACATTTTATTTCAGACATGTAATTACTATTTCAATCAGATATATAACCTAAGACTTTGGTAAACTCATTTCAAGCACCGAAACAATTCGTACAGCGCCTCATAAGTTAAGGTTTGTTTTTAAAAGAGATTTGAGGAATTTCAAAAAGCGAACATCAGCGTTTCAGCTTTAGGGCCAGATTATCTCCTTACACATTGCTCTAGAAAAAATATGTGCGTCACTAAAGGGAAAGCTACGTTTTTTCTGAACATTTTGATATGAAACACATGGGGATATGCAAATACCCCTAAAAAAGGTAAATTTAAGGAGATATGTGAAAATGCCCACAGACCTCAGAGCGTTAATACTGCAAATAAGGCACACAACCTTCCTCAGGTGTATTTGATGCACACACACGCGCACGCACGCACGCACGCACACACACACACACACAGACTCCAGTGGGTGTGACAGCAAAGACACACTGTTGCATGCACACATCCACACATACATATACACCAACACACACACACACACACACACACACACACACACACTGTGCTGCAGATGAGAACAGGAGAAGTGCTCTTTGAATTATTGAGCCTAGCTGATAAAAATAGGTGTTCAAAAGCGGCCCTATTAAATATTCAGTCGTATCTTAAGCAAGTCATGGCTGATAGTGGAGAGCGGTTTCATGTGCATCCTTCTGCACGCTGATTTCAGAGATACAAGGCTTGAATGAGAAACCCCCGCAGGAGGAATATGATTTACATCACAAATGATTGTTTCCTAATGTTTTGGTTCAAAATGAGAAACTGTTGCACGGATACTCCCCCCCCGCTGACCAAAAAAGTTTTCGGTTGGTTGTTTGGGTGGCTGCATGAAACTGCCAGTTGGTTTGGATTGTGTATTTTTGCTTTGATGCTCGCTGATTACACCAACACACTGTACATCTGGATACATACGAATGTGAAAGTTGTTAATGTTTTTAGAGAGATATCAATCTATCTGTTAAAGCCCCTAAAAAACTTTATAGTTTTCCATAAAATTAGAACTAAGCATACTTTTCCATAACTAAAGTGTACTGTACTAACAGCATGTGTGATGAATGTGTATATACAGTGAGGAAAATAAGTATTTGAACACCCTGCTATTTTGCAGGTTCTCCCACTTGGAAATCATGGAGGGGTCTGAAATTGTCATCGTAGGTGCATGTCCACTGTGAGAGACATAATCTAAAAACAAAAATCCAGAAATCACAATGTATGATTTTTTAACTATTTATTTGTATGATACAGCTGCAAATAAGTATTTGAACACCTGAGAAAATCAATGTTAGTATTTGGTACAGTAGCATTTGTTTGCAATTACAGAGGTCAAACGTTTCCTGTAGTTTTTCACCAGGTTTGCACACACTGCAGGAGGGAGTTTGGCCCACTCCTCCACACAGATCTTCTCTAGATCAGTCAGGTTTCTGGGCTGTCGCTGAGAAACACGGAGTTTGAGCTCCCTCCAAAGATTCTCTATTGGGTTTAGGTCTGGAGACTGGCTAGGCCACGCCAGAACCTTGATATGCTTCTTACAGAGCCACTCCTTGGTTATCCTGGCTGTGTGCTTCGGGTCATTGTCATGTTGGAAGACCCAGCCTCGACCCATCTTCAATGCTCTAACTGAGGGAAGAAGGTTGTTCCCCAAAATCTCGCAATACATGGCCCCGGTCATCCTCTCCTTAATACAGTGCAGTCGCCCTGTCCCATGTGCAGAAAAACACCCCCAAAGCATGATGCTACCACCCCCATGCTTCACAGTAGGGATGGTGTTCTTGGGATGGTACTCATCATTCTTCTTCCTCCAAACACGGTTAGTGAAATTATGACCAAAAAGTTCTATTTTGGTCTCATCTGACCACATGACTTTCTCCCATGACTCCTCTGGATCATCCAAATGGTCATTGGCAAACTTAAGACGGGCCTTGACATGTGCTGGTTTAAGCAGGGGAACCTTCCGTGCCATGCATGATTTCAAACCATGACGTCTTAGTGTATTACCAACAGTAACCTTGGAAACGGTGGTCCCAGCTCTTTTCAGGTCATTGACAAGCTCCTCCCGTGTAGTCCTGGGCTGATTTCTCACCTTTCTTAGGATCATTGAGACCCCACGAGGTGAGATCTTGCATGGAGCCCCAGTCCGAGGGAGATTGACAGTCATGTTTAGCTTCTTCCATTTTCTAATGATTGCTCCAACAGTGGACCTTTTTTCACCAAGCTGCTTGGCAATTTCCCGTAGCCCTTTCCAGCCTTGTGGAGGTGTACAATTTAGTCTCTAGTGTCTTTGGACAGCTCTTTGGTCTTGGCCATGTTAGTAGTTGGATTCTTACTGATTGTATGGGGTGGACAGGTGTCTTTATGCAGCTAACGACCTCAAACAGGTGCATCTAATTTAGGATAATAAATGGAGTGGAGGTGGACATTTTAAAGGCAGACTAACAGGTCTTTGAGGGTCAGAATTCTAGCTGATAGACAGGTGTTCAAATACTTATTTGCAGCTGTATCATACAAATAAATAGTTAAAAAATCATACATTGTGATTTCTGGATTTTTGTTTTTAGATTATGTCTCTCACAGTGGACATGCACCTACGATGACAATTTCAGACCCCTCCATGATTTCCAAGTGGGAGAACTCGCAAAATAGCAGGGTGTTCAAATACTTATTTTCCTCACTGTACTTCCAATATATTTCTTGTAACCACATTGAAGTAGCTTTTTATTAAACAGTTATCAATATAATGTGAATCTCTTTTATTAACACTATGAACATAACTCAAGTGACAATAAGATCATTATTATATTCATTAATAGGGCACTATTTTCACATCACTTTTGTCCAGTTCAGTCGTGCCCACTTCAAACCAGTGAGAAAAGCTCAGTCACAACAAACATATAATATGTCAAATAATAATTAATGAATAAATGAATGAATGCTTTGCTTTGAACACGTAAAAAAAAAATTATAAAAACTAAGAGAACAAAACACAGAAACAAAACCAAATATTAATTTAACATGTCCGAAAAGGAATAGGAAGAAGCAACAGCCCATTTAATCCTACCCCCTTTCCCACTACTATATAATAATCATCATGACTAGCTACATGTTTACATCATGAAGTACCTATATCATATTTAACACGTTCTACATATGTATATTTACACACCACAAAGAAAAGTAATTGTACCTATGTATATATTGACATAAAAAATACATAATGTAAGTAAACAAATAAATAAATCTGTGATAGTCAAAACCCTTCCTCCTCCCTGTATTTTGTGATAAACATTTTTGTACTGCTTTTGAAACTGGGTCATACTCGGACATTGCTTTAACGATGTACTCACATATGGAAATACAAAAAGTCTTTAACGTTGTACCAACACAAAGAGGTTTCAAAAAGAACTCTCCCCTTAAATCATATCCCCCCATCTCAATTAAAAAATATTTTTGTAATATTGCCAGGGAGTGTGTTATATACTAATAATATATAAAACACAGAAATCTATCATGTGAAATAACTAGAGATGCACCAATTACAACTTTCTAGGCCGATTCCGATTTCTGATTTTCTTTGAGTTAGGCCAGCCGATTCCGATTTCATTTTTTCTAACCACTTTACAGCTCACACAAATCTATCTTTTCTTTAATAAAACATTTTGCACAGAACATAGAACATTTTTTGAACAGATAATGGATCACTATAAAATTCACACACATCTAAAGGTCAATGTTAGAACCATTTCCTTCTCTTCACGTCCAATATCAACTAAAGAAATGTGATTTGGGTTGTTGGTGTGGTCCCTCCACGCCCTACTCTTTCCTTGCAGCTGTTGCATATTGCAAACTTGTTATCTTCTGCACACACGCTGAAGAACCCCAAACAGCTGACATGTTGCAGGTTAATTCACCAGGTTCCTACATGTGGGAGAATAGCGCCGACACGCCTTCACACCGCGAGCGGGTACGAGCCACACACGGCGTAGAAGTTGAGAGAAAGGAAGAAGAGAGCGTGCTGTGGCGTCCGTGTGTGCGTGCGTCCTTGAGAACTGTAACTGGTAGAACTTATGTTGGCAGTTAATTGGAGCGTTGACCGGCATGAAATCAGCATATGTCAGACTGACCTGCCGGTCGCCGGTCATGGCCGAGCACGTGGAAACCGGCCAATTCCGGTCACTGGCCGCTCTATCGGTGCATCTCTAGAAATAACCCAACCTGTTCTAACTCGGGCGAAAATGTTGCATTCACGTAGGACCCCATAGCTCATCGTGAGAAGTTGATTGACAAGATATATTTTTAGGGCCTTCAAAACTATAGCTTTCCCTTTTCTACAGATTTGTTCTCTGATAGATTCAATTAGAATTCAAAGTAAATATTGTACTTTGAATAGGAAAAAAACTAAACTCTGCTAAAAATGTATAGTCCAGATTCTCTGTATTCAAACATACAAAACGATGTTATTCCATGCTTTGTAAAAGTGAAAAAAGTCATTACACGAACACAGCTACAGAACATCACAATCTACAGTATGTTGGCCGAGAAAGCCGAGAGTAGCTGATGGTATCCAGTGCACAGTATGTGTTCTACTCAAACGCATGCTCAAGTCGGAGTTTGTTCACACTGCTGGAGGGCTTAGCTCCTGACCTGATTATGTAGCTACGGCTTAAGACTCATTATTTTAAGTTTCACACATACAGGATAGCCCCTAAACTAGGATTCACAATCTAACTAGGAATCTTTCTTTAAATACCAATATACTCAGACTTCGCATAACAGGAGCGTGAAAAATGACTAATATCTCGGAATGTCAGATCAATTATATCAATGTCCTCTTGGTCCCTTTAGAAATGTCACGCTGTGACCTGGCCTACACTTGACAGCTTTGTCCCTGAAGGAAATGTGGACCGTGTGCATCGATGCGTCGGTCTCGTCTCAACATGCAGGCAGCACGTCTGCTATAATCCACCATGTTGTTGGTGGTTGTCTGAGGTCAAGGCTTTTATGATGCTTGCAGAATTTTGTGCCCTGAGAGCTATTTTTTGTATTTGCTAAGAAATGAATGCAAATGATGACCATGACAATGCAAACAATATGTATGGACTTATCTAACTCTGGGGGTTACGGTGAATAAGCCAAAGTCCCAATAAGTCGGCGTGTTCTTTTAATGCTACATTATCTTCTCATTGAGAATCGTGCTGTGATCACGAAAGATGCTTCCCGTTGAAATACATTACTTTAAAAAATGTGCTGACCATCACGAAAAAAACCTGATATAAACGCGTTCGTGTACACGAATCAAATAGATTAAATTACATGACCATTTCACAAACTGCCGTGAGAACTGTCCCTGTTACGGGTTGAGAGATGGAGGACCCAAATGCAAAGAAAAACGGCAGGCAGGAGATGGTGTGAGCTCGTAGGTTTTAATAAAACAAAAACACGGCAGAACAGAGGCTGAAAAGACCAAGGAGCAGGATATACAGGCTGACGGCACGGGAACACACATGAGGCAAAGGCAGGCAAAACAATCTGACACGCAACAAGGGGAACACGGGGGTTAAATACATGAGGTAATGAACTAATGAGGGACAGGTGATACAACAGGTGAAACACATCAGGGCGGGGCAGGACAATCAACAAAGGCGGGAAAACAGAAAGTAAAACTAGACAAGACAACATCGGACACAGACTATCAAAATAAAACAGGAAACAGGAACAAACCGACAGGAAACATGAAATGACCTAAACCCAGACACTTGACCAACACTAAACACAAGGGAGAACAGAACACAGGGATAACCAAAACATACACAATTCACAAAAACGGATACAACACGACAGGGAACAGAACTATACAGAATATGAAAACACAGGAAACATACAGAAATAACTAAAGCAGGCAACATAAATAAATGTCCAAACCATAAATGTCCAAACCATAAATGTCCAAACCATAACAATCCCTTTCATGAAGGCGTTGCTCTCTCAGCACATTTTGCCGCAGAACCCACAAAACAAATCCAGGCATCTGTTTTCGTTTGAAGAAAATAATCGCTAAGATAAAATAAAGTCTGTCGCCTCAGGGCTCCGGCAGCCACAGCACAAAGGAAACTACTGTACATTATTGGAAGGAACAACACATGGCCGCAATAACAACAGTGCTGACTCTGTTAGACACTATGCCACTGCAGGATACAAACTTCTGCAATTCTCCATGTACTGTATATATGTGCAAGTTGCCTTAGAGAAGGGTCTCTGCATAATCTTTAAATGCAGTATCATAGCATACAGATGGAGTCACTGCAGACGTTTTTCTGCTGCACATAATTAATTGAATCAGAATCAGAAGAGGGTTTATTGCCACAGTAAGTTACACCTACGTGGAATTTGCCTTGGTGAATGGTGCTTACATACACAAACAAACAGAAATATATACATAAATAAATAACAAATACAGAACTGCAGCGTTCTGCTTTATCTCAGTTAGATATCAGGAATGGGGCAGCCTCTAGCTCACCTGGTCGAGTGTGCGCCCCATGTAGACTCAGTCCTTGCCAATCCGACCCGAGGCCCTTTGCTGCATGTCATCCCTCCCTCTCTCTCCCATTTCCTGTCTTTCTTCAGCTGTTCTAAACAAAGGGAAAAGCCCTAAAAAAAAAATCTTGAAAAAGATATCATCAGGAATAGATGATATCCGTTTTGCTCTTTTCAGTAACAAGAAGGTTCACTGCAGCAAGCTGACTTTTGTGTTAAAGTCTAGTCCCTGCTTAAATCAATAAGTCTGTTTACAGTTACAACCCTATTATATACCATTTAGTAGGAACGAGGTCGGCATATGGAATGGAGCAGATCCACACATTGACGATTTTCCACTTTAGCACAAATGAAAATCGATACAAAATATAACCCCTCAAATGATAGCTTTTTTCAGATATCTTCAAATAAGAGATTATGTACAAACCATTTAACAGCCTTTGAGTTTGCAACAAGATCAGTTACAGATGCCTGTCATAAAACACCTGCAACACTTCCTATGTGTATGGTCTCACATTGCGAGACCTTCCTCTACAGCGCCGCGGAGGAGGAAGGAAGGAACTTGTTTGGTGGAACGTGTGTACGTTCAAAAGTAGTTTTAATGGTGCAACAGAAAACTCAGATTGGACAGATAGTCTAGCTAGCTGTCTGGATTTACCCTGCAGAGATCTGAGGAGCAGTTAACCATAGTCCTCAGAAATCCACCGGAGTTTAGAATGTCAATCAGGGGCGGACTGGGACAAAAATTCAGCCCTGGCACTGTAGCCACACACGCGCATTCACTAATTACATTTGTGTACAGATGGTGAAATAATATAAGCAGTACCTTATGTAACAGATTTGTAAACATTTAATGTAACTGGCAAACAATGCTTACTACTTTTTAAAGAGCACACGTTTATAACAAATTTACACATACTGCCTGTTTATGTCGTTTGTATGCGGTTACTGTCATTCTCTACAGTATGTTGGTCTTTGTTGTCACTGTCTGTTCGATTGTCTGTGTGTCTCTCTGTTGACACTGTACATATAGTCTGTCTGGTTCTCCATCTTTATGAAATCCCATAAAATATACAGCATCGGGTCAATTGTTTTTAATAAATACAGTTGGAAATTCTGGAATGCCAGAAGGGCCGATGCACTCTGTGGCCGATTTGGGCCGCTGGATAAAGAAAAAAATGCGGCAACGCTGGTGTTTCACTCTAGTTTGACGAAAATATGCAAGACTGTACGGCTGCAGCCTGGAGCCACCCGTCTAGTGCCGTCTGGCTTTTACTTTTCAAAATAAAAGCTCACGTCTGGTCCCTTAGGTCTTCGTACTTTGGTGTTTTGGGTGTTTAGGTATGTAATAATATTTTTTCAATATGCAAGCATTTCCATTATATTCTAAAATGGTGCCATGGCAGTTTATTTGAAGGTTTTATGAATTGCTCCAGTGTGTATTATTTAATTATGAAAGCCTGTAAGTGCTGCTGTTGCCACCTTAATCCAAGGAAACATGCTGGGCGGGAAAAAAAACAACATAGGGACTCCGGGGAATAAGCTCCCCAGAGCTAGGTTAGTAACAAGCATTTCTGGGACATGGATGCACACAAATGGAAAGAGAGAGGAGAGAGATGATCAGTGTGTTAAAGGAAGGAAGGAAGGAAGTCCCCCCGATGATGATGTCCCAATCTGAAATTGGGTCGGTAAGGGACGGAATTGCCAGGGATGTCCGCCCATCTGTAGGAATTTGAATAATTGAGTTATTTCATTGGCGACTGCCCTTGGATCAACCACAGGAAACATACTACACCATCACATACTACACCATCACATACTACACCATCACATACTACACCATCACATACTACACCATCACATACTACACCATCACATACTACACCATCACATACTACACCATCACATACTACACCATCACATACTACACCATCACATACTACACCATCACAGCAGGTTCAAAACATTACATGTTCTCTGCAATATTCTGGGGGAAAAAACTAGCATGCCGAGGAGGATAAAAAGAGAGTGTGTGTGTGTGTGTGTGTGTGTGTGTGTGTGTGTAAGATAGTGAGACAAAGATACATGATTGGGTAATATAGAAGAAAGAGAAGAAATGTTTTGGGACACGTAGAAGAAAACAAGAGGGCTATGATGAGATGATGGTGGGAGAAATGGTCCAGGGTGACATGGCGATAAGAGGAGAGGAAGAAAAAGACATGAGGGGGGGGAGGAGAGATGAGGGCACAGGGGAGAGTGGTGTAATCAGAGGGCGAGGGAGCATAAGAGGGAGCCAGGGAAGGATAAAGAGCGAGGGAAATTGGAGGGAAAAAAACTCCAACATGACTAAGGAGTGAGAGACCAGAGACAGTAAGAGTGAAAAAGTGGGTGAAAGATATAAACCAAGACAAAGAGGGAATGATTGAAGAGAACGGAAGACATAAGTAGGGTAAATGAGGGAGAGGCAGACAGGGAGAGACAGTCTGTGTTTGTGTGTGTTGCAGAGGAAAGAGAGAGGGAAGCAGCAAGAGAGAGAGAGAGAGCAAGAGAGTGAGAGGGGGGAAGCCCAGCAGATCTTGTCTAGAGGGGAAATTGCATTGCTAAGGATTTATTGCTTCAAATGTAATTGGGTTCAACCAGCGCCAGGAGAGAAAATCCATTGAAGTCTCCTCTGTGGTGCAGTGGAGAGCAGGCTGCTGATCTGCTGTTAGACTCCCACATCACACTGCTGCTGCTGCTGCTGCAGAGCGAGATATTGCTGCACAGATAAAAGCGCCCAATCATCTCCCCTGAAAAGAACACACCTAAATAGCATAATAGCGGCGGGGGGGGGGGTAATAAAGAGCCCCATCATTTCAGATACTTAGCAGCACAGTTTGCCATCCTACTCATTTGACTTGAAGCTACTTTGTCTCTGATCGTGGTTTGATTCCACTCAAGTGCATTCAGGTATTATGGGCTGTAATATTAGCTCCATTGTTGGAAGCATATTGTTTCAAAATTTGTATTCCGTTTCCCAGCGTCGACATATCCAGGGTGTGGGTGGAAGACTGCGCTGGCACTTCATTTGTGAACCTGTAAGCGTGTCGTGCTTTTGCGAAGCAATCAGCCCAGCTCATCCGTTAGAACTGGTTATATGTTGAAATGGTTTAAGGCTCTTTATTGGTCATGTGCACAACAATGACATAAGTATTCGTTGGCAATAACAATCTTAGGCCTCAGGCTGCAACAACAATGCTCATTAGATGACTAAAAGAAAAAACACAGTAAAAAGTAAAATCTGAATCTAAGACAAAAAATAGTGCAAGTTAATATGGAGGGCTAAAATATAAACAAAATATAAATGAAGTAATAATGATTTAGGGTTAGGGTTAGTTATATAATAGTATATAATAGGATGTCCTTCTTTTCGGCCGAAGGTTACCTTCCACTTTTTCTTTGTGTTGGAATTTTAAACTGGTTATTTACTATGGTTAACTGCTTCTCAGATCTCTGCAGGGTGTGTCCAGACAGATAGTTTTTCCCTTTCCTTTATTGTGTTATTTATATATATATATATATATATATATATATATATATATATATATATATATATATATATATATCTTTTTTGTGCATGTTATAGGTTTACAAAGTGAAAAAGCCCAAAGTCCCCCCCAAAGGGACTTACCATCTCCAACAGAAAACACTGTTCACAAACTGCTCCAAACAGCTCTATTGTAGTCCAGCCTTTACTTCAGAGACAAACGTGGTCACTTTGGAACACACGTTATAATGCTCGCCTAGCTGCTAGCATGGCACGCCCTCATACTCTGCTTCTGACTGGCTAGTAGTCCTTACCTCGGTACTGTCAGGGCACGCCCTCATACTCTGCTTCTGACTGGCTAGTAGTCCTTACCTCGGTACTGTCAGGGCACGCCCTCATACTCTGCTTCTGACTGGCTAGTAGTCCTTACCTAGGTACTGCCAGGGCACGCCCTCATACTCCGCTTCTGACTGGCTAGTAGTCCTTACCTAGGTACTGTCAGGGCACGCCCTCATACTCTGCTTCTGACTGGCTAGTAGTCCTTACCTCGGTACTGTCAGGGCACGCCCTCATACTCTGCTTCTGACTGGCTAGTAGTCCTTACCTCGGTACTGTCAGGGCCCTCACACTCTGCTTCTGACTGGCTAGTAGTCCTTACCTAGGTACTGTCAGGGCACGCCCTCATACTCTGCTTCTGACTGGCTAGTAGTCCTTACCTAGGTACTGTCAGGGCCCTCATACTCTGCTTCTGACTGGCTAGTAGTCCTTACCTAGGTACTGTCAGGGCACGCCCTCATACTCTGCTTCTGACTGGCTAGTAGTCCTTACCTAGCTACTGTCAGGGCACGCCCTCATACTCTGCTCCTGACTGGCTAGTAGTCCTTACCTAGCTACTGAGCATGTGTGACTCTCAACAAAGATGGAACAGAAGTGAGATGTCTCACTCTGTAGCTAAAACAGAGAGCTCAACACACAGGGTGAAAAGAGGAGCTGCAGCAATGTGCAGTACAACAAAAATATGGTGTTTTTTGAAAAATGAAACCATGTAAACCTATTCTGGTACAACCTTTAAATACAATTATGAACCTGTAAATGAGCATGATATGAGCACTTTAACAAAAAACATTCCATTAATGCTACTTTAAAGCTTGAGCAGAGAAATGTGAGCGTTTATTAAATCCAGTTAAAAAAAAAAGGATGGGGGGGGGGTTGAAGGAAGTGACGCATCTCATGCCTGGGTATCCTACTGTTTTTCCAGTTCATGCTACTCCCCACCACAACAATAGCCTTCTCTACATAGTATGCAGATACATAACGGTAATATGGAAGGATTTTCTTTCTTTTAACCTTCTACTATACATGATTTTATTGGAAAATAGGCTGCTTAAGAACATTTACCATAAAAATACAGTAAGCAATACATGCAAAAAGGCTATATTTTAGTTTGTGCAAAAAGAGAGATGCAGATCTATCATTTTAATGACAACAGAAGTGTGACACAGTCAGCCCAAGAAGGTTTTCCTGGTGCAGCACAGGAGGGTCTTTATGTGTGTGTGTGTATATGTGTATGTGTGTGTGTGTATATGTGTGTGTGTGTGTGTGTGTGTGTGTGTGTGTGTGTGTGTGTGTGTGTGTGTGTGTGTGTGCACGCTCGCCCCACCCGCCACTGCAGTGCGATTCCTCTCTTCTCTCCCTGACATGCAGCACCGTTCACAAACCTACACTGCAGAACAGAGCAGACTTGGCTCTGCATACTAATCAGAGAGGCCGAGAGACAGGCAGTTATAGTGAGAGAGAGACGAAGACAGAGGGTGTGGAAGAGAAATAGAGAGAGAAAGAGAGAGAGAGAGAGAAAGAGACAAAGAGGAAGAGATGAAAGAGAAGAAGCACCTGTCTAAGTCTCTCCTCGTTTTCACCTCTGCAGTCAGCTTGTCATCCCACCTGGCCGAGCAAGTTACAGCTCTAAAGTTCCTACAAAGGGATTCTCCCTCCCAGGCTTTCCCTGCTGAGAGAGGAGGGGGAGGAGAGGGGGGAGGAGTGGGGCCGGTATAGGCAGGTAGCTGCAGACGCCTGGCAGTCAGCTGGTGCAGAACGGCTCTGTCTTGATAAGGGTATTGACTGCTTCTGAAAATGGAAGACACCAGAGATGTGGACTTGAGACTTCGGTGACTTGGAGTCAGCGCTTTGATGACTTGCGACATGACTTCACTTTAATAGAAATTATATGAGACTCAACTTGGACTCGAGACTTGACTGGACTTGAGGCATGATGACTCAGATGACTTGCTTGTATTCCTAAGTTTGAATGTTAGCTGTTAAATATAAAATAATATAATTTACTGTTGTCCCGTTTCTGTCTAACTATCAAGTATGCTATGAAGCGGCAGCAGTGCAAACTGTGAATCATGATCGGACGACTCAAAAAAGCTCCCTGGCATGTGATTGTCATGGTTGGATGACTGGCTGTCAAGTCAAGCTTCTCACTATGGCAACACGGAACCTCAAAGACCCCATACCACAAATTTAGCTTGCTTATAGACACTGGTTACAGATAATAATGAGCCAAAAAGTTGTCCGTCATGAACACTGTGCTGTCCTATGAGATAATGTGTAAATGAAACATTATGTTGTTAAATTGGACTAATTTAGTGATTGGTCTGTGTTACATTACATGTCAATTAGCTGATGCTTTTATCCAAAGCGACATACAATTGCTATATATGTCAGAGATTGCACACCTCTGGAGCAACTAGGGGTTAAGTGTCTTGCTCAGGGACACATTGGTTGATGTATTGCAATGGGAATTGAACCCCAGTCTACCACACCAAAGGCATGTGTCATATCCACTGCGCCGCCACCACCACCCTGTGTAATGTTGAAAAAGCTAGGTCAACCGGAAGAAAAAGCATTGTGCGTTGGCAGAGTGCCACCTACTGTACCGGAGGTAGAGTTATTCCTGTCATTCTCCCCATTCTTGCCCACTCGTGTATATGGGGAGAACTGGCATAACCCAGTTACAAACATACCCCGGTTACTGCTGTGCATGTAAACTGAACTGAAGCTCAGAGAGTTTCTAATGTAAAGGGCCGGAGACGGGTTCAGGACACAAAGCGTATTCAGAGCGGAACTGTAATAATAACTTAACTTAATTCACTTTATTTGACCATGTGAGAGCAATGCCATTTATACCTGGGTGATATCAAACACCTGAGAACTGCAGGTTTAATATTATTTCAGGAGAGCTGCAGTGAAAAACGTTACTTGAACCAACACAAGGTTTTATGGGCAGAAGGAGATGGATGTTGACATTTGATAGGCGGCAGTTATTCATGCTTGGAAAGTCTAGAACAATAATCAGTCAAGGGTAAAGTGCAGTCTGGACTGCAGCAGATATTTCTTCATTCACTCAGCCACGTATTTATAATTTCAGTGACCCAGGCACATGAACTCTTTTAATGATACATACAATAAAGGCGACTGTTGTTTCCAATCACAAGAAAAACAGAAAGTAACCAATCATAGCCTGTACCAAGGCTTGTACTCCTGGGAAACATCATTTTTATACTACTAAATACAAATTCTTAAGGAGCAAGCTTGGCACTGCCCAATTGTCAGAGACATACATTTAGCCACCTATCACCAAATATCTAGCCACTATCCTGACATCTCCAGCATGGATGCCAGCTGAACTTAGCCCCGCCCACAACAAAGATGGCTGCCATCGCGTCTATTATAGAAGATATCGACAGCGCATTCATTTTAAGAGGAACAGAGAAGAGATCACGTATGTATACACATTGCCACACCCGTCCGCACGACACGGAAACTGCCGCCTCGGCCTTTGCTCTGTCGAAGCCTGCCTTTGACTTGCAGCTTCTGTGACGTCTGTCTCCGTTGCTCTGATTGGTTGTAGGTCTATCCAATTGAGTGCAGAGGCATTTTCTTTTCTGGTTCTGTTGAAACACGGCCCATAATCACAGCCCAGTGGAGCAGTATCAGACTCATATTCTGACTAGAATCTGAGTATGACCACGTCAGGCTATGACATCTCTAGTTCGAAATGGAAAAATGGACGTTTTGATGATTCTGTCTACAAAATCCACAGAATCAAACTATGAGATAGTGTCACCCCACTCTAACGGTGTTCCCCAGACTCAATTAGCACTGTGGAAACAGTTACAACAGGACCAAACTTACTTACTAGTAAAACACAGCTGAAGCCAGACTAAATGTGCTCTCACTGTTAACAACTGGCTGAGTATAAACACCGGTAAAAACCTGGCTGCATGTCAGATTCACCAGCGTCCGAATAGTAGTACAGTACAGTACAGGAAATTAAGAGAAATGTATTGGATACATATGTAGGGGAAGCTTCCACTTGTTCAGTTATATAGAAGACAGTTGGGTGCAAATCAAAGTCTGTAATCTTGCTTTTTACTGCAAAAAGTTGCCTTTATTTCCCGATTCACACCTGACTTCAGACTCATCATTATTCATGCTTTGGAGCAGCACAGCCCAGCAAAGCTAGTTTTTTTTTAGATTCAACCTTGAGAACAAGCACAGAGACAATTCCATGTGGAGACATTTCCCAGTGAAACTTTACATCAGGCCAGGGACGTCACTAGGATTGAAAGACTTAGCCCCCAGGGTATTTGTAACTTGCGTTTGCAAAATCTTTGCACTCACATCTTTCCTTACTGTATTAGAGCTACACTTAGGTCAACAACCAGTCAAGAACCAATATGTTAACAAGTAAACAGTGACAGACATATCCTCTTCTTCCATTTCTACTCTGTTCCTTCTGTCTTACCCTTTAAGATAAAAAAAAAACCCTGATGCTAATTTCATGACTTCGAAATGCAAATTGGTCACATGAAACAACATCCAAAATGTCAAAAAACTGACAAACAGAGGCCAGACAGCTAATAAGTTGGTAAGTTAAACAAATATGACAAATAGCAGCACAAGAAAAAGAAAAAAATAGGCATAATAGGCATCACTGCATACTTTATCATGTAAGATATTAATACAGATCCTATTTAAAGTTGCTACTGTCTAAATACAATAACCTGATGGCGGAAGGAATACAAGATTTGGAGTTATGATTACTGTATATACTGTATGTAGGATTGCTTTCATTTTATTTTCACATGTGTATCTGTGGGCATGTGCTCATCTTTAACCTAGCCTACATTTAGGCAACATCTACATATATATTTAATTTATCACAGCCAATGAATGAAGAAAGTTAAATTGGTTAGAATATAGCTAGCATATATAATAAATATAATGAAATAATTTAGTGTAGGCTATGCATAGTACCTAGGCCTGCTAACAAATGCTTACTGTTACAAAACACTCCTTAGACCTACAGACCACTACTGACCTCAATCACGCCGGCTCCCTCAGAATCAACTGCCCTGCCAATCTCCTGCTTCTCTTTCTCTCTGCTGAAATATCTTCCAATATCATCTCATCTGCTCAATGAATGGAAGGATACACCGGTACATTGGCATTAACAGGGACCCTATGACATTTAGTTTTCAGTGACAACAACATTCTATGGGGGTTGATATTGTTTTAGAATATAGAGATAGGCTATATTATTGGCAATGAATAAAGAGTTGTGATTAGCTTGCTAAGTTAACCATTTCTTGTATTTCCCTCGTTCACTCTAGCTAGACTTTAGTTTTCCATAGCAAACCAAAATATCCCCTTTCCTTTACCTGCAGAAAACGTAGCTAAAGGTAAGCAGGTAATTAAACAACTTACAATTTCACTCTGTATCACACTAGGTGTAATCAATCTTCCTTTCACCATTAGCGTGTGTATCGGTGTGTGTGTTTGTGGGGGGGAGGGTGCATAGCGAGTTCAGACCAAAGAGTAACGACGAGGCGAGATGACGAGGCGAGATGACGAGGCGAGATGACGAGGCGAGATGACGAGGCGAGATGACGAGGCGAGATGACGAGGCGGTCTGCAGCGCTCTGAAAGCTGCCAGTTCACACCAAGGCAACGAGACGGTGCGGGGCGTCATCTTGATAGCACGACGACTCTTTGTACTTCTGTCTAACTTGAGACTTTTCGGCTATTTTTTTGTAGCTGGATATATATCATTTGTTGCGTCTAAATATGAATGAGGATACGGCTATTGATATTGTTGTTCTTATTATTATTTAGGGGGGCTTAGGAACATTTTGGGGTAGCTTCAGCCCCCTTAAAATAGGCCTAACGACATCCCTGCATCAGGCGCTGAAGTATCTCTTGAAGAAGCATGAACAGGGAAGCGTTGCACTTCATTTTTGGTGGTTTCAGTTAATACAGAGGGCGTTTGGTTGGAGGGCTATCTCAAGTTAAGAAGCTGTTATTTCAAAAGACGGTCACATTCGTTCAAAAGAATATTCAGTTTAGTTTTGGCAATGCTTTGGCCTTCATCAGAACAAACTGTTTGAAAACTTAAGATTATCAGCTCTGTCATTCAGTATTTATTCACTATTCCCCGTTGAAAAAATGTTCCGATGTACTAGAGCGAGCAGTGTTTACTCTAGAAAGCAGCGGCGGGGGGGGCTTATCTGCTAATGTTAGCTCATCTGGGGTCTAATAAACAGTAAATTCATCAAATTCAGCATCCACAACTCTATTTTCCGAATAAACTGTAGCTGTCATATTTCATGGCACCCGCGTCAGCGCGGATTTCGTCGGCTGTTTGTCACTTTGCCTAAGATTGAGTGACAAGTGTACTCGCCCTGGTGTTTATTTGGTTGCCATGTCTTTGCGAGTGATGACGTCCTGTCACTGTTCCAGTTGCTCACCCTAAGGGGAGAGAGAGAGAGCGGATGACAGTTTGCTTGAGTTCAGTAGAGCACACGGCTCTGCAGAGCTGTGTAATTACGACTTTATGACTTTTCATAAACAGCTGAAGGAGCGGCGGTGTACATAGCGGAAAGCCTGTTGTGCGTTTGCCCTATTTCTGATACCGTGGTGGCAGAAATTTTACCATGGCGGGCTGCCGCGGTAATATCAACATAAAGGAAACACTGTAGAGACTACATATGATAAATTCCTGATAAAAGGCTCACCAGTATTGGAGCGTGTCTTCCAGTTAGAATTGAGAACTTAAAAGATGTAGTGTGCGCACAGACCACAAATAGTGGAAAAAGTGGCTGCCTCAACCGTTGGTTTGACATTGTCTTTTGCACCAAATTGTTACTATTTTTATTCTTTGACACTTCAGTCGTCTGTAGTGCAGCAGTGAGGCCCGTGTTTTTGTCATCTTAACAAGCCCTATTCTAAACTGCTGTTTTTGATCTATTTTGTAAACACAATTTATTCATGTGTCCTTTTGAATAATGTGTAGCCATCTAAAATGGTTGTGCTAGGAATTTGAATTGTATTTATGAGAGTCATACCCGCTGGAGTCTGTTAGTTAGTCTGAAACAACTACATGCATTCATTGTAAAGTGAAACAGTGAGGTCATTATTGTGTCATCTAAATTGCCCAATCTGAATAGTATTAGTATGTACATCTACTAGTCAACATGGCATCATGACTTCTCGTAAACATACACGCCCACTTTCTTAAGCCAAGTGGCATGTTATCTGTACGCGTTTTGTGCTATCTGCATGTATGTCTACGCTGTATACAGCGGACGTAAACATACACTTGGCGTGTTATCGCGAGAAGAAAGCAACGGTTGAGTTTAGGAAACGTCCCACACGGGTTGGGCTTAGGAAAAGAAGAACTGGTTGGGTTTAGGAAAAGAAGAACTGGTGGGTTTAGGAAAAGAAGAACTGGTGGGTTTAGGAAAAGAAGAACTGGTTGGGTTTAGGAAAAGAAGAACTGGTGGGTTTAGGAAAAGAAGAACTGGTTGGGTTTAGGAAAAGAAGAAAGCGACGGTTGAGTTTAGGAAACGTCAAACGCGGGAAATGCTCCCCACTCTCCTGGGTGAAAGTCCTGTCTTGTTTGACCCATCCACCACCTCCCTAAGCGGATTTTCGCCCTTTCATACTACTTGCTACGGCGTAAATTCACACGCAATCGCAAGGTAATGTAAGTCAATGGAGGCCAAATGGCGTTGATAAACACGCTAAAAAGCGAGTATGTGTCTTGATAACATTCCAATAATGGCATACGAATTGGCGTGTAAATACATACGCCACATGAGATCAGTCTGGTTTATTTGACCTCTGATCATGTGATGTGATGAAAACAGATAAAGAAGGGTCATGGGTCACTGCAATCAAATACACCTGAGGAAGGCCAAATTGTGGGCTGAAACGTTGTGTGCCTTATTTAAAGTATTTCTCCAGAGCATTAAGCTGTTGTGCGGGCTTTACCTTCTTTGTCCTGCACCAGCAACTACATGGATGTGCACAACATCATCTTTTTTTTTTTTAACTTAAAAGATGTATCCTTGACTGGTAAACCTGCCTTCAAAGCAAAAAAAAAACCAGTTTGCACTTTTGGGATGTATTTTTGTCATCAGGTGAGATGAGAGCCTTTTCTAAGGTGGCTGAACTGAGCAATCACACTTGCTCCAGTCTGTGGGAAAAGTGAGTGCAGTTCCTCAGTAGAATGACCCTTTTTCTAAGACGGACATGAAAGGATGTGATTGTGCCTGGTGGGTGCCAATTGGACGGTCCACTGTACAACAATGATCTTCTGAGTAAGGTGACAAAGGGGGAAAACATCTTCTCAGCACAGAAAGGGGTACCTTCCAAAAATAGGTAGCAGACATTTGCTTCACTGGCAAATACATTTATTTAAATATATATATATATATATATATATATATATATATACAGTGGGGCAAAAAAGTATTTAGTCAGCCACCAATTGTGCAAGTTATCCTACTTAAAAAGATGAGAGAGGCCTGTAATTTTCATCATAGGAACACTTCAGCTATGAGACAAAATGAGAAGAAAAAAAATCCAGAAAATCACGTTGTAGGATTTTTAATGAATTTATTGGTAAATTCCTCGGTAAAATAAGTATTTGGTCACCTACAAACAAGCAAGATTTCTGGCTCTCACAGACCTGTAACTTCTTCTTTTAAGAGGCTCCTCTGTCCTCCACTCGTTACCTGTATTAATGGCACCTATTTGAACTTGTTATCAGTATAAAAGACACCTGTCCACAACCTCAAACAGTCACACTCCAAACTCCACTATGGCCAAGACCAAAGAGCTGTCAAAGGACACCAGAAACAAAATGGTAGACCTGCACCAGGCTGGGAAGACTGAATCTGCAATAGGTAAGCAGCTTGGTGTGAAGAAATCAACTGTGGGAGCAATTATAAGAAAATGGAAGATATATAAGATCACTGATAATCTTCCTCGATCCGGGGCTCCATGCAAGATCTCACCCCGTGGGGTCAAAATGATCACAAGATCGGTGAGCAAAAATCCCAGAACCACACGGGGAACCTAGTGAATGACCTGCAGAGAGCTGGGACCAAAGTAACAAAGGCTACCATCAGTAACACACTACGCCGCCAGGGACTCAACTCCTGCAGTGCCAGACGTGTCCCCCTGCTTAAGCCAGTACATGTCCAGGCCCGTCTGAGGTTTGTTAGAGAGCATTTGGATGATCCAGAAGAGGATTGGGAGAATGTCATATGGTCAGATGAAACCAAAATAGAACTTTTTGGTAAAAACTCAACTTGTCGTGTTTGGAGGAGAAAGAATGCTGAGTTGCATCCAAAGAACACCGTACCTACTGTGAAGAATGGGGGGGGGGGACATCATGCTTTAGGGCTGTTTTTCTGCAAAGGGACCAGGACAACTGATCCGTGTAAAGGAAAGAATGAATGGGGCCATGTATCGTGAGATTTTGAGTGAAAACCTCCTTCCATCAGCAAGGGCATTGAAGATGAAACGTGGCTGGGTCTTTCAGCATGACAATGATCCCAAACACACCGCCCAGGCAACGAAGGAGTGGCTTTGTAAGAAGCATTTCAAGGTCCTGGAGTGGCCAAGCCAGTCTCCAGATCTCTACCCCATAGAAAATCTTTGGAGGGAGTTGAAAGTCTGTTGCCCAGCGACAGCCCCAAAACATCACTGCTCTAGAGGAGATCTGCATGGAGGAATGGGCCAAAATACCAGCAACAGTGTGTGGAAACCTTGTGAAGACGTTTGACCTCTATCATTGCCAACAAAGGGTATATAACAAAGGATTGAGATGAACTTTTGTTATTGACCAAATACTTATTTTCCACCATAATTTACCAATAAATTCATTAAAAATTCTACAATGTGATTTTCTGGATTTTTTTTTCTCATTTTGTCTCTCATAGTTGAAGTGTACCTATGATGAAAATTACAGGCCTCTCTCATCTTTTTAAGTGGGAGAACTTGCACAATTGGTGGCTGACTAAATACTTTTTTGCCCCACTGTATGTATATATATATATATATATATATATATATATATATATATATATATATGAATAAACCTGAACAATATGAATAGCAAAACAAAGCAATAGCAAAAAAGTACAGCTATCTAAAATATCAAAAGTAGACTAAAAAATTGAAGTCTTGACTTAATCCCAGGTAAAGTTCCAAGGCACTCCTGCTGTTTTAATTACGTTTTAATCCACAGCTGATTTCAACTCATTAACACCTGTTTTCTCTTGGTTGTTGACAGGCATTTTGGGATTATGCAGGAAATCAGTGTATAAATTAAGATCTCCGCTTTTTAAACAAAGCGTATATATACAAAGAGCATATCAAACACTTCATTTCCTTCATTCTGGTGATTGTTTTCTGCAACAATTTGTGCCTTTTCTGCCAAAAATTCCTTTATGCAGGAAAACCCCTGAGTGACAGACATGTCACTACAGACAGTGCTGCTGCAGTCTCTCTCCACCCTCAGGAAGACTTGTTTGTAAAATGGTGGACCATTAATATTGGTTTGAAAGCAGAGTGTGGGGGGGGGGACACGTCTGCTGTGGTTTCCATGGTATGTGCTGGAAGTGGAAACAGGGGTGTAACCAAAGCATTATCTCCATCATTGCGTGTCACCTTTTCCCTTTTGGTGATGGCAACTGGGTGTGGCACAGCACAAACCAACGGTGTGTGTTGTATCATCCTTTGCAAATCAAGCTGCTGCCCTTGGAACAAAGCGATAAATCTGTGGGGATCCTCTCTGCTAGTATATAATTCTGTCACGTTAGACAGCGAAGGAGAAAATGAGGTGAGATAAACCGTTCCAATTCATTTGCCCTGGCGGCCAAAGCTGCACGCCGGATAATTTGACTCATGATTTAAACTGCCTTGCCACTGAGATCAGTCTGTCGTTTCAGATGTAAAAAATGGTCATCATCACTTAGCATCAGAGGGGTGAATCATAGTCACAGCAAAGATTCTGGGGGAACCACCATCTGAGCAGGTGGTTATGGCAATGTGTGCTGTTTTGCTGGTGCTATTATAGCGTTTAAACCTGCCTTGGAGTTACTCAGAAGAAAGAGGCTAATTTGTCCTATTGACTGACTCATCAACAGTGGCGAAATCTAGAACATTTTACATGTTCTCCTCCCATCCTGGAGTGCTGTGTGGACTAGCCAGACAAGGTTCTACAGTTGCCTTGTCTACCTGTAGGGCCGCCCCTGCTCATCAAGAACAGTAATTCTAATTACTTTAGTCTTTGTGAGCCCCATCTTCAATTATCCCCAGCAATCCACTGTGTAGTGAATGTGTATCTTTTGTTCTCTTTAATTTGAAATAAGGCCTCAAAAATGCTTAAAAAAACAAATACAGGGGCTTGACGGAAAAGCCTGAATCATCAGCCATTCTGTATAATCAGGATATACAGACGTTAATACACAAGCGGCGAAAACAGAAGAATCAGAACATACGCTTAATTATGTATTTGTCCTGATGCAAATATGCCGAGGCCCCTCCACGTCCCATCAGCGCAGGCAGCACACAAAATCCAAACACTTCCAACCAGTGATTGCATGTGGGTCCCCGGCAAGCAAAAACTCAAGGCAATCAGCGGCATTTGTCTCCTTTTGCTCAGCAGTCTGTGTGCATGAGTGCATGTGGGGGTGTGCAAAAAGAAACAGAAAACAGACTCTGTTTTTACATAATACAGTAACCGCTGCCACTGTTTAAAGCAGGGGAATGCCGTTCGTTTTAAGTCGAAATAAAGATGATGCCCCGAGGTCTTTGACTTCCATCTTGAGTGTGACGGAACTCCAACTCTGACTGAGATTGGGAGAAGTTTGACTCACAGAGCCCTAGATTACATAATTCACAAGCAGAATGGAAACTCTTACGTATATTTCAGAAGATATTTATTATTCACTAAAGTAAGTTCTCGCTCTGTGTCCCATGCTGCTTTTTTTTGGGAGTTAATGAGGAGAACATCTCAGTTCACACAAAGTGAGCAGAATTTCCCAATGGCATCAGAGAAACAACACTCCCAGAACTTTCATTTGTCTTCAAAGACTATTGTGGGAGAAGACAGATAAGAGCTTTTGTCAGAGCTCCTGTCAGAAGATCATACTCTCTCCTTCTGCAAGCAGCTAATCAACAGTGCATACACGCTCTGATGGAGAGAAAAAGAACTCACCAAACGGAGAGGTCACTGCTACAAAGCAGCAGCATCCGCATCACATACAAGAGAAATCCATTTTTGAGACTGCTTCCTTTTTTTTTTTTTGTAGTTTCACGCTTGAGTTGAAACATGGCGAGTGGGAGGCCGAGGCTCCCGAGGGGCTGACACCGCTGAATTAAATTCAGGGCCATGAAAGAGTGAAGGAGACAAGGGACTGCAAAATGCCTTTGACGGAGGAAGTTGCTTACCACTTATGAGGCTAAAGTCAGATATTACCGTGAGGGAAAGGCATCTGTGAACTGTAACTAACTGGTATGCGCTACACACTGCACATTAAGGTAATATCTGAGACGTCTGTTCTGTGTCATCTTTTAAATGCAAATGTGTCTCGCTTTGCCAGACCTTCCTCCAAAGCACTCTGAAGGAGGGTCTGGCTACTCCACATAGCATTTCTTTTAGAATCGTCATGGGCGGTGCTAAACTCTGCACAGAGCTGCTGCAAAATAGTCATGCGAGAGAAAACTCAGATTGGACAGATAGACAAGCTAGCTGTCCTTAATTTACCCTGCAGAGATCTGAGGAGCAGTCAACAATAGTCCTCATAAATCCACCGAAAGCGGAAGGAAACGGAAAGTACATGCATCTGGCGGAATTTCCTGCAGCACCAGAGCAATCCCGGAAGGACATAGACTAATGTAAATGTGTCCCAGTGATATAAGTCAGAGAAACACAATGAAGAAAAGACAAGAAACACGCACAGTAGGAAAAGCACTGTAGTCTTTTAATCAGACAACCAATAGACTCAGTTCCAGACCCTTATAAAATAGATTTATAGGGAGTCTTAAGATGTCTGTGTTTTAGCGCCAGCCTTTCAGCTCATTGCTTTGGTTTTTAGGCCCCCAACTTTACTGGTATGATGAGTCTCACTCTCGTAAACCTTGTTTCCAGTCAAAGCAAGCTGATGTGAAAGGTTAAAGCTCTAATAAACCCCCTTTACCCTACCTGTGTTATGGGTTGGTGTATTTTCTTATTTTGGTAGTCTGTTTCGGTTCTGTTTCCTGTTTTATTTTGATAGTCTGTGTCCGATCTTGTCTTGTCTAGTTTTATTTTCGGTTTTCCCGCTCTTGTGATTGCCTGATGTTTTCCACCTGTTTCCCAGCCCTTGTGTCACCTGCCTCTCGTTACCTCGTTACCCTCTGTATTTAGTCTTTGTGTTCCCCTTGTCCAATGTCAGATCATTGTAGTTCGTTTGTGCTCTCAGTAGTGTTCGTTCCCGACTGTTTGTGTATTCGTGAGTGTATGTATGTGTCGTGTTTTCTCCGTGTCAGCTATTCTCTGGACTCCCTTGGTTATTTTTGTATTTTGATTTAATAAATTCTCAACTTCAACTTTTTCCTGCCTGCTCTCTGCCTTTGGGTCCTCAACTTCCCAGAACCTAACAGAATGATCTGACCACCATGGACCCAGCAGAGAGGAAACTTTTTAAGGAAAAAGTGGTGGAGTTTGAGAACACGGTAGAGAGCCTACGGACCTCAAAACCCAATCGGCGTGTCCCAGTTCTGGAGAAGGTCCGCAAGCAACAGCAGTGGTTTAAGGAGAGACCCTGGGTGAGCCATTTTGTTCCACATCTGGACATTGTTAAAGAGAGGTTGGATAGCTTCCTCCATGGCTCACCCACTAGTCCACCAGTCCAAACAACTCCTTGTTTGAGGCTTTTGCTACGTGGCTAAAACAATCTGAGGAAACCGAAAGAGCCAGCCTTCAAGTCGCCAGTCAGAGGCCCAGTACTCCTGCTAGCGAGCCCCAGGAGGCAATCTGGTCAGCGTCCACCCCCAACCATCAGCCGTCGTTCGAGGGTACCCGCCTGGCCATCTTTTCGGGGACCCGCGGAGGTCGAAGACGGGGAAGGGGACGTCATGGCTCCCGCTCCGCTCTTCACCCCAGAGTCTTCGCTCCCTAACGCTCCCAAGCTGACGTGTAACCCTTCTGTTCCCAAGCTGACGTGCAACCCTTCTGTTCCCGGGCTGGCGTGCAGCTCTCCTGACCCCGGGCTGGCGTGTAGCTCTCCTGACCCCGGGCTGACGTGCAGCTCTCCTGACCCCGGGCTTACGTGCAGTCTTCCAGAGCCTCCGCTGACGTGCAGCCTTCTTGACCCTGGGCTGACTAGCAGCCTCCCAGATTCCCCGCTAGCTAACAGCCTCCCTATTCCTCGGCTAGCTAGCAGCTCCCCATAATCCCAGTTAGCTAGCAGCCGCCCTAGCACCCCCGGGCAGCTCCCTAGTGCCCCCGGGCAGCTCTCTAGAGCCCCCGAGCAGCTCTCTAGTAGTCTCAGGCTCTCTGGTGACCCTGGGCTCCCTGGTGACCCCGGGCCCCCTAGCGTTCCCGAGTTTTCTAGCATTCCCGAGTTTTCTAGCACGGCTGCGTTTTCTAGCGCCCCTGTGTTTCCCGAGTTTTCTAGCATTCCCGAGTTTTCTAGCACGGCTGTGTTTTCTAGTGCCCCTGTGTTTCCCGAGTTTCCTAGTGTTCCCGAGTTTTCTAGCACGGCTGTGTTTTCTAGCGCCCCTGTGTTTTCTGAGTTTCCTGGCGTTCCTGAGTTTCCTGGCGTTCCCAGGTTGCCCCGTGTCCCAGATTCCCGGCTGGCTAGCAGCCTCGCTGATCCCTGGCCGACTAACAGCTCTCCTGATCCCCAGCTGGTTTGCAGCTTCACAGAATCCCAGCTGGCTAGCGGCTCTCCTGATCCCCAGCTGGCTAGCAGCTTCCCAGAATCCCGGCTGGCTAGCGGGCTCCCAGAGTCTGCGTGGACGGAGCTTCCAGAGTCTGCGTGGACGGAGCTTCCAGAGTCTGCGTGGACGGAGCTTCCAGAGTCTGCGTGGACGGAGCTTCCAGAGTCTACGCCGACGGCTGACTTCCCAGAGTCTACGCCGACGGCTGACTTCCCAGAGTCTACGCCGACGGCTGACTTCCCAGAGTCTACGCCGACGGCTGACTTCCCAGAGTCTACGCCGACGGCTGACTTCCCAGAGTCTACGCCGACGGCTGACTTCCCAGAGTCTACGCCGACGGCTGACTTCCCAGAGTCTACGCCGACGGCTGACTTCCCAGAGTCGACGTCGACTGCTGACTTCCCAGAGTCGACGTCGACTGCTGACTTCCCAGAGTCGACGTCGACTGCTGACTTCCCAGAGTCGACGTCGACTGCTGACTTCCCAGAGTCGACGTCGACTGCTGACTTCCCAGAGTCGACGTCGACTGCTGACTTCCCAGAGTCGACGTCGACGGCTGACTTCCCAGAGTCGACGGCTGACTTCCCAGAGTCGACGACTGACTTCCCAGAGTCGACGTCGACGACTGACTTCCCAGAGTCTACGTCGACGACTGACTTCCCAGACTGACTTCCCAGAGTCGACGACTGACTTCCCAGAGTCTACGTCGACGACTGACTTCCCAGAGTCGACGACTGACTTCCCAGAGCCTACGTCGACCGCTCTCCCAGAGCCTACGTCGACCGCTCTCCCAGAGTCCACGCTTACGGGCAAGCCAGGGACTATGCCGGTCCCTGGCGCCCCTGAGACTGTCTCTGAGACCGCCCCAGTGACTTTGCCTTCGTTTTCGATCTGCCCTACTCCAGCCCCTCATGCCTTGTCGGCACTTCTGTCGACCACTGTTCCTGTTGCCTGTTTGGCGGACCTCAGCCCAGTTGGCTCGTCGCCTATCTTCAGCCAGGCTGCCCCTTCTCCTGCTCGGTCTGCCCGGCCTTCAGAGGGGAGTCGCCTTCGCCGCCGGCTTTCAGAAGTGATTCGCCTTCGCCGCTGGCCTTCAGAAGTGATTCGCCTTCGCCGCCGGCCTTCAGAGGGGATTCGCCTTCGCCGCCGGCCTTCGGAGGGGATTCGCCTTCGCCGCTGGCCTTCAGAGGTGATTCGCCTTCGCCGCCGGCTTTCTGAAGGGATTCGCCTTCGCCGCCGGCCTTCAGAGGGGATTTGCCTTTGCCGCTGGCCTTCAGAGGGGATTCGCCTTCGCTGTCGGTCTCCAGAAGGGATTCGCCTTCGCAGACGGCCTCCTGAAGGATTCTTCCTTCGCTGCCGGTCGCCTGAAGGATTCTGCCTTCGCCGCCAACCACCTGAAGGATTCTGTTTTCGACGTTGCCGCCGGCCTTCAGAGGGGATTTGCCTTCGCCGCTGGCCTTCAGAAGGATTCTGCCTTCGTCGCCAACTGCCAGACGGATTTCGCCTTCCTCGACGGCCGCCCAAGAGCCCTCGTCGTCCTGCACGGCTGCCAGAGGGGCTCTACCTTCGCCGTCCTGTTCGGCCGCCTGAGAGGCTTCGCCTTCGCTGCCAGCAGCCTCGGAGTCCTCTGCGCCCTGCCTGGCCGCCTGTGGGGCTCTACCTTCGCCGTCCTGTTCGGCCGCCTGAGAGGCTTCGCCTTCGCTGCCAGCAGCCTCGGAGTCCTCGGCGCCCTGCCTGGCCGCCTGAGGGGCTTCACCTTCCTGTTCGGCCGCCTGAGAGGCTTCGCCTTCGCAGCCAGCAGCCTTGGTGTCCTCGCCGTCCTGCCTGGCCTTCTGAGGGGCTCTACCTTCGCCGTCCTGTTCGGCCGCCTGAGAGGCTTCGCCTTCGCTGCCAGCAGCCTTGGCGTCCTCTGCGCCCTGCCTGGCCGCCTGTGGGGCTCTACCTTCGCCGTCCTGTTCGGCCGCCTGAGAGGCTTCGCCGTCGCTGCCAGCAGCCTCGGAGTCCTCGGCGCCCTGCCTGGCCGCCTGAGGGGCTTCACCTTCCTGTTCGGCCGCCTGAGAGGCTTCGCCTTCGCAGCCAGCAGCCTTGGTGTCCTCGCCGTCCTGCCTGGCCTTCTGAGGGGCTCTACCTTCGCCGTCCTGTTCGGCCGCCTGAGAGGCTTCGCCTTCGCTGCCAGCAGCCTTGGCGTCCTCACCGTCCTGCCTGGCCTTCTGAGGGGTTCTACCTTCGCCGTCCTGTTCGGCCGCCTGAGAGGCTTCGCCTTCGCTGCCAGCAGCCTCGGAGTCCTCGGCGCCCTGCCTGGCCGCCTGTGGGGCTCTACCTTCGCCGTCCTGTTCGGCCGCCTGAGAGGTTTCGCCTTCGCTGCCAGCAGCCTTGGAGTCCTCGGCGTCCTGCCTGGCCGCCTGTGGGGGTCTACCTTCGCCGTCCTGTTCGGCCGCCTGAGAAGTTTCGCCTTCGCTGCCAGCAGCCTTGGAGTCCTCGACGTCCTGCTCGGCCGCCTGAAGGCTTCTGCCTTCGCTGCTGCTCTGATTCCCCGAGCGGCCCTTCTCCGTTTCCTCAAGTGGTCCGTCTGTTCCCTCGAGTGGTCCTTTGTTTCCCCCGGGTACCCCACTGACTCTGTTTCCCCTGGGTGCCCCAGTGACTCCTTGTCCCCTGTGCCCAGGGTTCTCTTCCCTGTGCCCGAGTGACCCCGCTCTGTTTTCCCCAAGTGCCCCAGTGACTCTCTGTTCCCAGACCCGAGTGCCCCAGAGCCTCTGTTCCCAGTTCCCTTGTCCCCTCTGACTCTGGTGCCTAGAAAATTTGGATCGTGCAACAAGGCAGGCCTGCTTGGTTTTTTAGAGAATGATTGTTAAAGAGCTCATATTATGCTCATCATCAGGTTCATAATTGTATTTAGAGGTTATATCAGAATAGGTTTTCATGGTTTAATTTTCAAAAAACACCATATTTTTGTTGTACTGCACATTGCTGCAGCTCCTCTTTTCACCCTGTGTGTTGAGCTCTCTGTTTTAGCTACAGAGTGAGACCTCTCACTTCTGTTCCATCTTTGTTGGGAGTTGCACATGCTCAGTAGCTAGGTAAGGACTACTAGCCAGTCAGAAGCAATGAGGGCGTGCCCTGACAGTACCTAGGTAAGGACTACTAGCCAGTCAGAAGCAGAGTATGAGGGCGTGCCCTGACAGTACCTAGGTAAGGACTACTAGCCAGTCAGAAGCAGAGTATGAGGGCGTGCCCTGACAGTAGCTAGGTAAGGACTACAAACCAGTCAGAAGCAGAGTATGAGGGCGTGCCCTGACAGTACCTAGGTAAGGACTACTAGCCAGTCAGAAGCAGAGTATGAGGGCGTGCCCTGACAGTAGCTAGGTAAGGACTACAAACCAGTCAGAAGCAGAGTATGAGGGCGTGCCCTGACAGTACCTAGGTAAGGACTACTAGCCAGTCAGAAGCAGAGTATGAGGGCGTGTCCTGACAGTACCTAGTTAAGGACTACTAGCCAGTCAGAAGCAGAGTATGAGGGCGTGCCATGCTAGCAGCTAGGCGAGCATTATAACGTGTGTTCCAAAGTGACCACGTTTGTCTCTGAAGTAAAGGCTGGACTACAATAGAGCTGTTTGGAGCAGTTTGTGAACAGTGTTTTCTGTTGGAGATGGTAAGTCCCTTTGGGGGGGGGGGGGGGGACTTTGGGCTTTTTCACTTTGTAAACCTATAACATGCACAAAAACGATATATATATAACACAATAAAGGAAAGGGTAAAAGCCAAAAAGCATAATATGAGCACTTTAAGATTTACGAAGAATATGTTTAATGTTATGGCATAAATGACTCTCTAACTTAGACGGTTTGGGACAGATTGGAGGGATTGCTGTGGACAAAGTAACTTTACACAGGGCGATACACTGGTAAGAGCAAATAAGTTTTAACCATGTATCCAGCTAATTTAAATAGCCACCAAAACATGTTCCTTCCTGAGATTATTTTGCAGAGCCACAGTCGATGGTACAGGGGTGTGTTTTATTGCTCAATAATTCAACTTTTTATTTGTAACAGGGAAGCATTTGGTTTTACTTCTTTAATAAGTAAGTCTTGTTTTAAAGGAGCGTAAGCCTTCTATTTAAATTCATCGTGTGCTAACACATCAATTTTATAAGGCCATAATATGTTGAACACATGTAATGTCAAAAAAACTGATTAGTGCTGCTTTAAAAATTAAAGAATGCCTTTCTTAGCCTAGAAATCTAGACGCACCCTAGTGGCAGCAAATGTAATTTGCAGCCAGGGTCAGTCTAGCAACTCTCCGTTGGCTTGGGAGCTGGAAAAACCAAACTCTAGTCAGGCCAATCACATCGTGTATACAGTCGGTGGGCGGGCTTATGGCTGCTGCTGCTGGCCAAAAGCGACTCTGGAAGACTTGGGAGTTAAGCTTTTCTTTGAGAAAAGAACGGCACTGAAGTCATTCTTAAAAAAGGAAGATGTATTCGGAGTTTTGCCGACCTGATACGGCAAAAGTTTAATCTATCAACTAGCTCTGCTAACTTCTTTGTAGCGCTATCCTATTGCATGCAGAGAGAATTTGAAAGACAACCGTTTATCCCGCCCCTCGGATTGAGCCCTGCCAATGGTGAGATCCCAGACCCAACATCTTGATGCTAACAAAGCTAACATTGACATTGTGTGACGTTGGGTTTAGCGTTCTCAAGATGGCAACTCCCGTGAACTTCCACACTGGGGAGGAGGGGCTGGGGGAGACGGCTCTTTTCAGTATTTTGAATTTGGACTGCATTAACCATTTTTAACGCTAGCTGTCAATATTACATATAAGACCTTTAAATTTGACTATGTGGTTACTGCAGCTGAGTAATGCTTGCAGGGGAAGAATTAAAGTCTCAAGGTTTCTCTTCTTTCACACATTCAGAGCCTCTTTAGCCTCTCTCCCGCCATCTCCATCTGCCTTCCTATTTAAGTTTCCTTACTTCATTTACCTCATCACTGTCTAAATCTGTCTGTCTTGGCAGCTCTTTTCTGTTCTTTCTCTCATCTGTCTGTCTCTTCATCCCCCTCTATACGTTCAAAGCATACATAGGAGACTATATATAGATTCACAGCATCATTACCACCAGCAGCCAGTAAACTGAGATGATAAAATGGGATGAGAGGAGAGCCCTATAGCAGCACACAGTGGATCTGTCTGTGATGGATTGCGTAAAGAAGAGGGTCATTAGCCTCTATGGAAAATCAGCGTTAGCCACGCTTGTTCAGGGCTATTGCATTGAGAGCATGTATGACTGCTGACAAAAAAAACTAAACTGAGGTCAGTTCTTGATTTGTTTTAAAGAGCTGCCAATTTTTGTTCTCTTTACAGGTCTTTTGAATGTTAGTACTTGATAAGGTCTGATAAAATGAACATCAAGGGGGCTTCTGTAATCTGACAACTTCATTGTAATCCTCGAAGCGGGTGCAGCAATTTTGTAAGTAAGGAGGCTGCCATGGTTCAGTATCCAATGACAACTAGCAGTGAAAAGAAAGCGGGCAGGGTGGTAAATTCATTTTAATGACACATATAAAAGCCCACCTGGATATTTGATTGGACTGATAATTTACTGCACTTCCAGAGGGAGTGGGCAAAGTCAGTTTTTGTAGTTCTCATTCATCATTGGCTTCGCTGTCCTTGAACACTGAGGTTCTACAGGCTACAGAGTTTAACTAGAAAAGGCAATAGTTCTGTCAGGTCCATTAAAGTCAAGAACAACTCAGACAATAAAAATTCTTTAGGAAATTTGATTGAATAAATTTCGAATTAAATTTGGCGGTATGGCTCTGTTCAGAGGAGTCCCCTGACCTTTCATGAGCACCATGAAAAAGCAGAGAGTCGGGACAGCAGCAGCATTAGGGGACGCTCACACAGTTTAAGACTGGGAGAGCTGAACTATTCCACCATAGGAACAGAGCAGCAACGATGACATAGAAGCTTATGCCACGTTATACACGACAAGGTGGAGCTGGGGAGGAGGTGGGTTGCATAGATGCGAGCAGCATGCATGCGCGCCAGGCTTGTGCACAATTCAGAATTCAATTGAGAATGACTCCTAAATTCCAATTCAATTCTTGAATTTGAATTAAATTTGAATTGATGTCAAAAACAGGATCTAGAATTACAATTTGAATTAAAGGAAGCAGAATTGCAATTCAATAAAAATTCAAAGAAATTCATATACATAATTTCAGTGAAGTGTTTAACAATGGAGTAATTGTAATTTTGTGGAACATGATGGAACATGACTCCATTTCCCAGAATGCTTTACTTTAACCAAGTATTTAAAATGGTTGCCAAACAATTTGAGGTGGACATGTGTTTGAAAGCTTCTTTTCTACACAGATTGATGGTCAACACTAGACTTTTTTAAGTTTCAGAAGTCCCTTACAACATCAGATTACAAACGTTTATAGATGTGACACCTGTAATAACAGCGACATGGAAAATAATAGCAGGCCTAAAAGGTCATCTGTACTAGTTCATTATGAAGAACCAGTTCCAACACGAACACCTGGAAACCACAGAGCCGTGTGCAAGCACTGCAGCGCTCCAGTCTGTGGCTCCATCAAGGCTGCTTCACATTTCAAAAGGCATCTACAAGTTAGTTAACAGACAGAGTCTTTTATTTTGAAAACCATCTCTTGATGGTATTATGCTACTGATATTCATTATACATTATTCACTTTAATAAAAAAAAAAATAATGCATTACCTTACTTGTTATTGTCTATGGATAGTAACTCATTACTCATTACATTACTGTAGCTCAACACAGCAAGAGCCTGGCATAGAGCTCATTAAGGGCTTAAACACACCTTCAACTCACAACACAGCAGTAACAGTAACATGAATGTGTTACATTACTCAGTTACAGAGAAATGTGATTATATTATGGCATTACTTCATAAGGAGTTACCCCCAACACTGGATATCATATGTGTTTAAAAGCATGCACACACACTTTTTACTTATTACTTATTGTAAATCAAGAAAACAATTCTTGTCAGTTGTGGAATTAATAGAAATATTTGTTCTCTTAAAGAGTGATCTAAATTTTGGAACAAAATGCATGCAGGGTTGAGGAGTGACTAGTTACGTGTAATGAAATTATGTTATTAAATTACAAAATTAATGTAATTGTATTTAGTTGTATTACTGAGGTAAAATGTGTAATTAAATTAGTTACTAATCAAATTAAAATGAAATTGCTTTGCATTGATAAAGTAATCCAAATAAAGTAATCCAAACCACATTTATAATGAGTAACAATTACATTTCCTATGTAACCTTCCTAACACTGAATGTATGTGGGATTCAACACATTCTTTCTGTTGTGTGACTGTGTGGAATTTATTTGAATTGCCATGAATTTAATTCCACTTCCTGTCATTCCAATTCCAATTCAACTTCAACTTCCTGTGGTCTCCCTCTCTCCAAAACAGACTAATTGAAACTGGCAAAAACACTTAATAAAGCAGTTTCACGTTGAAAATCACAGTTTTTCCGTCGCTGTGTGCTTATCGGCAGAGGGACTGCTAGCCGAGCTGCTGCTAATGTTATCTCAGATTGTTACTGTCATAACTTCAGATCCAGACGTTCAGGAGGTTTTTTACCAGCAGTCTCCTCCTCTCCAGACCAAACACACAAAAACACTAAATCAAGCACTTTACAGTTCAATCATCATTTTGAGTGAACAATTATACATTGACGTGTGCACAGTAAAATGATAAATGATAAAAGTTTGGCAATTAGACCCCATCGTGACATCATCCAACACCCATCGTAACGTCATCATATTTTAAAGAAGCCAGGAGTATTGTAGAAACTAATCTCCGTGATGCTATGTCTTTTAGCTGTGTAAATATCTAATGTTAGCAAAAGAAAATAATAAATTATACAAATATAACTTTTATAATCTATCCACACGACGTTCATGACGCTTTCAAACGAGGCCACGCTCCTTTAGGAGACAGGAAGTGTGTACCGTTTCATACCATTGGTGCCACTTATGTGCGCTATCTTAGAGGATCTGTGGTTTAACTAAGAGAGTACACGCCCCTAATCAGCCCATAATGGAAAGGCGGAAGAGTTGGAGAGTGAGGTGATTGAGAATGAGTGAGTAACATAACATAGTCTTCCTGACTGAACTTATGCTAAGCTTCATTTAAAAATAAGTGTTTTCTCCAACGCTGTTTGAGCAAACTGTGGCAGCTCTCCGCCGACAAGCCAGCTTGTTTCCAATAAAAACTTCCAGATTCAGATGTCTGATGACTGAAATCCTTCATCCGGTTAAAATATACCAAGATCTAAAAAAATGATCAGGAAATTGTGGCTCTAAATTTGATAAAAAGTCTATTTATGACAGCTTCTGGCAATCAACCAAAACGCTAACACATGTGCAAAGGGGATATGACGCCATCGACAGGCGACTGCAATCACATGACACAGACCGTGTCATTGATTAAAATAAAAAAAATTCTATGGGTTCAAACATTGTTGGAAACATTTTGGATACACCACAAAATATATAACATTGGTCTAGTCATTTTAATGCGGAAATTCTACATATATCTTTAAAGGCATACTATGTAACTTTTCCTTTTTCGGTCCCCCTACAGCTCGGCGCGGCTGTAGTTCCAATGAGACAACCTGTAGGGGGACCGAAGAGGGAAAAGTTACATAGTATGCCTTTTAAGGTTAAGAGATGAAAGCAATAAAAACGTGTAAGCACTGAAAGCAGTAGAAGTGTCATTTGAAGAATAAGAGAGGTAAGCATGTGCAGTGTCAGCTCAAGAGAAAGATATGAACGCAGTTTAAATCTATGTTGAAGAGTAAAAGCAGTTGAAGTCAAAAGAAAGACACAATTGAGTTGCATTATGGTAAATGTAGAAGCCGGCATTTCTGGAGCTTTGATCCATACTAGACGGTCTGAGAGTCAGGATATCTTTGCCTCTTCCTTTGTTGTTATCTGTCTGTTGTGAGTATTCCAACTTTATGAAAGTGCAGTACTAAATCAGTGTATCAGAGTATCATTTTCTGCGTGCAGAATGAAAACCCAAAACTTGCAAAAGTGATGAGGTAATGTAATTCTACAGTGTATTAAAGATTGATCTATTCTTACAACTACAATGTCTTTCTGCCCTCACATTTTTTATGGTCAGGCTTCATTAGCAAATAGATAAATCAGAAACTCTCATTATCTACAGATAGATAGATAGATAGATAGATAGATAGATAGATAGATAGATGGATAGATAGATAGATAGATAGATAGATAGATAGATGGATAGATGGATGGGAGTAGAAAAAACAGATGGTCAATTCTTGGTAGTCTCACACACAGCGCTGTGGAATAAGGTCTGGCTTAGTCTATATCAATGACTTTCCACTTCCGGGATTGTTCCGTTGCCGCCAGAAATTCCGCTGGATATCCTTCTTTTCGGCCCGGATGTCTGTTACCTTCTGCCTTCCGGTGGATTTATGAGGACTATGGTTAAATCTAGACAGCTGATCTGTCCAATCTGAGTTTTCTGTTGCACGACTAAAACAACTTTTAAACGTACACATGTTCCACCAAAACAAGTTCCTTCCCGAGGCTATGTTGCAGCGGCACCGATGCTCCATCTGGCGCTTAGCACTGCCCAAGACAATTGTGATTGGTTTAAAGAAATGCCAATAATCTAGAGCATGTTTTTCTCCCATTCCGGAATGCTGTGCGGGCTAGCCAGACCCTCCTCTGCAGCACTGTGGAGTAAGGTACACCACACATACATTCCAGGATACGAGAAATGGGTTGTTTGCATTTCTTTAAACCAATCACAATCGTCTTGTAGAAGAAAGGAACTTGTTTTGGTGGAACATTTGCACCCCCGCAAAAGAAAGCGGCACATACAATATCAACGGAAGTTAACAATACAGTAACGTGAGCTATTTAAATTAGCTGGATACGTCATTTGCTCTTCCCAGTGTATCGCCGTGTATACTTTGTCCACAGCAATCCCACCAATCAGTCCCAAAACGTCCCCAATTAGAGAGGAAATGCCACAAACATATTCTTAGTAAATCTCTACAATCATTCCCAGAAAGAACCAAGCAGGTCTGCCTTGTTGCACGATCCAAATTTTCTTCAAAACTTGCCATTGTCAGCGTGTAGCTTGCTAGCTCGAAGTTGGTTGTTGTTTCCCGAAGCGAACAGAGTTTGAGAATGGCAACACACAGAGAGAGCGGAAGGCGACAGACATCCATTGTCAGGCCATTATCCTAGAAATGTACTGCCGTTGCTCTAGACTAATTCTTTGGTGTAAATTTCATTGGCCCACAGAACTTCTGAATCATCAGTGTGGCCCTATTTGCATCTCTACATGTGTGGTACGTCGATAAATTCCCTATTCAGATAAAGCCTGGGTTTTTACCATCATCAGAGGCTATAATTACGCCCATAAATCAAAATGCATTGGGTTGCTGCCGGACGGCGGTGAATGATGAAGGCAGGAGTGAGTGCCGCAGTGTGTTGGTCCCGACTCTGGGACTCTGTGGCCCTGCAGACTTCTGCACTGAGCTGTGCAGACAGCAGCATCCCTCGCAGGCTCTGTCTCCTTCTTTCCACTCATCCCTTTCTGATCTCCTGTGCCTTTTAACTCTCTCTCTCTGTCATTTATCACATTTATTGGATTATTATGTGTTATATCCCTATTCCCTGCCTCATTCTTTATGTCTTCCTCTTGGTCTCCAATAACTTTTTTTCATAATCTTCTCATCGTCCTTTTTTTTTTTTGTTTCCTTCAACTCCTTTTCTCTCCTCTGTCTGTCCAATCCCCGCCTCTTCTTCTCTCACAGGAGTCTTTCTGAGTTGTTTACCATATCTGACGCCTCCCTCCCTCACTATCTCTCTCCCTCTCTTGCACCTTCTCTTCGTTCACGAGCAGCACTCGGTCGCTCTCGCGGGCACCCAGTGGTCCGTCCACCGCCTCGGTAGTCACGCTTTGATGCCTCGGCTGATTGCATAAGAACATGGTGTCAAAACGCCACTCAGTCATCGCCAGCGGAGACAGTGGGGGAACACCAACACCACTGCCCACAACAAAACAGCATGTTTGGGGGAGGTGGGTGGGGGGGGGGGGTGGGGGTGAGCATTGCTGGGACGGTTTCCAGTGCTGATTAAACTGTTGATACAAGTTCTTACATGGTGTACACATAACCCTTCTGTTGTCCTCCTGGGTCAAAAGTGATTTTTTTAAATATATTTTTCACACATTTTCTGATGTTTTTCGACGACTATTTTTTACTAACACCAACTAATTACCAACAGTTTTACACGTATTTTTGGAATTCATGGTCAACAAATCTCATTTATAGGAAATTATACTTAATTTTGAAATTATGAATTATTTGGACTAATATTAGAGGAACCTATGTTGATGGATAATCACAGACGTGTGTATGCCAGGAGACTGTTTGGATTGAAACCATTTCAATTTTTTCAATTGCTCTAAAATTGAATACCCAAAATTCAATAAAAGTAGTTATCAAGTACTTGCAATTGTACTTACCTAATTGTAAGTAATTTGGTTAAAAAGAACCCCATATTTCTGATACAGCAGTTCAAATTTGACCCGAGGACAACATGAGGGATAAAGAACATTCATCATCTTCACTATTATTTTTTTTTAGCGCTGTTTTGGTCTGCACTACCTGCACTTAAAGTTCTGTCCATCCTCAAAACCATCCTTGTGACATCAAATCAATGTCGCTAGCAAAGATTGCGTCCAAAATGCCAACTAATGTAGGAATACGGATGAATGTGTAGTATTGGTATTACTATGAGGGATTTGTCTGACAAGACTGTTCAGGCTTTAGTTGAGTATTCTTCACACTAGCTGCTGTGTCTGTATTTCTTTGTAGATTTCTTATTTTGTTGGTTCTAAGCTTATTGATGCTGACTTGATGTGTCCAGTGTGAAGTGAGAAATGGGAAGTGATGGGGAAGAAACATACAATACCGCCTCTGGTGCAAAAAAATAAAAAATAAAAAATCAGCATTTTAGAATTAGAGTTTATACCCAAAGCTCAGATCCAACCGAGCCTAAAGGATTTAAGTTTGTTCAAGCCAAATTTTTCATTTACTCTTTTTCATTCACTTTTGTTATAATTTATTATCAGAGAATTATATGGGGTTTTTTTAAAGCCAGAACATAAGCCGTTCTTTATTGCACGTACACCCAGACACGATTTGAATATTCAATAACAGAGTTGAGCTCCAGGGCAAACAGCTCATCTAGTGCACCTACACTGCCTGAATCCACACCGCCCTCCTCAATGTCTGACACTAATCGGATGACAAAGCCCGGGGTGTGGGTGCACAATAGCTTCAGAAAGCTGTGGGTTAAGGTGTTAAGGTCTGCTATTCTCTTATGAATGATTTCTATAATTCTTTCTGTCTCACAAATGCACTCACACACAGTAATCAGTCGGTACCCCCATGGCTGCTGCTTCTGCTGCTGCTGTTTTCTGACATGTCTCTGCTAATTCCACTGTGGACCTCTGGCCATCGATTGGGACAAAAAGGGAGACGTTGTTGCCATCAATAACCCTGGAGTCCTATGCAGGGAGCCTCCCCAGTGCGAATGAGATGCAATTTTCACTGGCAGATCAGTGTGGTGGAAAGGGTGGAGAAGAGAGGGAACAAAAGAAGAGAGAAAGATGGACATACACGATTAACAGCAAGCAGCATCCAACCGCTATCAGCGCAACTGAGGTCTGGAGGCTCCAGCTTTGATAATGATTGAGTGAGCTGCAAAGAAAACAGGCAGAAAGGAGGAGACGGAGAGACAGGGGAGAGTGGAAGGTTATGACCAAGTTAATTAGATCAAAATGCTCAGAAATATCCAAAGTCTGGAGAGCCTGGCAGATCTGAGAAAGGCTGTTTACTGTGTGTTGTCAGGACGTGTGTGTGTGTGTGTGTGGGGGGGGGGGGGGGGGCACAGCGAGGGTTGCGGGGAGTAAAACCAGTAAAACAGACGGACCGCCACTGATTTGGCGGATTATTTCCGGTTCAAATGTTAAAAAACCACTCCAGGGGGAGAAATTACGAATCCCACTATGGCCACGCCAAGACCCGCCCTACGAAGCAGCTCGATTGGTTGGGGTTAGGCATTTGACCTCGAGTGGTTAAGGTTAAGATAGCCGATTGGTCAGGGGAAGGACCTGTACAAATGGGGTTACGTTACGCCTGGCCAATAAATGCTATTGAAGGGCGGGTCTTGGCGTGGCCATAGTGGGATTTGTGATATCGCCTCCAGGCCAGTGGGGAGGGGCAGTCGAAGCATGCGCAGACGCTTAAACCGATCATACTCCGAGTCTGGTTAAGGTGTATACATGCAGGAATACCCTGGTTACTGAAGGAGATCTCTACCTCTGTTAACTGGGTTATGAGAACTCCGATTTTAACTGGGGTTAGGTGTTCACATGGCGTATGAGAAATCGGGGTATTGCCTTAACCCTCGAATATAATCAGTTCTTTAAACTGCATGTAAATGCACTGATTGTGAAGCTTATTCATGGTGTTTCTTCTAAACATTTAGGCAGACAGGCTGCAGACAGGGTCAGATCGGAAAGTCAGCAAACAGGCAGCTGTGTGCAGCCTGGACCAAGCAAAGGGGCCTCTGGCAAAGCCAGGAGCTTCCTCTGGGCTGACATGTATTTTATTTCCCAAATTTTTTTGGGGGGGCATTTTTAGGCCTTTATTGACAGGACAGCTGAAGAAATGAAAGGGGAGAGAGAGAGGGGGAATGACACGCAGCAAAGGGCTGCAGGTCGGAGTCGGACCCGGGCCCGATAATGTCAAGGAGTAATCCTCTATGGGCGCCCACTCTACCAACTGAGCTATCTGGGCGGCTAGATAAATAAATTAGAACCTGTTCCTAATGACTTGCCTGTAAATAATAAATAATGAGGTCCAGTGAGGGGTCGCTTGTTCTTTAAGCTGTGACATCCCTCCCTGTGGTAGTTTAAAAATAAAATACTTGAAAGTGCAAACAAGGGGGAACGGTTTAGTCGAGTGTCACCAGACCAGAGAATAATGGAAGAAAGAGAGATTGATTTTAATTCATTTTGTGCTATCTGCTCGACTTGGAGCACACCGCGCAGAACCTGGTGTTTCCACAACCGGCGGGCTGACATTTGGCTGCTTCGCAGTGCCGGGAGATTGGAGGAAGTAGCGGTGACACTTCAATGCACCTGGTCCACTGGGCAAAAAAAAAACTGTCATTAACAGCAGCGGTGACATTTAGACTCCGTGCAAACTCACATCTGTTCTGACCAACAAAAAATGGAAATGTTGACATATCAGCTAACATTTTCCCTGCCTCTGTTTCAAACCAAAGCATTTGAACCAACAAGTCCTCCAAACCATACCACGATACGGGTCGTTTGTTCCTGCCCTCTAACACGACCCACAGGATCGTTTTCCGTCCTCATATCTAAACCACAGAACGTCATTGTAAAACGCTTGCAGTTTGGTTATGTTTAGCCACAAAAACAACTTGATTAAGGTAATCAAAAGATTGTGGTTTGGGTAAAAATAAGACGTTACTTCATTTTCCGGTAATGTATGTCATGCTAAACGGGACGGCTGTAAAGTAAAAAAAACAATCTTGCCCCTTAATTGATTTTGAAATGGGACTCAAACCCTAGTCTCCTGGATGAATGGCCACGTGTTTGTTTGACCCATCCACCACCCCAACCGAACTTGGCACTCTTATACTTTGTCACATTACTTTCTGCATTGCTCCCATCATAATTACTACTTCCACTAGAAACACATATATGATTCGTAATTGCTGCTTAAACAAACAACCTACGTGTATGGGAGCGTTTTTCGCGGGAGGACAGTCTCATTCGATCGGATGTGAAAACAGGCAAAAGGGGAAAACAAACCAATTACAGTAACAAGCTTGGTACACAGTATTTTAGGCTGAGAAATATGCATTACTGTAAGTTCATATCATGTGTGTGTGTGTGTAGTGTGTTTGGTGTACAGTATACCTGACTAAAATACAAAGTCCATGCAGCCGTTGGCAACAGTGCGTCGGCATCCTGCCAAGGATGGACACTGGGAGATAAAAGAGTGGGAAACTGTTGTTCTCTTCTGCCCAACACCATGGGCAAACAGAGAATGGAGCATCAACATGGCATTTGTTTTTGTGTTTGTTTCCACCTCCAGGGCCTGAATGTTAATATTTCTGTATGTATTATTATGCTCTCAGTATGCATATGAAGTCACCTCTCGGAAACAACAGCCAATTGCATTATGCCACCACATTAAACTCATTTTCAATCCCCGTCCTGGGAGTAGATTAGTGCAGACAATAAATAAGGTTTAGGTGTCCTTGCTCTGGGCCACTACTGGCCCTCACTGGCCACCATGGGCTCCAACAAGCCTTTGACTTCTAGACTCCCTTTCTAATCCACCTATATCCCATTGCATAACCGCCACAGGCATTAAAAATCACTGTAAAGTGTTTAGCATTTTGCTGTGTCATGCTTCCAGTGGTGGAAGAAGTATTCAGATCATTTACTTATGTAAAAGTACTACAACCACACTGTAAAATCACTCTTTTACAAGTAAAAGGCCTGCATTGAAAAAGTATGTAAGTATCATCAGGAAAATGTACTTAAAGTATTAAAAGTAAAAGTACTCAATTCAGAAAACTCACATTTTAGGAACTGGAAACGATCCTAACAGTTCTGTCAATCAACAAAGTGTTTAATCTCAGACTGATCTCATGAAGTGGCGTATGTATGACATACCAATTCGTATGCCATTTTTGGCGTGTTATGAAGACGCATACTCATTTTTTAGTGTGTTTATCAACGCCGTTTGGCCTCCATTGACTTACATTACGTTACGATTGCATGTGAATTTACGATGTAGCGAGTAGTATGAAAGGGCGAAAATCTGCGTAGGGAAGTTGGTCGAGGTGGTGGACGGGTCAACACAGGACTTTCACCCAGGAGACTGTCACGTTTCCTAAACCCAACCCGTTCGCTGTGATGCTAATTCCTCGAGCCGTCTTTCCTGCTCCGTGTCAGTGTTGCTCTTACACTGTTGCCCCTGGCAACCGATAGTGTAGGATCCCAAAATGGTGGGCGGGCTCAGACCATAGACAGTTAAAGAAATGAACCAACAGATCCCGTGTCTCTGGACGGAGACCAGTGAAGTCTCTTTTCCGGTGATGGCTGAGCGTTACTGAGCAGCCTCCAACTGAGCTTGAAGACGTAGATGTGACGTGAGCAACCTGTCTGAAAGTTGGAAGTCTTCTGGTAGCTGTGCCAAGAGAAATCTCAATCATTCCCAATCTAGCAGAGACGGAGAGCGTAGGTATATGTAAGGAGATAACATAGGCACAGGCTAATTACTGATCACTAACATGATAGTTAACATTAGTAATTAAACAGCTAATGGAAGTCCAAACTGCCTGAGAGCTTCTCCTGGACTATACGGTAATTCCTCTACTATGAGACAGTAAGTCTCGTGGTTATGACCCAATCGTTAGCCTATTTTTATAACAACGTCTGCTACGGAGCCATAACGTGAGCTACAAGGTAATGGAGCCTTTTATACATTGTTGTGTTTCTTTAGAAATAAACAACGGACAAATAGAGTCTTTAAACGCTTCAGATGTAAAGTTATTCTCTGTCAAAGTGACGTCAGAATGAATGGCAGTCAATGGGATGCTAACGGGAGCTGATGGCTTGGTAGCATCAGAATGAATGGCAGTCAATGGGATGCTAACGGGAGCTGATGGCTTGTTGGCATCAAAATGGCGCCATAGGAGCTACGCTTTGTGGAGGCTGGCTTACCCCCTTGGCTCAGACACGTCACGTGACAGCAAGCTGCAACGTGCTGTATACGGCAGACATACAGGCGGCGTAGACATACACGCGGATAGCTCAAAGTGGCGAGTATGTTTACGCGAAGTCATGATGTCATGTTGTTAATCGTCAAATCCTTTCAACTGGACTTATAGGCGTTATATTGTTGGGTAGTTTAATTTATAATAAAACATCATATGTGTTTTGTGTGCAAAAAATCTTAAATTGCAAAGTAACTAAAGCGGTCAGATTAATGTAGTGGAGTAAAAAGTACAATATTTCTCTCTGAAATGTAGTGGAGTAGAAGTAGAAAGTGGCATGAAAAGAAAAGACTCAAATTTGTACTTAAGTGCAGTACTTGTGTACATGTACATTCCACCACTGAATGCTTCAAACAACCTCAAAAGACAGCATTCAAATCAAACGACCTAGTTGTGCACTCTCGGCGTCATATCCTCAGGGGATTATGGGATTCCATGTCATCTTGGTCACAATAAAGGAAACTGCAAAGGATAACATGTAGCTAGTATATATTGGCAATATTAGAGTTAAATAACAGTGTCTGCCTGTGGCTTATGTGAAGGATAGAGTCTACTAGGCTCTGTCAATTCTCTATTAGATACAGGGGAGCACAGCTATGGAACACTTACATCCACACTGCATTTCAGTCAATTTCTGTCAAATGATATGTCAAAATGATAAAAAAGAGGCTTAGGAACCAAACTTAACTGTCTGTATTGATCTATACTGTTGATACAGTATCTGAAGTTTGTTTGGCCTTCATGTCTCTCATTATTCACACATACACGCATAAGTCCTCATTTTATCTATTTTTTTTTTTTGTAATTCATTTTATGCCTCTGTTGTTTCATGTAGCCAGTAGTATCTTTTTTTTTTTTTTACTGTAATCCCATGATTATTTGTGTTTAATTTGTAGATTTCAGGACTTTTGTAATTGCTCATATTATTTGAGACAGACATGAGATTCCTTCTGTAAGCCCCCAGGGGGGGTTCTTAATCTCACCTGCACAATCTTTCTTTTATTTAAATTCAATCTTGTGTTTTTGTTGTCTGCATTTTATTGTGCAAATAAATAAATATTTTTTAACATTACACTCCAGCTAACATGATACAGCATAAAATGTGTAACGTAATCCTAATACAGTAGGTGCAGACTCCACTGACAGGTGCTGCTCTGTGTTCATAAATCATCAAGCATAAAATATATAAATATACAGAAAATGTATAGGACATGGATGGGAAGGTGCTTTAAGTGAAAGAGCTTAGAAGATTTTGCGATAAAATGACATTTTTGAATGCACAAACTGTAAGTTATACTTCTATACAGTCTGATTATCTGTTGTGCATTATCCACTGAATTACACATTATGCCCATTATAATACATTCAGCTTATGCAGATACCGCTGGAGCCAGCTGAGTCAGCCTGAGTGTGGTGAGCTGCTGCCACCCAGAGGACGTTCAGCCGTGGTTCTCAGCCATACCTGAAACCAAGTTATCACTGTGACATTTGCATGAACAATTGACCTTAAACGTGACTTCTTTGTTTAAATTCAATTCTCTTTTATACTTTGATTTTGTATTTTTTTTTGTAGCTCAGCTTGTAGATATTTAGACACTAATATTAGATGTTAAGCTTCATATACTGTAGCTTCAGTAACACACACACACACACACACACACACACACACTAAACTAAGAATGCTTTAAAAAATGGAAGTGTTAATAGTTTTTTTCATCAATTAACAAAATACAGTGAATGAACAGAAGAGAAATCTAATTCAATATTTGGTGTGACCACCCTTTGCCTTCAAGACAGCATCACTTCTAGGTACACTTGCACAACGTTTTTGAAGGAACTCTGCAGGTAGGTTGTTCCAAACATCTTGGAGAACTAACCACAGATCTTCTGTGGATGTAGGCTTCCTCAAATCCTTCTGTCTCTTCATGTAATCCCAGACAGACTCCATGATGCTGAGATCAGGGCTCTGTGGGGGGCCATGCCATCACTTCCAGGACTTCTTGTTCTTCTTTACCCTGAATATAGTTCTTAATGACCTTGGCTGTATGTTTGGGGTCGTCACTCATTATTGTACCGCTCTACAGCCCTTTGGCTAACAACCTGCCTTGTGCTACCGCCAAATATTTCAAATTTTGACTCCAGAGCACCTGCTGCCATTTTTCTGCACCCCAGTTCCTATGTTTTTGTGCATAGTTGAGTCGCTTGGCGTCGTTTCCATGTCGGAGGTATGGCTTTTTGGCTGCAACTCTTCCATGAAGACCACTTCTGGCCAGACTTCTCCGGACAGTAGATGGGTGTACCTGGGTCCCACTAGTTTCTGCCAGTTCTGAGCTGATGGCATTGCTGGACATCTTCCGATTTCGAAGGGAAATAAGCTTGACGTGTTTTTCATCTGCTGCACTAAGTTTCCTTGGCCGACCAGTGCGTCTACAATCCTCAACGTTGCCCGTTTCTTTGTGCTTTTTAAAAAGAGCTTGAACAGCACATCTTGAAACACCAGTCTGCTTTGAAATATTTGTCTGGTAGCGACCTTCCTGATGCAGTATAACTACAGTGCCTTGCAAAAGTATTCGGCCCCCTTGAACTTTTCGACCTTTTGCCACATTTCAGGCTTCAAACATAAAGATATAAAACTGTAAATTTTTGTGAAGAATCAAGAACAAGTGGGACACAATCATGAAGTGGAACGAAATTTATTGGATATTTCAAACTGTTTTAACAGATAAAAAACTGAAAAATTGGGCGTGCAAAATGATTCAGCCCCCTTAAGTTAATACTTTGTAGCGCCACCTTTTGCTGAGATTACAGCTGTAAGTCTCTTGGGGTATGTCTCTATCAGTTCTGCACATCGAGAGACTGACATTTTTGCCCATTCCTCCTTGCAGAACAGCTGGAGCTCAGTGAGGTTGGATGGAGAGCGTTTGTGAACAGCAGTTTTCAGTTCTTTCCACAGATTCTCGATTGGATTCAGGTCTGGACTTTGACATTCTAACAGCTGGATATGTTTATTTGTGAACCATTCCATTGTAGATTTTGCTTTATGTTTTGGATCATTGTCTTGTTGGAAGACAAATCTCCGTCCCAGTCTCAGGTCTTTTGCAGACTCCATCAGGTTTTCTTCCAGAATGGTCCTGTATTTGGCTCCATCCATCTTCCCATCAGTTTGAACCATCTTCCCTGTCCCTGCTGAAGAAAAGCAGGCCCAAACCATGATGCTGCCACCACCATGTTTGACAGTGGGGATGGTGTGTTCAGGGTGATGAGCTGTGTTGCTTTTACGCCAAACATAACGTTTTGCATTGTTGCCAAAAAGTTTGATTTTGGTTTCATCTGACCAGAGCACCTTCTTCCACATGTTTGGTGTGTCTCCCAGGTGGCTTGTGGCAAACTTTAAACGACACTTTTTATGGATATCTTTAAGAAATGGCTTTCTTCTTGCCACTCTTCCATGAAGGCCAGATTTGTGGAGTATACGACTGATTGTTGTCCTATGGACAGAGTCTCCCACCTCAGCTGTAGATCTCTGCAGTTCATCCAGAGTGATCATGGGCCTCTTGGCTGCATCTCTGATCAGTCTTCTCCTTGTATGAGCTGAAAGTTTAGAGGGACGGCCGGGTCTTCGTAGATTTGCAGTGGTCTGATACTCCTTCCATTTCAATATTATCGCATGCACAGTGCTCCTTGGGATGTTTAAAGCTTGGGAAATCTTTTTGTATCCAAATCCGGCTTTAAACTTCTCCACAACAGTATTTGGGACCTGCCTGGTGTGTTCCTTGTTCTTCATGATGCTCTCTGCTCTTTAAACGGACCTCTGAGACTATCACAGAGCAGGTGCATTTATACGGAGACTTGATTACACACAGGTGGATTCTATTTTTCATCATTAGTCATTTAGGTCAACATTGGATCATTCAGAGATCCTCACTGAACTTCTGGAGAGAGTTTGCTGCACAAAGTAAAGGGGCTGAATCATTTTTCAGTTTTTTATCTGTTAAAACAGTTTGAAATATCCAATAAATTGCGTTCCACTTCATGATTGTGTCCCACTTGTTCTTGATTCTTCACAAAAAATTACAGATTTATATCTTTATGTTTGAAGCCTGAAATGTGGCAAAAGGTCGAAAAGTTCAAGGGGGCCGAATACTTTCGCAAGGCACTGTACCTTGTGTCTTGTTGCTGTGCTCAGTCTTGCCATAGTGTATGAGCTGTGACATGAAACTGTCTTCCACAACCTCACCTTGGTAGCAGAGTTTGGCTCTTCCTCATCCAGTTTTAAGCCTCCTACACAGCTGTTTCTGTTTTCAGTTAATGTGTTTCAACCTACACGTGACATTGATGAGCATTAGCACCTGTTTGGTAAAATTGGTTGATCATACACCTGACTACAATCCTACTAAATCCCTGACTTTTTGCAAGTGTACCTATAAGAATTGATGCTGGTTTGAAGGCAAAGGGTAGTAACACCAAATATTGATGTGATTTTAGATTTGTCTTTTGTTCTCTCACTTTGCATTTTGTAAATTGATAAAAAATAAACAATCATTATTTATATTTTAGAAAGCATTCTTAGTTTACAGTATTTTTTTCACACCTGCCTAAGACTTTTGCAAAGTACTATATATATATATATATATATATATATATGGGTGTGTGTGTGTGTGTGTGTGTGTGTGTGTGTGTGTGTGTGTGTGTGTGTAATGTTGCCTTGAGGGTTAGTTTTGTGTTTAGCATTTTCATTGCATATTAGATAGATAGATAGATAGATAGTGTGACAGCAGCAAAATATTGGACACACAGCACACATACAGAATATACAAGAAATAATAAATAGAGATATATACTGTATCTATATATACACATATATGTGTGTGTGTGTATGTGTGTGTGTGTGTGTGTGTGTGTGTGTGTGTGTGTGTAATGTTGCCAAATCATTAAACTGTAACTTTAAAGCTTATATAAGCAGAAAACTGAAGAAGAAAGGGTTGAGGAAAAGAAAATGTCCTTTTTATGGAGGTATTATTTGTACTTGGATGCATTGTCTTTTACAACTTTGAGGGTCAGTTTTGTGTTAATGCATTGCAGCTCAAACTCTAGCCAAATGTTCTCCGATGTTCCGACATAACTGATTCAACGCTAAGTGGGGGTTACAGTGAGGATCATCTACTCCTCCCAATTTTCCCGATTTCAGCTCATCACTCTTTGTTATTTGATAAATCCTGCACAGAAGATGGGCCATTTAGTGCAATATCTTCAGAGTCTGAACAGATTCAGATGGTAAGAACCTTTCACAGTCAGAATCAGAAAAAAAGATTTATTGTCAAGTTAGTAACACTTACAGTACAAGGAATTTTACCTTGGTGGTTGGTGCATACATTGACAAACATATTAAACATTAATATGAAATAATAATTTCTTGTGACATTACGATGAATACTTCACTACTGCAACAGTTATGGCAACAAGCAATCGCCACCAGGTGTCACTTTTGGACAGTTTTACACAGTTGGACAATCTGTATGCCATTTTACTGTAGACATATTGTGTGGCAAACTAATCATTCCCAAAGGAGACATTTTCATTATTGCTCTTTTCAGCATGGCAGCAGGCCGATCAGAGGTCAACTCTTCAGCGGAGCACTCCCAGTGTCATACACAACTGGACCAAAATAGGGCTGCAACTAACGATTACTTTCATTGCCGATTCATCCGTGGATTGACCGATTAGGTGTTTGGTCTATGAAATGTTAAAAAAAATGGATCCCTAACCCTAACCCAAATGGAAAAAAAGTTGAAAAATGTGGATCAAATGTCTCGTTTTGTCCACAACTCACAGATATTCCGTTTACTGTCACAGAGGAGTGAAGAATGTTATAGAAATAGATATTATAGAAAGAATATTCACATTTAAAAAGCTGAAATCAGAGATTTAAAAAAAAGTCAGTTGGTCAAGGTCAAGGTAACTTTATTAATACCCGAAGATAGATTTGGCTTACAGTGGGTGCTGAGTCGGTCAGCATCCATTTACACACACACACACACACACACACACACACACACACACACACACACACACACACAATCAGCAGCAGACTGTAGGATGTAACGTGACAAAGGAGACATCATTGCTCATTGCTAATAAAATACAATAAATCAATAGTTCCACAGACACAAAGAAAAATAAATAAGTTAATAAAAAGAAATAAGGCAGCGGACCTGTATTGCTACTACTTATTTAATATACGTATAGCCACTGGGATAAAGCTGTTTCTGTATCGCTTAGTTTTACAGGCTGGTACTTTATACCTGCGTCCTGACGGTAGGAGCTGAAATTCACTATGTAAAGGGTGGAAGTGGTCTTTCAAAATGGTTCCAGCTATCCTTTGTAACTGTTTAGAATACAGGGATTCTGGGCTGAGCTGTGGCTTCCCTATCAGCTTACTAGACCATTTCGCAATTCAGTTGGAGTGGGCGCCCATTTATAGAGATTTACTCCTCGATGCAGTGGCCGCGGGTTAGCCTTCGACCCGCGGCCCTTTGCTGCATGTCATTCCCCCCTCTCTCTCCCCTTTCATGTCTTCAGCTGTCCTGTCGAATAAAGGCCTAAAAATGCCCAAAAAATAATCAAAAAAAAAAAAAAAAGAAATAACTCAAACCGATTAATCGATTATCAAAGTATTTGGCGATGAATTTATAGTTTACAACTAATCGATTATTCGGTTAATTGTTGCAGCTCTAGACCAAACAGTCAGTAAAGTATATGCATTCAGGTTTCTTATGCCCTATAGTAAGTTGATCTGTTAGATAGACTGGATAGTGAAAATGTCTGCTTTGTCACATAACTTTCCATCAACCTTTTGAATTACTGTCTTTAACTAAGGTATGTGTTTACAATGTCACAATACAGTGTGCATGGAGTGCTGCTCGGCTGTGTAGAAAGTGTCCCTCTAGTGCTCTCCAGTTTGGGTCCCTACTACCTTCAACCTTTTTTAAACTATGTATTTTCAATGGTTGTAACTGCATGTGTAATGTCCCCCCCCCCCCCCCCCCATCCTCTAACCTAACTTGCCCTTGTAGTCCTGTGGAGGTGTGTTTACGCTGTACATACTGTACCTTCAGCCACACTGCTGACAACAATGAGCTCCAAACTTTTCCCACATCACAGGCTCGAGCATTCGTCGTGGCAACCTGATACGGCAACACACACAGAAATGAAGCATCAGTAAACTACATGAGGCCTTGCACTGAAAAGACTGTACGTCTTGACTGTAGATCCTTGACATTTTAAAGGCTTTGTGTGTGTGTGTGTGTGTGTGTGTGTGTGCATGTGTGTGTGTGTGTGTGTGTGTGTGTGTGTGTGTGTGTGTGTGTGTGTGTGTTTCTGTTGCTTTGCATTGCAGCCCAGGGCCAAGTATGAACCCCCCCCATTCTAAAGACCCACTAATGTTCAAACATGCCTTTGCTTTCATCCATCAATCTTAGTGCTAGTTAAGCAGCTACAAGCAGGCAGTTTACTATGATGTGATGTAAACCCCAGCCTGGTTATGAACGTTACAGTATGAGGCCAAAGGTAAAGCATTTTGGTTGTTTTGGTTGGTTGCTCAAGTGCACAAGTTATAAATAAGTTCTGCAAACCGAGGTTTCTTCCTAAAAGGGAGTTTTTCCTCGCCGCTGTCGCACTTACGCATTCATGCATGCTCTTGGTGGAATCACTGGAATTGTTGGGTCCTTGTAAATTACAGAGTGTGGTCTAGACCTACTCTATCTGTAAAGTGTCCTGAGATAATTCCTGTTATGATTTGATTTGAATAAAATTGAATTGAATTGAATTGCAATTCCTAATTCAAAATTGCTTGTTTTGGGCCGCAACTAACACTTTCAATATAGATTATTCTGTTGTTTATTTTCTTGAATAATTAGTTTTTTTATGAAATGTAAAATAAATAGTGAAATATGCCAATTATACTTTCTTAACGACCAATATGACTCCTTCAAATTGCTAGTGTTGTCCGACCAATAGACCAAACCCCAAAGATATTCAGTTTACTATCATTTTGCTAGCTTTCCTGTATGTTTCTTTTACTAGTGTGTATGGCAATGTATAGTTAAGTAATGATTATTCTATTTTTGATATATTGTGTAGCCTGTTGTACTTGAATAGATATAGAATTTGCACTGGCAATGTACTTGCACTGACACTCTCTTGCACTATGATACCATTGCACCTTTCTGCATTTTTTTCCCACACCGCTCCTTTAAACATGCTACAACCTAACTTTACTGTAAGGGCACACTATTGATATCTTCTTTCGTATTTTTGTAGTATGTATGTGCACGTGGATGTCATATGTCTGCCTATGTGTATGTATGATGTGCATAAGCTATTGGACACCTTAATTTCCTTCTACATAAATAAAGTATATCTATCTATCTATCTATCTATCTATCTATCTATCTATCTATCTATCTATCTATCTATATAGGCTATGACAAAGACAAGCAATAGAAATCCTCATATTTGAGAAGCTGATACCAGCAAAAACGACGGAGAAGATTAATCAATATACATATGCAACTGCTTCTTAATTTTCGGTCAACTGACTAATTATCTAATCAACAAATTTCACATCCTGAACATGATCGAAAATTATGCTTAGATACAGCAATGAGGGAAGGATACAGGTCATTTGGATGTGGAGTTGTATATTTGGGTGTATGTTTGGGTCTCCTCTGAGTATGTGGACCAGCTTTTGGCAATATTGATATAGCTTAAAGATGTTTATCAGAGCACTGGAGTTGGTTCTTTACCGGTAACACCTTTTAGAGCACTTAAACAACGTTTCTTAAACACATAAAACACTGGAAGAGGTAAGATGGAAATGTAACTGGAATCCATAAAGGAAGTACAATTTGCATTTTCAGGTGGTAAAAAAAAAATTCTATAAACATAAAGCATGCATGTTTTAATCCTTAAAGAAAGAATACACTGGGAATTAAAACAGTGGGACATTACAATAGATAAAGCTTCGTAAATCGTTTGTGTTTTTATTATAAAAGTTGAAGAAATCTTTGCCACGCGCTGCATATAGGAAATAATTTGCACATAGAAAAAAAAAACACAATAGTGGATTTAATTGGCTCATTTCGCACTGTCCCTAATATTAACCAATTACAAATGGGAATGGGTGGGGCTTGAAACTGGATTTTTTTTTCCTCCTTCGTTTTTCTGGTGCCAGAGGGAGCAGAGGGAGGGGTAAGTGCTGAGGGTGTTGTTGTCTGTCGCTGCTGGGGACAGACAGAGCTGGCCAAGGTCGGTGAAAGTACTGCTGAGACCAACATAACATCCTAAAAAGTACTACCCTAAGATACATACAGGTGAGTTGTTGTTTTAAACCAACTTTTACGCGTGTTTAGTGGGCGCTAAATTAGATTTACGTCACCTGGTGTCGTGCCAAATTGTGTATCCCCGTCAAATCAGTGACTGTCAAACGAGTTCACATGGGAAGAGATGCCGGGGAGGAAGCGCTAACTTGCTAGCTAACATTAGCTGCTTCTGAGCGCTGAAATTAGTTACGTGGTGGCGTGAAGCGTTGTGCAAGTGTGACTAGACTTTTATTAATTTACCTCTCGTGCACTGTTTAGGCTCTCTGACTGTTTTATTGAGGAAATACCCTTTGCTGGGTTTGGTTGACAGCAGTGCCGGGCTAACAGGCGGATCCTGGCTAGCCAGCAAACTTAGCTTGCAAGTAGCTGCCGAAATTGAGCCACATTGCATTTGAGTTTTCCCAATGATTTGGTTATTGCTTTATTTCGATCCTTAGTTGCTTGCTTGAATGAGTGAAGTGAGCGAGGGTGTGCAACATGAAGTGCTTTGGGACCCTTGTTTGCTCCAAGTTATAACAATTTAACAACTCTTCCCATCCGCAATCACTGCGTTCAAACAACTGTGTAGCGTCCACCACTAACTGTACTTATTCAGGCAGGTGGTTGGAACATAACATGAGTTGTTTACTTCCTGCGGTTTTAATGTGTGAATTTCTCAACCTGTCTAACCGGGAAAATGCCCTCTTATAGTTAAATATTTTCGGGAGAGACTACGTTTGTAGATGCCCGACAACAGCATCTGTTTCTTTCTCTTCTCTTGACATGAGCTGCCAATGAGTGACTCTATTTCGCCCCATTGTATATTATCGGAGTACACACTTCATTACATCCAGTTACAGCAATACATCATTGTCCATGGTTCATTCAGTCCTGTATTATGAGTCAATGCAGTGTTGAGGTGTAGATGGTGGTAAAGCTCAGTATGTGGTAGTGGGGGGCTAAAGTTACATGGCTGGTATTGATTGTTTAGGAAATTAGTCATGCCTACGGATTTTCCAAGAACTGAGTCCACATTGGTCTGCTGTTTGAAACACAGCAACACTGAATCGTGGGAACCAGTTAACTATCCAATGTAAGGGGTCTTTTAAAAAGTGTCTGGACACAAAATGAGTTACATATTTGTCGCCAGCTTAACCTTTTTAAAACCAGCTTGTGATATATTTTGGTTGGTTCTGAGACCGTGGCTCTCAGCGCACTGAAATGGCGCTCTTTTGTTTTAGAGGACATACAGCAACAGCTGCACTCCTTAGTGTGTGTGTGTGTGTGTGTGTGTGTGTGTGTGTGTGTGTGTGATGTTTTGTGTCAGTTGGTATGCCAGCCTGTAATTGCAGTGTTTTTGGAATGCTGGTTGATTATTATTAACATACTAGACAATGGCTGTTGTGGATGAACCTGATCTGTCATGGAAGAAGCTAAAATGCTTTGCATGTTCTTTGCATGGCCTACTTGTAGTCTAGTTGTGTGCCGCAGTATTCCCTTTAACACCACTGGGACAAGTTAGGGCACGCAGGGCTTCGTACAGCCCCAAAAGGAAGGCGCCAAGTCATTACAATAAGCAGCAAGATATGAAAAGGGTCCCGTATTATGTGGCACTTACGACCATATGTAAAGAGAGTCTGGTTTGGTTTTGGTGTTGGCAATGATGACTATACTCATCTGATAATCTTATACTTTGTTACAAGTGTGCGGCTAATGTAAACTGACTAATCACTTTATGCCGGCTTTTGTGTGCCGCTTGTGACCCATGTAAAGCTTTCAGATGCTGAAGAGAGAACACGGAAAAGAGCAAAAGACATGTCAGACTTTACAAATGTGTCTTGGCAGAGTCTGAATGCAGTGTGTGTGCTTGTGGCGGTGGGTGGAGGGGCTCTAGCAGAGCAGCACTATTGCTGTTAGATTGCAGTTTAAACTCTTGTAGTTTTGGTCTCTCACCGCTCAGTGTAGGCGTCTGACAGAAAAACAGGATATGGCATCTCACGCCCTCTCGATCACTGGCATTTGTTTTGCACATTGTGGTTTTTAACCTGCCGTTGCATTACAGGTTGCCTGGGGGGGGCTTTTGTGTTGAATCGCAGTGTTTCTTTTGTACTTATTTAGCACTGCTAGGCTGCCACAAAAAGAGCACTGCCACAACTTCGCAAGAAAATAAAGTAAGAATGGAATGCGTAAATACTAACCATAGACAAGTACGTCGAAGAAGTCGGGTATACCGTTTCACCTCTGCGACGCCCACAAGAATCAAAACGGTACCAGAATATGTACTGATGTCAAACCTAAAGCAAAACTACACAGCAACTCATGCTTCACATCACTTTTAGGTTGAATGTGTGTTGTCGTGATCAAAGAGACACTGTATCACTCTGAAACACAGTTAGCAAGCTGGCATTGATGCTACCTTCTGATGTGTGAAATATAATGACCCCAGCCATTACAGTCCTATTACAAAGGTAGGCATCCAGCTACTGAAATTGCTGCATAAAGCTCTCACCAGGCCGGATAAAGGTAATGTGATATTTTGCTGTGAAGCTGTTCTCAAACTCCAAATGCTTGCAGCAGCGGTTTTTGTTTGTCAGAGTCCAACTATGAATCCCAAGTTACTTTGTGACACTAAAATGAGAAATCCCAAAGGATTTCCTTTCAGCACTGCACACTGTGTCAAGTCTGATATCTGATTTTTTTTTTAATTTTTTTTTTTTGGTTTTAGCTGACCAAGCGGTACCAAGCAGTCTTATATCAGCATTTCACTGTTGATGCCAACTGAGGTTAGCATGGAACACTGCTGAGACACATTTGATCACTCACTTTTTATTCAGTGTCAACTTTTGGCCAGCATTATAGTTCCTTTTTCCTGTGTTCATTCAACTGAAGAATGAGAAGGTCACTGGTGCATCAAGAGAAAACAAATAGCCCAGAAAGTAACAACTGTTATTTTTAAGCTAACAACAAGTATGGCAAGTGTTTACAGGTATGACCTAGACAAAGTCATTGTAAGGGTTGGGTATCGTTTGGCTTTTTTCCGATACCGGTACCTGAGCTGATACTTTGTGTAGGGGGGGTAGGGGGTGGGAAGAGCACAAAACGACAGTCTGCGACATTAAAGAACGGCTTGGCCATATGGTCAAAATTAAATGATTTATTAGTAGTGTAATAACAATAATTTATAACAATAACTTATTTCACCAGTGAATTGCTGTTTAATGACAAAAACTACCACCAGATGGGAAAAGGGTATTTTACAATAACTTTGAATGCACCACGAGGCTTAAGGTCGTGACACACCAACCCGATAATCGTCCGTCGGACAGTCTGGCGAGGTCAGTGACTCGAGTCTGTTCAGTGTGTTCCGTGCCGTCGTCCGTCTAAGGGGGCGTCTTCCTTCATTTGACATGTTGAATCGGGAGGCGGGCACTGCCGGCAGTCGGACTCAAATGACCCATCTGATTGGTAGAGTGCTAACCCGGAAACGGGGAGCGGGATGAGCGTGACTAGAGTCTCTCAAAATCTGACGAAAATCTTTTAAACTGACCTTTGTGGATCTGAAATGAAGACAGATTCAGCAACAGCATGGCCTGTTTCTCGCTTAAAATGTTTTCAGAAACAAGTTTCGGTGAACTATCTTCGTACAATATGAGATTGTGTTCTGAACGAGCCGCCATGACAGTCTGGCTTTGAATTTCCAGAGAAACCAGACCCACGTGACGCGTTTGTCCAATCAGCTGCCGGTTTTCATTTTTGGGCGACAATACAGATTAGCGCCGCCTGCTGTTATGGAGACGTATTACGTCTCGTCGCTTTGGTGTGTTCCGAGGGACTTTTTTTGACCAACTCGGGGAGACTGATCAGCCCATCTGCTTTTCTGCTGGGGGTCGGCCGTCTGGTTGGTGTGTCAGGGGCTTTAGGCTACCAGTTTCAAGTGAACGCATCGTCTGGGCAGCTGCAGACCGTTGGACGTCCCGCTGTTGGAATCCTCTACAGTGAAATACAGTCGCACTTGACACCGTTTAGCTGTCAGCAATTTAACTGTTCCTAAGCCAGCTATTAGCTAACAGTAGGCTAACGTTACCTGCTGCCAAGTGTAGGGTTAACTAGCGTCACGTAGAGTGATGCCTCTCCTGCCATCAGAGAGCAGCACAGACATTTAAGTGACACCAAAAACAAACGTTGCTGTTCGGTCCAGTAGATGCCACCCGTTAAGGCACCGGTGCCGTATTAGCACCGGGTTTCGGATCCCAACCCAAGTCATTGTCTCCAGAACTAAAAGAAGAAGCTGTCATTACACTTTGTTTTAATTAGCATAATTTGATTCAGGCTGAACAAACTGGCTAAGAAGTCCCTCAGCTCCTGGTTCTCAGTGCTCGGCTCTCCTCCTGTTGTCAGCCACTAATCGTCCAGTTTGCCGTGGACCCCCCCCAGCCACCGCTGACTCAGCCAACGCTGCCATCTGGGCTGGAACAGAAAACCCAACAGACTTCTCACTGGCTCTGGAGCCTCAAATGCTCAGCTAACTGTGTGTAAAAGGGAGAATAAACTGTATACAGCAACGTGAAGACAGAAGTTAACCAAACTATTCATCGATGTGTTTGGACTCAACGTAGGCAGTGTAGGTGAAGAAAAGCACTTCAATAAAGTGCCAATAAATAAAGCATCCCTGCTCTGCTTTTCTATGCCTTTACCATGTGCATATGAGATGTTGGTGTGACTTCAACTTCAAAAAGATCCAATCAAGTGTAGGGCTGGGCGATAGGGAGAAAATCAGATATCACGATATTCTTGACCAAATAGCTTAATATCGATATTACGGCGATATTCTAGGGTTGACAATTGGTGCTCTAACAAAAATATCATCACATTTAGATTTTAGATAAATAATCATTAGTAATGTGGACATAATGTCTAAGTGGGGGGACATAAAGGCAAATAATAGAACAGCTAGAACAGTCTGGTAAAAGTACGTCACTTTACTGTAATGCAGCCCTTAAAACCAGTAAAAGACAACACTTATGTCATATCACGATGTCCAAAATCTAAGACGATATCCAGTCTCATATCACGATATTGATATAATATCGATATATTGCCCAGCCCTAATCAAGTGTAGGGTTGGGCATCGTGTTGATTTTAACAATTCTGATTCCAATTCCGATTCTTCCGTTCGATTCTCGATACTCGATTTTGATGCTTTGAGGGGTGGAGTTGTGAAACGGGTCACATGCCTATTTCACAGATAAGAGGACATTTTTATTTAGATTCCATGGTGATTTACAGTTTTACCGGGTTTTTTTCAACATCAAATAAAACCACACTATAGCGCCACTTACCGTGCTCCACGGCTGCAACACAACAAGCGCCCTGGCTGCTACGGAAACCCAAACTCGCTCATGTTAATTGGGAACCGATGGTCAGATTTGAAATAGAAAGAATAATAGAAATTTTTTGCTTCCCGATACTGATTCTGATACCTGAACTTGCGTATCAGCCGATACCGAGTACTGACCCGATACCAGTGTGTCATATATTTTATTATGTTTTAACAACTGTATACTACTATCCCTGTATGGCTATGATATTATTTCTATCTTTATTGTTGGTCTGGCTCAGGTTAAACTCTTTGTGAAACATGAACAAACACAAACAATGAACACCCCAGAACTTTCTTTTATTATGTAGTTTGACAGTCAGTTATAACGGAAAAAGAACATAACTAAACTACTTTTAACGTAGATTTTCTTTAGCGCTTTATTACGTGGTATCGGTGCATAAACTCCAGTACTTACCAGCGTTTTAGGTGGTATTGGAGCTGATACTGGTATCGGTATTGGAACATCTTTAATTTGAAACCAAATCTTCCAAATGATTCCAATAAAACGATTCCATTGGAACTCGTAGTTTTTAAAAGGATTCCAAGTTGGAACTGGTTCTCGATGCCCAATCTTAATGAAGCGCTATGAATGACAACACCTGTGCAGGTGTACTAATAAGACATTTCTAAGAACTTTACATGTTACAGTAAAAATAAATAAATAAAAAAAAGATTGTTGAATTCCATTGAGCTGCTGCAGATTGAGGGTCCAGGTATTGTGCATGCCCCCGCCGCTGCTGAAAAAAATTCTGAAGGAAACACTGTAAAATGTACCTGAATTGATGAATATGTAGTATGTTACTACAGACCTTCCTGTAATCTTACGTTGCATCGTCTGCTGTAATTAGCGCATTGTGTATTATTATCAGCCGGAGCGTGCAGTGCGTGCTTGACGCCACTCTTTGCAAAGCGTTATCGTTCAGCAGCGTGGATGCTCACATCGTTGTAGGTATGTTTACTGTTACCGTTATTGTTCTTGGTGTGGATGGCCCTTTAACGTTATTAGTAACACCTGTGCTTTTTCTCCAACAGTGATGAGGCAAAATGTCTGCTGTGAAAAGGGCCTATGACTCGGGGCCATCATTTTAGCCATAATTGTGTACCCGCTCTCACAAGGAGCCTTTTCAGTCCCACAATTTGGCAAAGCAGGATTAATAAATCTCAGCTGTTAGAACGGCTTATCTCTTCAAGCTTAAAGTGTTTTAACAGTTAAGCCACCAACCAGTGTTCAGCGTTCACCGAGACTAATGTCCTCCAGTCAGAAATCCATTCAAATATTTTTATTCGTTGCCGGCTGTCCTCGATCCCCTCCTGTTTTTTTTTTTTTTTTTTTAAATATTACTTTCAGGAAAGTGTGTGTGTGTGTGTGTGTGTGTGTGTGTGTGTGTGTGTGTGTGTGTGTGTGTGTGTGTGTGTGTGTGTGTGTGTGTGTGTGTGTGTGTGTGTGTGTGTGTGTGTGTGTGTGTGTGTGTGTGTGTGTGTGTGTGTGTGTTCGACCATGGCTGTGTCACAATAAAACACCATGCAAAATCACTGTCTTCTCTGAGTTCCTGTTCCCCCCCCCCCCCCCCCCCGACTGCCACTCTGTCTGTCCGTGAGAATTGAAAAGTGTGTGTTTCGAACTGCGCTGCTTTATGACCCCGCACACTTCCCGCTCACGTTTCACTTTTTATACTCGCATCCTGTCAGCGGGACAACAGCTCTCTGTGAGTCTGTTTGCTGTGCACTTTCAGTAGGCTCTCACTGGCTGCTGTTGTGCAGAGGCCGTGCTTGTCATTGTTGGTCCGGTTAAGTTTATTGCCCCTCAAGTGCTCCAATATTACTGTTACTACGTTTTTTTTCTTCCCTTTGGTTTGTCGTAATGTTGTTTGCTCATGTAACAACATAGACTCTCCACGGAAATCATTTAAGCTTGTTTTATGGTCGGAAACTGAATTCTTTTGGCTCCCTAAGAGGCTTTCAAACCCTCCGTCTATCAAAACACAGCCCACGTGTGCTAATGCACAGCTATGTTTAATGAGGATTATTTATTTCACAGTTGACTTATCTGCTTTGAATATTGTTATGATGATATTCAATGTGATGCTGCCTCATGTCAGATAAGTAACCTGTTTCTGAAACCTGAGCGGTGATACGACGGGCTCATTTAAAATGCACACCATCTGTCCTGTTGATTTTTCTTTTTTTATCATCTAACCGGCTTCTTTGCTTTGGCAGCTTTATTTATGCACAAATGCCCAAAGCTCATGCTTTCGAGGCCACTGGAAAATTGGAACGCTTTGGAAAATGTGTTACAGTACAAAGCTAAGTTGAAAGTTGTAAAACTACAAGATAAACAGACTGAATTAGTCTCATCCTTTCATTCCTTGTCACCTGTCCTATTTAGGTTAATGTTTTTTAGAGTTGATTGCCATTTAACAAAACGTTGTCACACTTCTGCTCTGTGAATCACACTTTTTGGTTAATGAAGTGAAATTACCTGCAAAGCCACTTCTCTTTTGCTGGCACGATGCTACTGCCAGGTCTGTGTTTTGAAAGCTTATTCAGTTGGAATGTAAAAAAAAAAAAAAAAAAAAAGGTTTGTGATACAAATATGCAACAATACGCATCACCGAGTGGACCACTAGCTGAATTTATAACGCATCATATTTAGCCTTGGCAATGATTAGAGAGCTGACCGTGTGCTGCCGCCCCACCTGTTTTTCTGCAGCTCCACAGCTGGCAGAAGGATCTTGGCATCTGCCTCTGGCTGGCTTTTTGCAGTTCAGCAGCACTCTCACTGATCTTAGCGGCTGCAGGAATCCAGAGATTTGGCGTTCCTGCGCACCGCCTTGGTTGTCTTTTGCACACGTGCCGCATGATGGTTTGCGTACACGGTGTCACAGCCACACACACACACACGCACACACACACACACACACACACACACGGCTTACCCCCGAGGAAAGCGACAACTTCAGCACAAGCTCACTAACTTAAAGGGGACATATTATGCTTTTCTGTATTTTCTGTCATATATATACAATGTTATAATGATGATGTTCAAATAATGAGTTAAATGTATTATAGAGAAATCCCTGTGAGCTCAAATGCTCTGATTTCCAACTGTTCTTAACGCTCCGGTTTCAGCATTTTTATTTATTTATTTATTTATTTATTTATCTCTCGGCTAAGTGTTACGCAACTCTAAGTCGGCCTTCTATGATTGGTCATCTGCTCCAGGTAGGCAGGACTGGAGTGTGTTTTTTTTTTTATTTTTTTATTTTTTTTATTTTTTTTTTATTATATTAAGCTACTGATGTGATAACATTGTCATATGTAACTACATTCTAACGGCAGTAAAATGTCACCTTGGCTGCTAGTGTTGTTAAATTCCCAATTCCAGGTCACATTACTCCTGAAACATTACCGGTTATGTCGTATTTGGTTTAAAAGCCTTTATCTGTGATATTTTTTTTTTTTTTTTTTTTTTTACTGTAGAAAGTGCTGCTATATTCTATCAGTGTCCACTACTAAACTATAGTAGGAAAAGGACATTTGGCCCAGATATGTTGCATGATTACCGAGTGAGGGTACTTTATCTCGGCCTTGGTCACGCCAACAGACCTGTCTGATGACAGAAACCAACGGCGTGCTCTGTAAAGGTCCGGTATCGTCTCCTAGACCAGTCTGAAGTGATTCGCTCTAATCCTTCACAGCAGAGCCAGCGTTTACGGGAAGCCATAAATAGGTCTGCTATCATAGGGAACACCTCTGTCCACCACTCCCTGCGTTGGTATAGCCAGTTTTATGCAGACATTACCCACACGCCATTTCTCTGAGCTGTGAACAACAATCTCAGCCTCTTTTATATTCTCTGTCTCAGTGTTGAAAGATTTCTGTAACAGTTAGTGGGTCACTTTTAAGGCTGGATAGTATTAGCAAAATTTAAATATCACAATATTGGAAATATGAAAAAAATAATTAGAAAAGATCACTATCAATCATGCAGATGATGATAATGCAGGTCAATTCACTGATCTTTTTTTTTTTAAATAATAGCTCAACATTTTGGGAAATATGCTTCTTAGCTTTCTTAGTTTGATAAACTGAGGTGTAACAACTTTTAGGTCTTGACTGTTAAGACTGTGCCTTTGCCGGGTGCAGTGGCTTGTTTTTGTATGGATCAACAAATAAGAATTAACATGTAAGTTAGTGAGCTTCAGAGGTGTTACCTTGAGAGAGGGTCAGGTTGGCTGTTTCCATTTTGCTAAGTATACCAGATTCATATTTAGCTGAAAGAGATGAGAGAGTTATCGATTTTTCTCATCTAATTGGCAAGAAAGCTTTACTGCTTCGTAGGGCTGGGTATCAGTACTCAATACTTTTTAATGTACCAACCGAAATGACCCAGTACCCAACCAGTCAAACAATACCTGCATTGGATTCTTTTTGTACCCAGATCTAGAAAAGAATGACTATTTGAACGCTATGGTTCTACCGCAGCAGCTAGTGGTGGTGGCATTTTACGCAACTAAATGCTTCCATTCACATGATGGGAATGAAGTAGAAAAAAGGCCCTAGATGTTATCCAGCCATGATATCACAATACCGACAACTGACAATATATTGCACTAGTTCACTTCCCTCTAACGCAAGAAGCGTATGTGTCCACCTGGAGTTTTGCAAGTGGCTTTGGATAAATGCATTTATCAAATTAGTTTTTGTCTGAAAACATCAAAGCAGACTTTAAGTATCTGCAAAAAAGTCAGAATTGGTTAAGTTCATAGTTTTTATGGCAGTAGCACACCTGTCTGAGTATATCGGTTAGGGTGATTTTCTCTTACTACCAGGGTCGAGGTGGCTTCTGTTAGCCTAGCTTGGGTGCCTCCACCCAGCAGAGAAGGAGCCTGTAGTGGTGGAGATTTTGCTTGATGCTCTCACACACACACTCAGTAACACTGGTTTCACACAAGACTCAGTCACACACAGACATGGTTCCCTTTGTATCTGCAAGGCTGTTGACATGCAGGGCTTGGCAGAACAGAAGTGGCATTGAGCAGACGTAGGAGGAATTTCTACGCCTGGAGTCCCACTCTACGCTGCGATGGCTGCTAACAGCCAGGCAGCCAGTCTGCCTCCTCCTCCTCTCCAAATACCAAACGCCCTCCTTAACTTTCCTACTTGCTTTTTGCCTTGATTTCTTTTCCTCCTTGCATTGTTCTCTTCATGCATGCACTCCTATGTGCCTTGGCAGTCTGTCTCTCTCTATCCCACTTTCTCTTTCTCAGCATTGACAGAAGCCCCCACCCCCTCTCCTCAGCTCTCTGAAGAGAATGATGAAATGATCACTGTGTGTTGTGTCACTGCTGCCATTATCAGCATCCCTTTCCCTCTCTCTACACCAGGGGCCAGATGTGGAGATGGGATAGTGCTGAGTTTGTAATGTGCAAGTGTAAAATGAGGCAGCAGGCCAGCTGACTGAAGCAGTGGGCACACAGAGCCAGCAGCTGAACACAGCCGAGTACTGCAGTAGTGTGCTGCAGTGTCACTCAAGTGTAGGGTTGGGCATCGTTTGGATTTGAACAATTCTGATTCCGATTCTTCCGTTCTGATTCCGGTTCTTATTGATTCTTTGAGGGGTGGAGTTGAAACGGGTCACGTGCTTGTGTCGCAGATAAGAGGAATATTTTATTTAGCTTCAATAGTGATTTACAGTTGTACTGGGCTTTTTTAGCCACACTTTAGAGCACCGCTTACTGTACTCCATGGCTGCAACACAACAAGCACCTGGCCACTATGGGAAAAAACAAAAATTTGGAACCGTTGACCGGATTCAACACCACATTTTCCAAACGCTTCCATTGGAATCATAATTTTTGAAACAGTTCCAAGTTGGAACCGTTTCTCGATGCCCAATCCTAATCAAGAGTGTGTGTGTGTACGTGTAGCTGTGTGTGACATTCTACGTATGGTTTCTGAGTGACAGCATTTCAGAGAGCAATATGTGTACTTAAAAACGAGCTGTGCTTGATGTACGAGTCCTAACTGCTGAAGAGTTCTTCAGTGTGTGTGTATGAAGTGTTTAGAGCACAGTTAGTAGAGCGAATCAGTTGAATCCTGTGCTGGTATGTGAAGTCGACTGTAAGAGGGAAGGATAACGAGTGTCTGTGATACAGCAGAGAGAAGCAAAGCTGCCATTGTGGTGGTGCTGGCCAGGGTTCCCCGTCTCCACCCTGCCCACCCTCTACCCTTCCTTCCAGCAGCACCCCACGCCCCCAGCCTGTGTCCATATTAGGGCAAAACTCAGCCAACCTCCCCTGGAGCTAAGCTCAACCCCCCAACACGCCCTGCTGTCACATTTGCTCCAGCAAAGGTAGCCTAAGGGAGACGCAGCTCCCCTAACCCAATTTGAGGGCCTGTTTTCTTGGCCAGTCAAAACAGCACAAGGATTAAAAAAATGGATGCAGAAGGCCAAGGCCAATCTTGTCTAGTTTTTTTAGTGGATGGTGTGTTTTAATGTTTACTTTTTAAGGACGTGTAGTTAATGGGCTTAACTTGAGCAGAGCTTGACCATATGCCACTTGGTGATCACTTTGCTCCAAAATGCCACGTAGTTTCATATGTGCATACAGCCTTAGTTAAGATAATGGAATCCATAATCCTGGCTGCGTTGGTGCCAACCTCTACTTATTCTGCAATCATTAACGCTACCAATTTCGATCACAGACTACCCAACTCTACTTAGTTCTTAAAGGAACACGCCGACTTATTGGGACTTTAACTTGAGAATATAGTTCCCAGTTTGTATACGGTTAGAAGATGGCGTCAGACAGAGTTACGACACGCACAGAGATGAGAAGGGTATGAATAGACTTATCTAACTCTGGGGGATACGGTGAATATAAGTCGGCGTGTTCCTTTTTTAATAGTTTGAAATACTTCTTCCATGATTGTTTTGCCTCAGTAGGCACAGAGGTAGTGAGTATGCACAGATTATACCAGACCAAAGGTCAAAACCACATAAGTAGATGTTTACTCATTAGGAGGCAAGGGCTCCTGTGCTTCGTTGCCAACTTTATTAGGGTATTTTACTGGTAAATGCTCACCAATAAGACCAAGTAATAGGATTGGGCATCGAGAACCGGTTCCAACTTGGAATCGTTTTCAGAAATTTCAATGGAATCGTTTAGAATCTGATCATCGGTTCCAAATTTAACACACGCACGTTTTGGTTTCTGTGGCGGCCACCGTACTTCTATGCGGTTGTTGTGTTGCAGCCATGGAGCACAGTAAGCGGCACTCTAAAGTGTACGTTGAAAAAGCCCAGTAAAACTGTAAATCACCATTGAATAAAACTAAAATGTTCTCATATCTGTGAAATAAGCATGTGACCTGTTCGGAATCCAGAATTGATAAGAACCGGAATCGAACTGGAATCAGAATTGTTCAAATCAACACGATGCCCAGCCCTACCAAGTAACTTAGGAACAACATAAGCAGTCTGTACAAAAGGCAGTCCCTCCAGGATTTCAAATGTCGCGATTGCGCCAATTCACGCAAATTCAACCTATCGCCGCGAATTTGATGCGACTTGCAATTTTGACCAATCACCGCAACTTTTCCGCACATTTGACCAATAACCTGAAGTTTCCCGCGACTTAAACCAATCCCAGCAGTCCCACGTGCACTCTGAGATGACCAAGCGGGAGTGAGAACGGGGTTGATCATTTCCTTGTTTTTGATATGAAGATGAGACGTGTGTGGGACTCATTTACCAACAACGTACAGCGAAAGACCGTGCAGAACATTTCAGACCGTCCGATACATTTTAACCTCAACGTAGACTTTAACGATTTAAAAGTCGCTGAAGTTGCTGCCGTTTCCATCCTGGCTGTCGGCTGTCTGCAGCGGGTGGGGCTACTGCTCCGTACACCCCGCGACTGACTCTTGCACACACACAAACGCATACACGGTGGATGCTGGAGAAAAAGGAGATGAGACGACACAATGACCTAAATTGAGGACAGCTACGCTCGTTATTGTAAGTGCAATGATAAGTTAAAGTCCAATAAGTACTTTATCAAACCGTATGAATGTGTGTCCCAGGCCAGGCCAGGATAGGAAAATAACTAACAATGTAAAGATCAACAAGCCACTGACAGACATGTTCAAATTTGATTCATTCAATAAATGCCACCAGCCATTTTCATATTATACCAACATGTACAGCATCCTGAGCCTTTTTGGTAAGGTTCCTAGGAAAACTCAGCCCAGAGTAATGTTATTCTCCCCAAAACAAGTTTCCTTTTTATTTTGAAAGAACTATTAAAAAAAAAAAAAAAAAAAAAAAAACTCAACTTTCACTGTCTCCCGCAACTTCATTGCAACAAACAAAAAAATACAAAAGACAACGCTACTTTTATCGCAATTTTTTTTTTTTTTTTTTTTTTTTTTTTTTTTTAACAAAAGCTCCTACAAAATCAGGCATTTTGGGCCACAACAATCTCAAAAAAAGGCCGCGAAATCCTGGAGGGACTGAAAAGGCATGCTGTTATTGTACTGTAATGGGACTTTGGATAACATTGGTAGTGAGAGACACTCGTTAAACAATTGGTTTGTACTTTCCTACAGAATCCCAAACAGAAGTTATTTTGGGTCACTGGTGTTGATTTTGGTTTCCTTTTGGTTTATACAAAGTCCCTCTTAGAGGAACTAGGTCACCTTACCAGACATAAGAACTACTGGGTTAGTACACGGACATTTTAGACACTGATTTAACTGTTGTCTTCCTTATCACGTGGAGACGCGCACATTGACAGGTTTGGATGAGTACACACTGGCCAAAGAACTGTTGGGAGTGTTAAAACGATGTATTAAAAAGCTCCATTATATTTTGAATTTCTGACAGTCAAGCGTCAATGTTAAAACAAAAAAATATAGAGAGTAATGGTGTATCCGTGCGTAAAAGTCATGGTACAATACGTACCGCACTTTTGGGGTCACGGTTCGATGTGTTTTGGCACAGTTAGGAAAATGAAAGATACATTTGTTTTTCATTTCAAAACAAAAGTCAACAATAAATAAAGGGTAATGGGCCTTCTTTCTGTAATAAAAGTAGAGGCAGAAGGCACTCAAAACATTGCATTATGGCCAATAAATAAACTTAAATAGAACTCGGTGCACTATGTCAGTAGGTCATTGTAAGTACACTGTGCTCTTCATGGTTGTGAACCTGCAATGGTAAAAAAAAAAAACCTGGTCTGAATTAGCACTACTGAATATGCTAGGCTAACAGATAGGGCTAATCTTGAGTGGCACGTTTTAGATAATAGTCAACAACTCAAACTGCTAAAGGTCCTTAAGACCAATTACTTGGTTTAATAAGGCATACCACACAGGACACTGTGTCCCAAACCGAATATGTGTACCCTTACACCCATGATCAGGAGAGGAGGAGTAGGAGGAAAATGCTGACACGTGTTGCTTGTATGACAGCTGTATCAGCCTATCAGTCGGTTGCTTTCAAACTGTGGCTTCACTGAAGCTTTTTGCTCAGATTTGGTTTTCGCTGCTCCATTATTGTGGCAAGCAGTCAAATCCAGGCTTTAAAAAGGTATGTGTTAGCATAACTTGTTGAGTGTGAATTGGATACTGCATCTGCTTCATTCCATAATGTTACTGAGCTACAGTCCTGTCACAAGATCTCCATGTCTGATTCCATGCCAAAATGGCTGGTAGATAAACTCCAACATGTAGAAGCATTTGGCTAGTGGTCCTTTTCCTCCGTCTGGGTTTTTACTGTGTTTGACTAGCAACCACCAGCCTTTTTAAAATGTATTTCTTTTTTTATTGGCCGTTCTTTGTTCCTTAACATGGAGAGCACAGCGGGCTCTGACTCAGCCTGGGAATGTGCTATTCGGGATCAAAACTGAGAAGACTTGTCTTTTTCTGTTTAATCATGTTCCACATTTAATGTTTTATAAGCACGGCTGTTTGAAACGTGCACCCATATACAGGAGAGGACATTGGCTCGCCTCGTTACATTTGGACTTGCACAAGGCTTGTTTGACAGTGTTGTGTTGCTGTAGATCAGTGCTGGGTATCGCCCCAAAAATGTCCAGTACCGATACTGTGAATTCGATACGAGTTCCTGAAATATCCATTTTAACAAAAATGAATTACAACGTAACACATTACAATTTTTCCAGCTCCTGTACACCTTTGTGACACACACTGTAGTCAAGCCTCTCAAAAAAAATAAAAAAAGTTCCTATACTCGATACTATGAAGGCAATTCTGTCACTGCCTAAAAGTATTGTAGTTCAGTACCCAGCCCTACTAGAGGTTTCATAATCAGATTGATAATCACCCTAGTGACAGGAAGCAGATTCCTTTCACTGCAGGTCAGGTTCAGCCAGCTTGCAGTGAAAAAGCAGCAGCATTTCCTGTTCACATGGAATTGTTTTTGTGTGTTCCTGCCTTGTGTGTGTATGTATGTATGTATGTGTGTGTGTGTGTGTGTGTGTATATATATATATATATATATATATATATATATATATATATATATATATATATATATATATATATATATATATATATATATATATATATATATATATATACCTGAACTTGCGTATCGGCCAATACCGAGTACCAATACCAGTGTGTCATATATTTTATTATGTTAGTGATGTCCCCGTTTCCCCTTCACCCCCTCTCCCCACCCCTCCTCCACTGAAAATCCCCAAACCCAGAGCTCACTAGCCTGTTATGAATCCATCATCCATTCATCAGCTGTTGCCATGCAGAATGGAAGACATGTTCATCTACCCATGGGAGGCCAGTCTTCCAGCCGATTGCACCTCCATGGAGGGTTAACCCTTCTTTGAACCCTTAGAGGGTGATGTGCACCCCTCCAGTCACTCCCTCCTTTGCTTTTCACACTGCAGTAAGGAACAGACCTTTGCCATCAAAGACACGTGCAGTCACCACATTGAGAAAAACACACACACACACACACACACACACACACACACACACACACACACACACCTACTTTCCTTAAAATGAGAGCAAGAGGGGGTCTCACCTGGGACTTGTGCTTACTCTTTACCCACTCATTAATCTGCACCAACAACCCCCGCCCCTCCCCCCCCTCGCATGACCTGGAGCAATGCTGGAAATATGCCTTTTCCAGTGGTGGAGATGATGCTCATCCATGTAAATAATAAATGCACAGGTTCAATCTTTGATGTCTGTGAACATCAAAGAGCACAGCTGACATGCTGTCAGGGTTGGGTACCGTACCTTTAAAACGATCCTGATTCCTATACCGATTCTTGAAAAACTGAAAAATGACATCAAAGAAAGGCTCTTTTATAGAGGTTTTTTCTTTTTTTTTTTTTTTTTTTTAAAACCAGCTTCAAACTTTAGCAGTTCTTTTGCAGACAAATGACCGCATTTGCCTTCTCTGGCAAGATACCACACCTCTCCTGACTTAGGCCGGCCACACACTGGCTGTGTGGCGTGAGCGTGTCGTTTCTGTTGCGTGTCAGCTGCGTGGATTGTCTTTACACACCAGAAACGTGTCTGACGCGGCGCTGCTGCTAGCCTTGTCTGTACACATGGATGTTTCCCATTGATGAAATGAAATACCATGTTGAACATAAATAGAATTTTTAAAAAAAAAATTTTTTTTTTATTACATTTATATCTGCATTTAAATCAAAACCTAGAGACTTTCAAACAACAATCCATTTATGAATATGTATTTGTGTCAAAATGACATTTCATCTTTTCCTATTCTATTTTGCCTGGCATGAAAAATAGGCGTCAGATCTATTTCTAGCATGCATGTGTTTTCGACCCGGCTCGAGCCGCGCCTGAGACGTGCGTGTCACGCAGGCAGTGTGCAAGCTCTAACCTGTCAACATGGGAGCCGAAATATAAATGGACACGCCACGCAGCTGACACGCTCACGCCACACAGCCGGTGTGTAGCCGGCCTTATGCCATGTCCTGCACAGGAGAAAACTCTTTCAGATGGTGTCCAAGAGGCCTGTGCACACCCAGGTATGAGTTTAAAAGGGCAGACAATTTGGGGAGGCTGTCCCGCTTCCCCCACCACCATCGTCATCGTCCTGAATCATCAATGTTCACAAAATTGCTAGCAGTGGGACTTGGACTAGTCCCGCTGTCACTGGGACCAGGGACTGATGTCTGCAAGGTGTCGAACACCGTGCATCCCTCTGCTTTAAGAGCTATCCCGTGTACCGCCACGTGTAATAAATTTGACGTGCTTCCCCCTTTGCACGTAATCGTTTTGAAAAATGCGTTTCATTTTGCGATGTCGGAATCCTTGGCTGTGAAATACAGCCACACTTTAGACTGCTTCGCTTTAGGCATATTAAATGCACTAAACGCTAGCTAGCTAACGATAGACTAGCAGAGCAAGTGTAATACAGTATGTTTACTAGCGATCACGTGCAGTGAATGGTTAATATGCTTTTACGTCCGTTTTGGTGAGCCCAAAGGGGAAAATATGGCATTTTAAAAGTAGCCTACATATACGGTAGGCTACTTTTAACGAAAGACTACAGAGAAAGTGTGATATTTTTACGTCCGTTTTGGAGCGATGGAGGGAAAATATATTTCAGTCGACACATTAAGTGGAACCGAAATTTGCGTTCTAATCCTACTCGGAATGGTTATAAAGTGTCCTTTTACCCAGACCTCACTGATTAACATTTTCACAAAATTGCAACATGTTAAAACCTCTCTGTAATGTTACCATCATGATGTGAACTATACAAGACCAAAAGGCCATGTTTTCTCTCTAACCCTCAGCACTAAAAGATGCTTATCTTATTTGTAGCCCAGGCTAAATTTATATTGTGACTCATTTTGAATGTGGAAACTTAAATGTAGCATTAAGAAAACAATGGGTCTTCTTGATCCAAAGTGGGTCACGGCCTGTTCCTCCCCTCAGGACAAGAAACTGTTTTGGATGACTACAGACGAGAGACCGTTGAGCAGTATGCATCTCACTGTGAAAGTCAAGAACCTTTGTTGTTTTGTTTGGAAATGCAAAGAATGCTTCCTTGAAAAATCAAACAAATCTGGTGTGACAGGCTTGACTCTTGTCTTTTCTTGGAGCTAGTTGAGTAGAGTTGTGTGGGCAAAGTCACTTCTGCTGTCGGCCTTGACAAATGCTCTCTGACTCGCTCTGTCTCTTTGTATCTCTGTGCTCATCACTCTCCCATCGCTGCAAGGGAAAATCCACTGGATGTTACTTTACTGAAAAGGTCCTTTTTACATTTACAGATGAAGACTAGTGAAAATATGTGAAACTATCATCCAGTTCAATAGCCTTGCAGTAAATTCCAGTTTGTTGAAGCGTATACTGTAGGGCTGCATCCAAATACTTAAATATTTGTTTGATGGGCAGGTATTTGATTTTCAATTTTGGGATTTGAATATACGTTCTTTTGAAAAAACATGCATGCAGGCTGAAATTCACTGTGGTGTTTTGTCGGGATTAGGCTGCTTGCTGCTGGCTAATTTATGCAGCGCTATGTCGTCCATCGCAGCCAAATATGGAGAAATGTTGGGTTCAAAGCGTGTGTGTGTGTGTGTGTGTGTGTGTGTGTGTGTGTGTGTGGGGGTCTGTATGGTTATACTGTAGCAGCCTGGTGTCATTTTCGGGCAATTTGATAAAGGTAAAAACTACAGTCGTGCATAATGTCAATACAGCGAGGCACCGGCTGGCTCAGCATGCATTCACACACACTGCGTCAGTCGTCATTAATCAGACAGTCCGGCAAAAACGCAGGTCTTTCCGGTTTTTTTTTTTGAATGCCTGCAGCAAAAAGTTGAGTCCGGTTCAACTTTTCGAGAAAAGCAACCCGACATTACATGATCGTTCAACCTGCGCTGAACAATCATGTAATGTTAAAGGGTAAGTACTGTTTTTTTCAACCTGGACCCTATTTTCCTAATGTTTTTGTGTCCAAGTGACTGATGGGAACAACAATCTTTGACATTGGTCCAGTATTAAGCCAGATAGCTGCAGTGGGCAGCGGTGAAACAAGCTACAATGTAAGTTAATAGGGCAATTGTCCAATCTACCTTACGTTCACAAGAGTGCTTGTTTTGCTACTGACAGGCTCAGATTATTATTCTAAGTGTCTGACAACATTATGGAAAGGATTTCTAAGGAGGTTGACATTTCTGTTAAACACCTTTTTTTTTTTTTTTTTTTTTTTTTTTTTTTAAACATAAAAAAATCTGCGAAATTGCGTTCGCTAAAGCCACCAGACTCCATATAAATAAACAGTAATTTCAGCATCGTAAAATACACTTCATTCAAAGTCGACAGAAACAAAATAACTACAACTATGAAAAGCCGTTTTGCGTTGTCTTTCCAACCATCACAATTTACCTGTAAAAAATATGTTTGCTCTATACACATGTGGCTGCCGGTTACAGCGTTCAGTGTTGAGACGGCAAGACGAGTGCTTCGGGACCGTCTACAAACTACAACACCGAAAAGAGATACAAAAATATTTTCAAAAATAGGCATATGCTTATTTTTTTAAAGTAAGTGCTGCAGTACAACTAGCAGGAGACAAGTTACAATTGAGGTAAGTTTGGAGACACTACCTTATTTAATCATTAAATTCATAAATATTTTTGTTGTCTCTTTTCGGTGTTGTAGTTTGTTGGTCCCTAAGTCTTGCTGTCTCAACAGAGCTGAATTAGCCCAACTTTTATGCATTTCTTTCACATCTCCTGCAGTCAGATTCACTGTGTTTACTTGGAAGGAATCCCTTCACATGGGTAGACACTTGTAATGACATTCCGTACATGTTAAGAGGCTAAACGCACGTTTAAATCCTGCCCTGTTTCAGCCTCCTGGGTGCAAACTGTAGCAGGAGGATAACATGGTGTAGACACCAACACCAATTGTTTTCGTTTTTCTCGCTACTGACAGCACTGCGAATTTACAAACAACAGAGCTGCATGTTGAAATAAACCGGAATTCTCCTTTTTAAGCACATATCCTGTTAGGTGCACTCAGTGTTAGTATAGCCTAGTAGTAATCACTGTTTGTCAGTGCAATTTCTCGTGCCTGGGTGTACATCGGCATGATTTTTGAAACTTGTGTTTATGACTCATTCACCAGTCATGTCGGCGGCTACTGTAAATCACAGCTACCGAGGCATCTACATCGGTTAGTCATTTCAGTTTGAATGGCAAGTAACCTACTGTAAAATGGGCCTGGCACTCAGCATATTAATCAGAATCAAAATCACAAAGGGGTTTATTGCCAAGTAAGTTACACTTACAAGGAATTTGCCTTGGTTGTTGGTGCATACATAAGCATATTGAACATTAATATGAAATAATCAAACAATAAACACAAACAAATATGTACATATAACTGTTAACATTAAGAAAGAAAGAAAGAAAGAAAGAAAAAAGAGGCTGTATGGATTAGTTTATAGTAAGTACAGTAAGTAAAATGAATATAAATAGTAATAGCATAATATAATATCAATTAAATATAAGTACGATTTACATAAAACACTTAAAACAAAGAAAGATATGTGTTGTGTACATACTGTAGTTTTGGCTTCATTGGTTAGAAAATCACACTTCAAACTGTGTTGGACAAATTTGCATTAGAGTATATGTTCTTTCAGATGTATTAAGTACTCAGTGGTTTGAGGCTAATGTTGGGCAAGTAAACACTCTAAAGGCACAGCTGATATGAGAGCCAGATAAGAGGGACTCATGAATGTTCACTGTTATGGTCCATTTAACTCAGTGATCTGTGGGATATAGACTCTTTGGTCTTCTTGTGTAAACTTTGGCTACAGGCCATTGGAGTAGGTCTTTCCACGTTACACATTAATGCACCTCAAATAGATCTCAGACTGTTAAGCTTTTCATTCACAAAGGTGGGATATGTTGTTCCCTGTTTACTTGTGGATCACATTTGAAAAGATTTTGTGTGCTTTGTAATTTTGCTCAACTTTAGTTGTTCTACTTTTATTTTAGTCACAGTTCATCCCCCTAAGCAACATGGAGGCACTGTCACAAAAGGATGCTCTCTTTCATTAGGTTTTTAGATTTTGTTTGGATGCACAACTCTTTTCTCTTTTTCCCTGCGATTTTTTTTTTTTTTTTTTTTTTTTTTTAATTATTATTTTTTTATTTATTTATTTATTTTTTATTTATTTATTTTTTTCCCTCTCGCATTTTCTTCTCGTCTTCATCACACGCCTGCAGTCTGTCACTCTCCCTCTCTCTGACCCAGTAGGTTTGGCATCCTCCTTGCCAGGCGTTCAGCCAGAAGTGACAACAGCTTTCATCACACACCTTCCCTTTTTCTAAACGGTAAACCTGTGTGTGTGTGTGTGTGTGTGTGTGTGTGTGTGTGTGTGTGTGTGTGTGTGTGTGTGTGTGTGTGTGTGTGTGTGTGTGTGTGTGTGTGTGTGTGTGTGTGTGTGTGTGTGTGTGTGTGTGTGTGTGTGTGTGTGTGTGTGTGCGTCCACTCTGTCATATTAATGTGCTTCCCTTGTTTTAACGGATGCTGTCACCTTGGAAACGGATAGCTTTTTAGAAACAGTCTTGCAGGCGGGTTGTGCATGAAATAGACTAGGGCATGGTTGCTGATTCGATTTGTATTGCAAATTTCATTTATTGCGATTTTAGAAGTATTGCAATTGTCTTTTGAAGAATACACTTCTAGAGACAATCTGTCTCTCTGTTGACACATTTCTAAAAATGAATTGTATTCTGAGAAGAATGCACATCACGTCAGTCAGTCTGACATTTATTTCATAAATAAATATAAGTACATAACATGGGGCGCCCGGATAGCTCAGTTGGTAGAGCGGGCGCCCCTATATAGAGGTTTGCTCCTCGACGCAGCGGGCCAGGTTCGGCTCCAACCTGCGGCCCTTTGGTGCATGTCATTCCCCCCCCCTCCTCTCCTCTTTCATTTCTTCAGCTGTCCTGTCAATAAAGGCCTAAAAATACCCAAAAAATTAAATTCAGATTAGTGTTTTTGGGTGCAAGGTCAAGATTGGGTTGTCAATAAGATTAGGTAAAGATGCCACGCTTCGATCCTTCAGAGCCTGGCTGCCAAATGGAGGAACAGACTAAAATGTAATAGAAAAGAAACAGACAAGCACCTTATAGACAACCACGACACTGAAATCACTCTCAAATTACAGCAGCAGCTAAATATCTAAAGTAAATAGTATGGATGGCTATAGCTGAAACAGTAAAGTAATATCCTGTAATGAAAACACTGAAGTCCACATTTTCCTTGCGGGCAAATAACAGTTGAGGCTGAGAGTAGGTGAGAACAGACTTGATGTGTGTGAGGTGATGAAAGCTCCCGCTCTTTTTGTCAGAACAAATGAGGAGTTTGATTTCAACATGCTTTCATTCAGTGAGAGGAAAAAGTGACCCAAACTGCCTGAGATACGTCCGTTTCTCTTTTAAAATGTAGGCAATGGAGAACTCTGTTTGATTCTGGTTGGCAAAACGGATGAAGAGATTTCATCATTGAACATTTCTGTCCAAAGGTAGTCAAATGAACTCGATATTCAAATGCATTACCCCTCCTAATAACAGGTTGACAGGGAAAAATCAACCTTACTACAATCATATTGTTAAGTAACTCAGAATGGGACGTAATGGGCCTGTACTTGTTATGTGTGTTATTCTTGTGGGATCACTGGAAAATTCCATGCTGGTTCTCGATTGATGTTTCCTGAAAAACATGTTTATTTTTTAGGTGTCTGCACGCATCTCCCTCCTCTCTGTCTGGCTCCACTACCTGCCTGAGTGAGTGAGTGAGTGACTGACTGACTGACTGACTGACTGACTGACTGCTAAACCGACCGACTCATCTCCTTACTGCCTGGCTAAATGTGTGGCTAGTTTACTGAACAGTTGGCTCATTGGGATAACTGACTGAATGAAGGGCTGGATGGACGGCTGTCTGTCTGGCTAGCTAATGGCTGTTTCTGTAATCTGGAACACCGTTTGCTGGCCGATTGTGTAAGTGGACTTCCTGGTTAATTAAAAATAATGAAATTCAGCGCCATCGTGTGTAAATGAGTCGACAGCCTGGTGACACCGGGTTGTCTTGGCCTTGTTTTTGTGTTGTTTGTCTTGTCCTGGCGAGGGGAGGAAAGAAACGGGGAAAGTCCAGCTGTGTCACTGTGACAGAAAGAGGAACCCGAGAATCGAAAGGGAGAAAGAAAGCGAGAGGGGAAGAGAAGAGAAGGGAAGGAAAGGAGAGTACGTGGACAAAGAAGTTGTCCTGCAGAGAAAGAGAGGAAGTTGGATGTGCAATGAGTGTACTGGGTGTGCAGTGTCTGCACTTATCAGCGCTCAGTCTGTGCTGTCCACATGGCGTGTGTGTGTGTGTGTGTGTGTGTGTGTGTGTGTGTGTGTGTGTGTGTGTGTGTGTGTGTGTGTGTGTGTGTGTGTGTGTGTGTGTGTGTGTGTGTGTGTGTGTGTGTGTGTGTGTGTGTGTGTGTGTGTGTGTGTGTGTGTGTGTGTGTGTGTGTGTGTGTGTGTGTGTGTGTGTGTGTGTGTGTGTGTGTTAATGTTGAGGTGAAATCTGCTCATGTGTCAGACCACGGGGAGTCACCACACACTACCATGCCCTTTTATAAGGAGTGTCTAGTGTCCCTGTGAGCCATCCATCCATTCACAGCATCCCACCTGTTGTTCCCTAACTCTGTTGCCGTTGAGGTTCTCCAGAGGCGAGGTGGGGTCACAACTGTGACAGATGGGATTGTCTGAGTTACGGCTGGGTTCAAAAAAATTGATTTTCCGATTCAAATAGATTTTTCATATGAATGATCCAATATCAATTCATATCCAGAAATGAGCTCTGTCTGTCTCATTGTCTGTCTGTCTCAAAAATAAAAGAGTGTACACATTTCATTTAACTGGTTATGAATTAGTTAATTGCATTCATTTGAAAACATTCTAGTCTTTCTGGCTGTATAAGAATAGTAAAATGAAAGCAGGGTTTTCGCCCAGAAAAGTGGTTTGCCCGTCTTTTTTTGTCTTTTTTTTTTTTTTTTTTCGACGAGGGCCTGGCCGGGGCCACTCACAGGCTGATGGCAGCGTTAATGGAGCCTGATAGGATCCCGAAATTGAGAATTTTTTAATAAGCTAAACACAGATTGCACAGGGCCCTACATTAAGTCAGTGCTAAAAGCTAACTGGAGATTTAAAAATATGACTTTTATGCTACTGCCTGAAATATACGGCATGGCTACATACGTAGAGACACGGACCCTACGCCGTAGCCTGACGTGCACCTATCGAAAAAGCGGAGTGCTTCAATGGGCTGTTATTAACCTTATGTCTCCAGCAGTGAAGCCTGGTAAAGATTTGCAGTGTGTTTGGGTACAATATATCCACAAACTAGTTTGTATTTTATACCCATGTCTTGTATAGCTAATTATTAGATTATTAACTCCAAAATGTGCCCAAACACAAGATCTACTGCAAAATAAAAACACCATTCAGGTGCCCTCGCCGTTGAGTTCTGCCTATTTTTTCTTTTGCCTTTCTTCCATAGAAAACATAATATTACATTAAAATAAAACCTCATCAACAATGTGCAAAATGAATTTGTGAGTCAATTCAGAATTGTAGCAAGTGGACCGTGATCCGTATGTGCGCCTTTCTTTCTTTTTCTTTCCAGTCAGGCCTCACCATAATTTTAAACTACTTTGTTTGACTGCCATGCTAATGATCTCCTGTTTATTGTCCAGCGGCATGACCTCTTGGAGACCAGCAGGTTTTTGGGGCCAGGCCCAGTACTGAGTTGACATCTGCCAGCTGATAACAAGTTAATGCCAGAAATTGTTTTAACATTTGGTCCAGTAAGTGGCTCCAACACTAATAATTGAATAATTGAACTGACCTGGTAAATCAGTCGTTTGCAAAATATTTTTTAATCACTGCTTAATTTGGGAGAAAATGTATTTAATTGTATTTAAGATATGAATAAAAAAAGATATACAATTGATATGCACTACCCTCATATTTTGATGATTTTTGGGGGCATTTATAGGCCTTTTATTTGAGAGGACAGCTAAGTGTATGAAAGGGGGGAGAGACGGGGGATGCCAGGCAGCAAAGGGCCTCAGGGCGGAATCGAACCCTGGGTCGCTGCAGTAAGCACTGAGCCTTTGTACAAGGGGCGCACCGTCAACCAGGTGAGCTACCAGGGCTCCCCTTACCCTCATTCTTGAGAGAATGCGACAGTGCCATCCATTTATTTTCTGCTCTCACCCTGCAGGGAGTTCTAGTACAGTGCATCCTAGTGACTATTAGCAGCCACAGCTTGTCAAAGGATATTTAATATTCCAGTCAACATGCAGCAGACAGAGCCTTAATCAGCTTTATTTTGGCTACAGTGGTGTAGATTTCACTGTTGAATAATTCAGTGTGTGTTTTTTGTGATGGGGAGGGCTATATTTGTTTGCTGAATGCTTGTATGTGTCAGCCTGTCAGGAGGAAAGGTGAAGTTTGGTTAATGTGGAAAGTCGATACCTCTCTGTACCTCTCCGGTGCACAGATGGTATGTGCACGTGGGTGCAGACGCATGTTTTTAACGTGCTCTGTGCCATATTTTGTCTTTCCAATAAAGTTTTATTTCTGCTCAGTCTATATTGATTTTAACACAAATTCCTTCTTTTGTCTTGTTTCAGAGACAAAGAGAAAGCGGATGATATAGACAGAAAGCCGGCGTCCTCCACTAGAGAAGGTATCACACACACACACACACACACACACACACACACACACACACACACACACACACACACACTTAAACAGTTAGCTAGCTAGTGCAGGCAGTTATGTTTGAGTAAGACCACAGTCTAAACTGCCACTGAGGCGCATCAGCCCAGTAACAATGCTGTGGTTTAGATGATTACAGTACAGCGGGGATTAGCCTGAACTTGTTGTATTAAACTTTCTCTCTCCGAGGCAGTTCCACTGTTTGTCTTCGGGGGGTGTTAAATAGAAAGACTGAACCTCCAGTCAATATTCCTCGGATATGGGCAGAGGGAAGGGCTTCCCAAACTTTTGACATCAGAAGCCCAGAAGATATCCACATCCCACTGCTTAAGTTTGATGCAAGTTTGCGCTAACAGGTGCAAACTCAAAAGACTGTTAGATTTCCTGTATTATATATACGGAAAGAGCAAAGATTGTAATGATTGTCGCATTCTTTAAATGTCTTAATGTCTACTAAGTGAAATGACTGTGACTTTAAGCAACATTCGAGCAATTTTCATAACTTGTACCTGATGAAACTACTGATGTCACTCTGCTTACCAACCCATGAGTTACACATGGCCACATATTTTAGAAGATTAAACATAATTCGGCAATTGTACAGGCTTTTCTGGAGGACATGAATCTGACTCTGGGGAAAAAAGCATGTTTATGTAATTGGAAAGGGCTGTGGATTAGAAATGCCTTGTCGTACCGGAAAATTTAAATGTTTGGAACATGGGCATAATAAAGGAAGCATAAATAAGGCAAAGTTGTCAAGGTGGGTTGAAAAAAAAAAATTGCACGTTTTAGATCTGCAAATTAAGATGTGCTTTAAAAAGCTATAGTGCGCAACTATTCAAAATTAATGAACTGTCACATTCAAGCCGTTGCCAAATGAGTTGCTACAAAGCTAACTAAGACTATTAGCTCCACACAATGCTAGCTTTACAAAATGGTGTAGTCCGGCGACGTTTGCGCACAGAAACTTGAGCGAAGATAAATACCTCTTCTAAAGAGCCCGTAATGTATTTTTAATCCTCCGTGTCCTCCTTGGCCACTAGCAACTATCGTACAACTATCATGTGGATGCACCGACAGTGTTGTTGTCATGACTTTTTCAATTCCTCGTGGGGGCGACAGAAACTATGCACTGTAGCTTTAAGAGAACAGCTGCAGTTATTTTCTGTTGGCATGACAATTTTCGCCCTGCTTTGTCTTTTGCAAAAAATATGTTCATTAAAGGTGCCCTGGGCCTGTGGAGTTTTCTTGTGAACAAACACGAATCCTATTTACCCTCAGTGTTACTCACTAAAACGTCATGTGTATAGGCCCAAACGGACATGTCATTTAGATCACTTCTCCTTCCTCATTAAGCATTTGCGAGGCTAATAATCACCTAAATCATGATTTCTTTCACATCCACGTTTGCTAATTTGCAGTCTTCTTCTTTACCGCTTCTTCACCTTTTGTTTGCGGGTTGCTGCTTTTCTCTGCGTCCTCGCTACCAGCCGTTGATGAGCGGAACACGTGTGAAACCAACGGCAGGATGTGAACTACACACACTCATTTGTGCTTTCTTTTCACAAATGAGCACCCATTCATAAAACAGCCCTGCTCCATAGTGATACCAGCAGTCAAAAACTCCACAGGGTACCTTTTTTAATCAAGGACTTGCATTAAAAATGGATCTCACTGATTGACATAAATCCTACTTTCTGCCATTTGTTCAAGCGTCTCTGTCCATGTTGTTGGTTATAGGTTAATAGCACAGACACTCTGATATTAGACGTGAAAGTGCTATTGACATCTGATAATTGTACTTCTCAAACCTTTTCCCACTTTCCATATACGAGACCAATATTAAACCTTGTAGTACTACAAAATGCTGACTCACATTCATTCGCTTGGTGTTTGCTCTGAGCATGATTTCTCTCTGAACAGAGGTTGTTTCAGAGAGCAGGGGAGGCAATTTAACCGTGGCACTCATTTTGGTGCTTGGAGTTTGCTTTAATTATACAGCACAATGCTGCACGGTTTCACAAGCACATTTTTGGAAGCAAGTGGAATGTTTAAATTGAAGATAAAGGAGGACAGTTTCTCTTTCAGTTTGTGTCACTGAGAACAACCATAATGGGAACTAAAGGCAGGTCGCTGATCAGGACCAACAAGTTGACTGACAGAATATAATGTTCCCCATTCACACCAATCTGACGTTTGCTTCAACAGCATTTGGGCAATTCTTTTTTTTTTTTTTTTTATTAAAAATGGATTTGTTCATTCTTGTTCCAGGGACCGTTTTTCACAATAGCTACTTTTTTGTCTTTTCTTTCTTTCTTTTAAATTGGGAGCTTCTTGTAAAGGGCATTATTATAAAGAGAAATCTATGTTTGTCTCAGATTTCTACTTTTTAAATGTTTGTGGTTTGCACCCTCAGCATATTCTTCACAAAATTGAAATATCCCTTTTCCATTGTATACTATTATTAATACTATATGTGCTATTCCGCTTTATTCGAACCCACTTCAGCTAATGGTAAATACTATGGAAAAGAGGAAAATCAAAGTTTCCACACTTTGGGTCCAGGCCATAGAGATAAGTGGCTGAGAAAGAGGAACCAAGCAGACGAGAAAATTCCCCGCGTCGTTTTTCCTTCCCTGTGTAAGAATCGGACTTACTCGTAGAGACGGGAAAGTCTCATGTGACAGAGAGCAGCTTATGCTTCTGTAAAGCTCGGTAGGTGCAACAGTTTAATTTCTAGTGTGCCAGTCAATAATACTGCTTACCCATTGTGCTAATGATCACCTTGGGTAAACGTGTTTATGATATGGAGTGGCTCACCCTCTGCATGAACGAGATGTATGTATGATAATGCAGGTTGACTCAACATGGATTCAACCTGCGGTTGTCTTGTCACTGGTTAATGCCTTACACTGTAGATACCATCTGAAGACTTGAGTCTGCAACTGTAGTCCCATTCTGGACACATCACTGCTAAACCATTGTATTACCAGTGTTGGGCAAGTTACTTCCAAAATGTAATACATTATAGATTATTAGTTACTGTCATTTGAGAGTAATTAGTTATATTACAATATTACTGTCTCTGAATTATAATGCTTTACACTACTTTTGCATTACTTTTGAGTTACTTTCACCAAAATGAACAGCAGAAGTTTGACTTGGCAGGTAGCTTGTGAATTTCACCACCGGATCAATAAAGTCTCCTCTTTATCCACTTTAATACATCATAGATTATTACTAATATTTTGTATAATTAATATGAATATGCAAAGTAACTAAAGCTATAAAAATAGAGAAGTAAAACGTACAGTAGACAAGTAGGAGAAAATGAAAATACTCAATTAAAAGTACCTTTAGAGTTGTATTGAAGTACGGCATAGTTACTTTTCACGGCTGATAAAATGCAATGGTGTTTACGTGTAGCGAGCCTGAACATTAATTCCCGACATGTTAATATCTGTCAGCAGCTCGGACACACTGCCGTCCGCGCTGACGTGCCGTCACCTGTTGGACACGATTGTTGTCCGTACTGTCGCTGGTTCTGGCTCTGACCACGGGGAACAGTGACTGGACAGCTCGCTTCAACGCAGCGTAATAACTCCTGAAAATAATATCCATCACGCAGATGTATCTTCCTGTGAAGAAATGTTTTGCGGTGATGGGGAATTCTTAAAAAAAAAAAAAAAAAAAAAAAAAAAAACTAAATGTCGTGTTAAAATGCGTTACTGACATTGTAACGGGTATAATATTACCGAAATGTAATTAGTAATGCATTATAGTACTGCGTTACAGCAAAAAGGAATACATTAATGTAATTGCGTTACTTAAACGCATTACTCCCAACACTGTATTACACAGAATTACGATACATAAGTGCCAAATGAAGTTAACTTCTAGGTAGTCTCGCCTCGCCAGACCTTCCGCCACAGCGCCGCTGAGGAGGGTCTGGCTCGTCCACACAACAGAAATATGCCCTTAACTGCTGAGGCTTGGCCACGCATAAACACACACACACTGGCATGTTTTAGTGGCTTAGCAGTGCAGAAACCTGACTTTACAAACACCCAGTCTTTCTTCTTTTTGTCTATGCTTTGCACTCATACCTCTCCTTGTTGTATACAATCAATCATTGTGTTAGGTTGATACACGTCAGGATATTGGCTTGATGCATCTTACAAACGTTTGAAACTTCTTCTTTTTTTTTCTGGATACTGCTCCGTTTTGTTCGTGTCCAAGTGTTGCTCTGAATCATTGCTTTCTCCGTGAACTGTAACCTTTAGCATACCAGAATGCAGTGCAGCTACAGCTCGAGTGACATCACCGCAATCACGGACACTCCCCAGTGTTGACAAAGTAATCGGCTCGCTAGCTATGTTAATACATACACACACACACACACACACACACACCTACACACCTACCTACCTACCTACCTACCTACGACTCAAAATCATAAATTAGCTCTCTGGAGGTTGTTAATAACAATTCTGGTGCTGTGTAGGAAATTATACATTAATGATTTCCAACAGTGTGACAGTATGTGAATACTTTTCCTTAAGGCGTCTCTTAAAAGCTTGAATAGGATGTTTTTGTTTTTTTTACCTACTCTTTGCTTTGAATGAAAAGGCATGTCAAATCAAGGGCTGTATGGGTTGTCACTGGACCTTTTTAATTGTCACGTGGTGTGAACAAACGCTCCCTTTTTGATGTTGCTGAGAAGTCTTTGGAAACTTGCCTCTGATAGAACTGGTTTGTTTTAGTGCTGAAGTGATACCTGAGGGTAGCAGAAGCAGAGTTTGGCTGCGGATAAAGGCAGGGGAGTCTGCTGAGGAACTTAGCCTGCAGGTCTGAGTCGGTCTAGATAATGAATGCTGTAGACTACTGCAGCACATGCACCGACACGATATCACGCCAACTTGAATCTCCTGTAGTGAAATGTAACGTAAAGCAGCACTGCCCCCTTCTGGTACAACCTTGTGTTTAAACCCCAGATTCAATCACGACTGCATGGAATTCATCATCAGACGGAGACATTATAAGATTTCAAATTTCTCCGGAAATCTGTCATTGTAGACGAGGAGTGCAACAGGAGGAGTGAGTGCAACAGGAGGAGTGAATGCCACGATTAGAAATAGTCGACAGCTTGCTGTAGGCTGTGCAGAGAAATGCAGTGTGATTATCATGTGCACGCTGCAGCACAGAGTCTCTTCTGTTGTCGCTTCACACTTTGGCTTGTTAAGTCCAAGAGAGGTTGATCTCAGCGTGTGTAAAAAGAAACAACTGTGTGCCCTTTATAGTTTCTTCTCACAGTATGAATCTGCAGCAACATGTCCTTTTGAATAGACCGACTCTAAACGACAGATGTATGTAAAGACTATGGCTGCACAATATTTATTTATTTATTTTTTTTTTTTTATCATCACTCAACTAGCGCAATAAACGCATCGCGAAAAGGCTGCCACATATCGTGAAAGACACAAGATTTGTTAGTTAGTTAAAAGAAAATATCAGTAGGAAACTGCACCTTAAAATGTTGGAAATGATTCCCTTTCATTTGTTTTAAATTCAACAGGCAGTTTGTTGTATTTTAGCAGAACACTGAGAGCAGGGCGCCTGGGTAGCTCACCAGGTAGAGCAGGCGCCCATATATAGAGGTTTGCTCCTCGACGCAGCGGCCGCAGGTTCTCTGCCCTGCGGCCCTTTAATGCATGTTATTCCCCCTCTCTTCCCTTTCATGTCTTCAGCTGTCCTATATAAATAAAGGCCCAAAATAATCTAAAAAAAAAAAAAAAGAATACGGAGAGCAGCAGAACTGAATACACTTTATCTGTTTATCGCAAGTAATATTATCGCAATATTCAACAGCTTTAACGCACATTTTCCTCATATCGTGCAGCCCTGTTAAAGACTTTAAGTCCGTTTTTAGAGTGCGTTTTTATTTATTTTTTTAAATGGCCATCAGAATACTTTTGTTTCCCACCCGACATGAACATAACAAATTGTTTGAACCCAGCCGTGTTGTACTATTCCCATTAGCATCCCCATGATGTGCTGTGACGTTTTACTGCGACCATGGCCATATATTCTGCTGCTGTAAGTTAAGGCCTGCTGTGATTACAGATTGTGTGACCACCCTCCATGGCAGAGGAGGTAGGCTTTTCCCCTGGAAGTTGCTCCCTACCTACTGCCTCTTGCGTCCAATAAAACCTTTTATAGAGTGTAACTGCCATTTAGGACTACATCCCTGTGTTTGGCCACGTTTAGAAAGGCCTGAATCCCAAAGAGAGAGAGAGAAATGAGTTCAGAACCTCAGCAATTTTGTCCACCACATTTTTGCTTTCTCTTTACTGACCACGAGACACACACATATACATATACATAAACACACGTGCACAATGTGAAGGCAAAGTACTTTTTGACTAAATTCTTGCAGTCTATCCATGCATGCTTATAAATACACACACAATGTTCTTTAATGTCTGTGAAATGTGGCAGTGGTGGCCTAAAGGTTAAAGAAGCAAGCTTGTGACATGCAGGTTGCCGGTTCAATCCCCAAAGTTAAAGAGCAGCTGACCCTCCCTCATTACCACCACTGAGGTGCCCTAGAGCAAGGCCCTTGACCCCAACTGCTGCAGTGGAGCTGCTCTGCTGTGTTTTACACTCTATTCAACTATTCAATTAGAAAATGTTATCATTGGGAACAAATGGAAACAACCTGCGTTGGATAGGAGTCCTACTTGGATAAATGTCTCTGTTTATATCAAGTACACAGTTAGCTGCACGTGTAATGTATCTTCTATAAACATATATGTATTCATGTCTGTTTTTTTATGTCTGTTTTTCACTACTGTATTCTGACCATCAGGTTTGCTGGAATGGGTAACCTGCTAAAAGTCCTAACAAGGGATATAGAGAACTATCCACACTTTTTCCTGGACTTTGAAAGTAAGTCTGGCGGAGGAGTGGAACAAGGGGAGAAAAGGTGGATGGAGAAAGAGAGGGAGGGAGAGGGGGGGGGGGGGGGGGGAGTTGTAACCAGCTCAGCCGTTTCCTTTCTGTCAGCGGGTCTCTGCTCCGAATCACCGAGCCCCGACCGTGTCGGCTTATGCTCCTCTCTTCCTTTCCTTTTTTTCCTTTCACTCGGTCATGACCTCCTGCTCTTTCAGCTTCGATCTGCCATTTCTCACGTCTTTGGTCAAATAACTTCTTGATGACTTCTTAACAACACACTTTTCCTTCCTTCCTTCCTTCCTTCCTTCCTTCCTTCCTTCCTTCCTTCCTTCCTTTCTTTCTTCTTTCTCTCTTGCAGAAACCAAATGGGGAATCTGTTAAAAGTGCTCACTTGCACAGAGCTTGAACAGGGGCCAAACTTTTTCCTTGATTTTGAAAGTGAGCACAGTTTATATCTGTCTTCCCCCACCCACCCACCCACCCACCCACCCCCGCTCCGCTCTTATCCCTAATTAATTTCTCCTTTAAGCTCTCTGGTCAGGGTTCAGCCTATTCAACTATTGAATTGTCAACCTTCCTCCTTTGTAATGCATTTATTATAATTCATGATTGATTTCAGTCTGCTTCTGAAATCCATTCAATCCATGCCAAGTTGAAGAAGAATGGAACTGACCCTTGACCTTTTTTTTTTTTTTTTTTTCTTGTCTGCTTTTACTAACTTATCTGCATGCATGCCCCCGTATGTCCACTTATAGTGAGACACATTTCATTCATGTGTATATGTGACATAATGTAATCACTAACCAAATATTATCAGGTCCATTTTTATACTGTATTAAACCATGTTTTGCCTTGTTTCTCTTCCTGCATAGTCCTGTTATCTGTAGTCACCCTTTTCATTATACAATCAGTGTTAGTGCTTCCTCCTGTTTGCATAAAATAGACAAATTAGTTCATTCTAAAACACAGATAATAAATCTGCTTTTGGCTTTGGCAACCTCCTACAGAAAAAAAACACAGTAAGCCTCCACAGTTGCATCTCAGCCAACCTCAGGCTTTGTTTATTCAGAAAAGAGGAAATGATGGGAGTGGAGGGGTTTTAAAATGTAAAACAGAGCCCAGACAGAGTTTTGATGTCACCGACGCTCTGTATTTATATTTAGAGCTGTTCTTCTTTCTGTGGGCATGATGGCTAAAGCGTGTTACTTAAGAATCTGTACTTTCCTGCAGAAACCCTGTGATTTGTATTTTTAGACCTTACATGGACTCCCACAATATTAAAATATGTCCTGAACACTGACGCAAACCAAGCTAATGAGATATATATATATATATATATATACACACACACACACACACACACACACACACACACACACACACACACACACACACACAAATAAAAGACAGCCTGCTTGTCTGTAGGTTGCAGGCATGGCAGAGTGCAGTAGAATTCAGTTTATTTCAATTAAAGACTCCCTATATTCAGACACAATGAATTCAATCTTCTTTTTTTTTTTTTTTTTTTTTTGCCGTAAAAATGCCATGAGAATTGTGATCCAGACTTTTTTTGCACGTCTCATTAACTCATTAGAATGCTTTGGATCAGACTGCCCTGTAAACATGTGACTGTAGTAGAACACTTAACAATTTCAGCACATACTGTGTACCTCCATGCTAGTTCTTTTACAATCAAAA